>CM042251.1:44165404-44537904 GCA_023566225.1 Romanogobio albipinnatus
ACCTAAAATAACAGCTGGCTAAAATGTTCCAAATGCCTCTTACCTCTAGGTCACCAGAGTTAAGAGGCGCTTTAAAACACTGCTGGGTGTTTACTCCCTGTGCGTAAGCTACAATAAAATGCTTTCCTCCCTTGTTTGATCATGAATGATCATGCCCTTTAAACATTCTTGTTTTTTTCGTCGATAGTGGATAGGCCTAGATGGAATATGCCGTCTTTTGGGGGCATTTTCAGCAGAAAAATGTGGAATGGATTTAAATGTGTTAAAAAGAGACTACCACATTATCCGATTACACAAAATATTTAATAAATGAGCAGAAGTTGGTGAATGAGGGGCGTTCCGAATCTGCAAGTTCTGCCCATGCAGACTCTGTAAGGACCTGCTCATGGCCAATATCCAATTGCAGAAGTTTTTTTCTCCGTCTTTGCAGCAAACTCAGCTTTGTAACAGTGGACTGGTTTGGCAGCCCACCAAAAAGATTTCCTTCTGAAGGTCTTCTTTCCTATATTTTATCCCTCTCAACTTTGACTAATGTTGGCAGATGAAGGGAGGGAGTGTCATGACACCAATTTAACAGACATGTGAAGATAAGAAGACGACCTTTGACTTCCTTCACGCAGCTGCCCTGTATAATTAAAAGCCATTCACAGTGCTCATGGAATAGCTGTCAGTGAGAGCGTTGGGAATGATACTGTTTATAAACTAATTGTCTGCCACAACACATATTTCTATCTGCTATCTGCCAAATAACGCACACTGGTTTTTTTCCTTATAAAGGGAATTTCATTGTAGATGAGTACCTTTTTTGAAGACATGCTTAATCTTTGTTGGTAAAGATAGAACATCACACAGCATCAGCTAATTTGAAAGGCCAAACATTTAGTTGGCATCAGCACCTTTTGGCCAATCTGCATTATTAATGGTTTTTCTTGTAAAGTCAAATGCTAGAATGTTTGCAGCCGGTTTCATCATGTTAATGGGTAATTGCTACTTTTATAGGCATAACTGAAGATAGACTTTCACTATATATTTTTGCTGTCAGAGATCTCTGTAGTCGTTCTCATTTCTGCAGATAGGGTAGTTTTTCCAAGCATATGTTCAGCAAACGCTTCAGTATGAATTTGTTGCTGATAGTGTGAATAGGGCTTTCAGAACATTTCAGATATTTTCCAAAGATTGTTACCACATTTTTGTTCAACAATAAAGGGATGTTCGGCAGTGATAGCGATTTGAGTGACAACACATGCATTGCATTGCATTGTCAAAAGTCACCATGAAATCAAAATGAACGATTATTAGATATTTTTATGGAATATTGCAGTTTTTATTATAAACGATTTATCTGTGCACATTATTATTATTTAATTCATATGCCCTCATAATCAAAATAACTTCCCTTCCCGCTTGTAGTGACATCCCCTTTTTTCTGTGATGACATGTTTACCGGTGCAAGGGTTATATATGAATTCAGGGTGATTGGGACACTTTTTCCAAGTCATCTCAATGGCAAAAACTGTCCCAATCACCCTGAATTCACCCTAACTCGCATGAGATACTTTGGGCATTAGTAAGGCAGCGTGAAAAAGAAGTCGCAATAGTCTTTTCTTCCCTGTTGTGGTGCATGTACAAGTGAAACGGCTTCTCGAGCAAGATAAAATATAGGGCTTGATTGGATTGTGGTTTTTCTGTTGCTGATCTCATGTGAGTGACCGGTTGCCCCGCCCTCCCACCAGTGTCATCAGAAAAGAGAAGAGATGTCTGTAAAAGAGAGGGGAAGCTAATTTGATTAAAGATTATGAGGGCACGTGATTAAAATGCACTGATAAATCATCTAGCCTAATAAAAGCGGCAATATTTCATTAAAAAATACGAATGGACAATAAAAGGTCCCATTCTTCGTGATCCCATTGTTCAAACTTTAGTTAGTGTGTAATGTTGCTGTTAGAGCATAAATAATACCTGTAAAATTATAACGCTCAAAGTTCAATGCCAAGCGAGATATTTTATTTAACAGAAGTTCCCTTTCAAAGCCTACAGCGAACGGCCGGCTTGGACTACATCCTGGTACTTCCTTCATAAATGACGTCAGTAGAACAGTAGAACAGACTAACCTCCGCCCACAAGACTACGCGAAAAAGGGGGCGTGTTCTGGTTGCTGTCCCACGTGGAGAAGAGGACGTGTCGCGTGGAGAAAAAGAATCGTTGCGTTTGAGTGTGTTTGTCGCCATGACGTCGAGACGCTGTTATTTTCATCCCGGAGTCAAATCACCTTTGTTTGGCTTTCCCAGGGATGCTGTAGAGATCATTAAGCGCATACATCTCCCGTTAAGAGGCGTGACCTTTCCACGTTCGCTAAGCTGCGGTCAAATCACAACACGGGAACCGCTGCCACAATCAGAACTCGTTACGTATTTCTGAAGGAGGGACTTCATAGAATAAAGGAAGTCATCAGCCGTTTTTAGGACAGTGAAAACAGCGGTAGCCTATACAGATAAGTAAATTGTGTTAAAAATACAGTTTTTTTTTACACGCGAAACATGAACACATGTTATATTGCACACTGTAAACACAATCAAAGCTTCAAAAAAACACGAAGAACGGGACCTTTAAGCTTTCCCTGCGTTTGATTGACAGGCGATCTGACCAATCATAAAGCCGAAATCTCCATTTTGTCCGACAAACAAACCATCGGTGGATTTGAACTTGAAAAATGGTGTGTATTGACATCTTTCAGTGTTGAAACAATATACCTTCTGATTTGTATTCATGTTTATTAATTTTATGCTAATTACTAGGAAGAGATGTGCCACTTGAACTGACCGGAGCAACAGCAAACTGTCAAGTCTCATTAAAGAGCTACAAAACGGTATTTATTGTTTGAATTTCTTTAAAAGAACGACAATATTTGAAAGCTGAGACATTGTTTGATACCGAAATTAACCTGCTCTGTCTTGTTTGTCGGCACGTTGTCAGTGTATCTTTGTATCTGTGTGAGAATATGTGTGGTGTGAGAGCACCATTGTCGGACGTAGCAACAGTACGCAGGGTCAATTTTGATTTCATGGTAACGTTAAGTTTGAACATATTTCTACTCTTTAACTGAATTATGTGAATGATAATGTATGTAGCCTATACTTGCAAGTAGCCTATTCATTTGTATATGCACTAAGTATTTTTTGTAAGCCACAAAAAAGTCGTTTTTTCCCACGAGACAAGGGACAGTGTAAATATCAATAAACGGGTCCAAACAAAGGCACAAATACATCGAACGTAAAATAAATACACGCTACGTTCACAGCGCATATAAACGGTGTTTATCCACAACAGTAACAGGACACTATCCCTTTAAACAGAACTTGATGATTCCATCATAGGGAGAGAGAGCGCGAGAGAGAGCGCGAGCTGTGCTATGAAGTGTCAGTGTGCACTACCGCAATACAGGCAAACCAAAGACAGGTCATTCCTTACTGTGCGGGAGAAAAACGAGTGAAGAAGGGAAGCGTTTTGATTTAAACAACCATTTTACTATCTATCCCCCAGCAGCATTTCTCTGGAGAGGAGGGCTGAAACTGCGCTGCGCTGCTCGTGCGAGGTGGAGCGGAGACATCTGAAACATTCACTGTAAACTTCTCACCCCATCGAGACGCGGACTGCACCCTTACTACAGACAACATGGAATAGAAGGACTCCGAGAGAATCCCACCAACACAAATTGATGTTTTCAGCTGAAACACCGTTAGAGGGGAAGACACTGATCCGTTAAAATCAGCATCAAGCTCTGTAGTGGGTTGAAAGAAGGAGCTCAAGATGTCTGTACCGGTAAGTTCTTCGATATAACCTCTAATCTAATTTATCGTGATGTTGAAAAGTTACTGAACTGCTCGATAAGAACTTAAATGCAGTCTGTTGGACCGCACAGATGTTGGTCTGAAAGAATAGGCAGGCTATATTGCTGTGGGGATGCACACTGTGGTCATTTGCCACAAAGCAGCTGTTCAGGACGGCAGTGGAATTGAATTTTTCTAATTCACTCAAGACAATACACGAGCTGTGTGTCAAAACCTGAGTGAGCTGTCTACCTAAAAGCGTTTTGGGCGTGTTCCGATGATGCCCGAAATGATGCGCGTGCCAATGATGCCCAAAAATGCCGTCTATATAGGCAGCGCGAGGTTTTGACACACAACCTCGGAGTCCATGCGCACAAATAGGATGCAGAATTTCCTCATGACAGGTTTCCATACTACTGTACACACTTCACGTTTCTATTCGGGTCATTTTTATCCGTTTTCTTGGAGAAAATACGCTTCTGTTTTAGCAGCCTATTTGAATCAGGATTTATGACATTGTCAAGAATACCTAAACAAACAAACCAACATTTTTAATAAATAACTTTTGAAAAAGTGTCCCATCTCTTAATGAGTGACTTCTATGTAAAGAACCAGTTATGATCTTTCACATTTGGCCTTTCAACTTGTTGCAGCTTTATTTAAATCTATATATTTTTTCCAAACAATTTAATCAAATTTGACATTTTCTAAGATTTGCTCATGTTTTCTATGACACAATGCTAAGCAGGGCTGGACTGGGGATAAAATTCGGCCCTGGCAAACCCAGCCCATCCGGCCCATGAGATCCTCGTGAATGTTTTTGCTGGGGTTAGGGCCTTACATTGGAGTAAATAAATAAAACTAGGACAGGGACAAATAATGATGGATATTATTGAATTTATTGCAAATGCAGATATCAAACTTGATATTGCACTTTTGTCACACAGAAATGCACTTGACAGTAAAGCACTGATTTTGAGCTAGGATGCAATAAAGTACATTTACTGCTTTTAAATTCTGTTGTGTAAAGTTGTTCCAAACCGAAATGACGTTGTCTCTTTTAACCGAGTTTAACTGTTGGCCAATTTTGGCCAAACCATGCTCCTCATTACCATGGGTATATGGTTTCTAAAATAAATAAATAAATAAATAATAAACTATTGAATTTGTAATAAAAAAAAATATTGTAAGCACGTAGAAAATACAAAAACAGCCTCTATAAAAGTGATTTATATTGCGCAATATTTAATGTAGCCTATAATAATAGCAACATTTTTAATAAATACATTTGTGCCAATACACCATATTTCTTCACTGTTAGTAGCTGCAAGGTAAATTGTGGTTGTGCTAGGGTGAGAAGTTTGTAGTGTGTATTGCCATTTTCCAATTTACCTCGTTGTGTATGTACATGCTCACGGCTGTTTTCAGCTGATTCACCAAAGAACCGTTATGTTACCATATCACACGATTGTATAAAACAAAATTTCAGAGTCAAAGTGCCATTCATCACTTAATAGAGCAGCAGAAACGCAGAGCATGTTCGTCAGCGGCAGCGCTGTGCGGATATTCGCCTTTTGCAGTTTCATGCGCCCAAATAAAAAACACAATAAAAAAACCAACGCCTAATATGGACACAGTCTATGAATATGGAAGAAGGAAGGTCTCTCTCGCTGTGGCCTGTCAATTCAGAAGACAAACCAATGGGCCGCTGTCCCTGCATGATGGGCCAGTCCGTGGCAAATAAATAAATAACCTTGTATCGGCCCCAAAGTGCGTCGGCCCACCGGGGAAATGCCCGGTATGCCAGATTACCAGTCCAGCCCTGATGCTAAGTAACTAATTACCTCTTAAGCCATTTTCCACAACACCCATAGTAGGCCTAATTATAGTATGGATTTGACTCTTCCATATTGACTCTTCCTGTCACAATTGAGATTTATTTGTGAAATATGCTTGGTGTTACTTGTGTCAACCTGTGGTGCAAGAATCGATAAATTAATATTAATAATACTGTGCATATTCTCAATCAAACATGGTTGAACCCATGGCAAGATCTGTTTTTTTTGCACCATGGACCTGCTTCTTCCAAAAGAGGCTCAGCTCAGAGCTCTCCATCGAGTCTCAACCTGTGAGAACTGTGTTCCGCCTCCCTGCTGCTTTTGGCACCTCATTTTGACATACTGCTACAAGATTTAATGTTTGCCCTCACGGGTGAAGTTAAGTGGAAGAAGTCAGTGGATTGCTAATAAAGAGCTGTGGAGGATGCGCAGCCCTGCAAAACATCATTGCCGATCCCTGTGGGAGGAATGAGGTTAATTTGCATGTCTTGGCAGCTTACCTATATATTTTCCCACTGCTGTTTTTAGGAGAACTGGCATCTTGATGATGTTATGAATAAATAATAAAATCACTTCTGGTCTTTGCCCCCAAGTGAGGGACTAGTCTCTTGCTCAGTTTAACTCTTTAACGCTCAATGGCCGTTGGAAAGAATTGCGTTAGTTCAGATTCAGCATCGCATGAGTACTGCTGATGTCCTGTGCCATTTTCAACAAACAGAAGCCAGATTGCTGTTTTTGCCCGGGGTGATCGAGCTTGATCACAGCAGCTGTTCTACCACAAAGACGAGAGTATACGCTTTGCTTTTCTTGTGGCTCGTTTTCCACGCAACCGGTGTGATTTAGTTTACCTGAGACCAACAGATGTCATGAGAAGTGAAAAACAAACGAGTGTAATGGCTTAAAGCACTTTAATGTAGTGTTTACTCCATAAGATGAATCTGAATCGGTATATTAGAGCTGGCTATCAATACAGACTTTCCTATTGTTTCAGATTACGATTCTATCCTGATTTATTTTGGGCATATTTTAATAATGTTTTTTTTTTTCATATGAAAGTAGCCTAATTACATATGAGAACCTTCTAACAATGGTAAAAATGTTAATATTTGCTCAAACTATGCAGTTCATTTTTCATATATTTAACATATAATAATCAACACAACCAAAATCTGATCTCTGTGTAGTTGAGTAAACTGCATTTCTTAAATTGCAGTTAAATTGCATTTCTTGTGTAACTGTTATTATGCAAAATTAATATATATATATAATATATATATATATATATATATATATATATTTATTTATATATATATATATATATATATATATATATATATATATATATATATATATATATATATATATATATATATATATATATATATATATATATATATATAAAAAAATGATGGCTCAACATCTTAATAGAGACACGCTTTTTGTTTGCTTGCCATTATTTTGCAGTACACCAACTTTTAAATTCAGATGACAAACACAGGTAAAGCAAAGCATGACTTATTATTTTTACCCAGCCCTGTTATTTATGCTGTCATATCAATCTGTCAGAAAGCCTAATGAGTTGAAATAATTAGTATTATTTATTATTATGAATTAGTATTATTTATATACTATTATAGTTTTATTGATATTTTGAATTAGCTTTTATTTTATATATATATATACATATATATACATATATATATTTTTTTTATTTTTTTATTTTTTTTATTATTATTATTTTATTAATATAGCTTTATTTGAGTTTTAGGAACTTTATTACTTCAACTTATTTCAGTTAGTTGTCAAGTTCATTTTTCAAGTTTAAGTTTTTCATATTTATATTTATATTTTATGTTACACTTTATTTGGTAACACTTTATTTTACAATGTCCTTGTTACATATGTAACATGTACTTACGATAGTAATAATAACAGTAAATTAAGCATAATTACACGAAACTAACCCTCAACCAAACCCTAACCCAATAGTAAGTACATGTAGTTAATTAATATTACTCAGTACTTAAATATATAATTACACTGTAACAATAAGACCTTAAAATAAAGTGTAACCCTTTATTTTAATGTGACGTAGTTACATTGTACTTACTTAAATAAGTACTGATACTATTAATTAACTCAGGGCTCGGCATTAAGCCGGTTTACACGCTTGTCCTTCGGACAATTAAATCTGTCACTCACTTGTCCGAGTAAAACATTTGCTTGTCCGGAATTTATTTTGTTTTGTTGTTGTAAATATAATTTATTCTGAAGCAATATTCTCACCAGTGTTCAATAAACTTTGACATATTTAAACCTGCATATTTGTGATATTTTTACCTTTTATGAAGGGCATTTTCCCCTAATCTTATTAAATATAGGCTATGCTTTAGCTTTCATTTTATTTTTTTTATTTGATCTAGAAATTAAATTAGAATAAGACACTATAGGGCTGTTACCAGTCAAATTAAATAATTTACACTGAAAAATTACAACTTCATTTTGTTTTAAGTATGTTTAAATATACAAATAAGAAATGTATTATATATTATACTATTATCCACTATGGATCACCACTTACACTAAACAAATGCAGAATCATTCTTGCATTTTGGTGATTCCCTAGTTATTTTTTGACGTTTTAATCATCTTGTGCAGTCGGGCAAGTAAAATTCCATTTCACTTGCCCCTTCAAAAAATCCACTTAAAATCTAAGCGTTAATGTCGAGCCCTGTACATGTACTTACTGTAGAGTTATAGTTAGGGTTAGTTATTTGTAATTATGCATAATTTAACTGTTATTACTATAGTTAGTACATGTAGTACCGTGTAACTACGTCACCTCAAAATAGTGTCACCATATTTTATTTCAACTTTATTTCAGTTACCGTAAATTATTTTTTAGTGCCACTGTGCCGCTGACCCTTTACCAACACGTGTCCAGACGCATCTAAATGCATATTGAATTCTGCAAGCGTGTATAGATGCATACATACCTCCTTTAATACATAAATTCATAAGTTCGAGTTACACATGCTCAGCGTCATACATATTGATGAGTATTAATGTTTGGCTGTTAACGTCATTTGCCTCGGCTTTAGATCTTTATCCCGTTCCCTGGACGGCTCCCAGAGTGCGCACATGTGCTCATTCCCCCCTGCCGTCCCTCAGAGTTCTGCCGCGAGAGGTTAAATGCGACGGCAGGAGGGAACGAGCTTGCTAGATCATTCTCAGACGCCTGACATTTGGTGCTTGTCATAGATGATACTCCACATACATATTAATAATGTTGGCTTAGGTGAGCTGTCGCATTTCAATCAACCAATAAAGACCTTTTGGTATTTGTATGCGTTGCCCTGGCAACTAGAGGCCACCAGCCTTCCACATATGAGTTTCATTGGCACTGTAACTAATAGTAAACATCGTATAATGCTACACGTGCCATGCATGGACAAGCACGACTCCAAAGGCGAATTGCAACAAGCGCTTGTGAATGGATCTATGAATTCCTCTCTGAAATCACACTATTCATGCTTGTCCTTGCATAGTAAGTGTCTCCTCTCATAGAGATTCTTGCCTACACGCAGTCACACATCAGCGGCCCCTGCTTTGCCACTCCCGGCAGGCATCTTTATCCGTTTTTAGTGATTAAGGATGACCGTTTTTTCTCAAGTACACACACACACACACACACATACACTCTTATACCGGACACATCTTAATCCAGAAGCCAGCTGACACGCTCATTAGTTTATTGATGTCAACGCAGGAGAAAAATGTGAATTCTAGAAGCGGCTGCAGGTGAACACATGATGAATATGAATGTAAATATTAACGTTTATGTCACCTCAGGAGTCTTTTGACAAACAGCTCTTCATATTCATCTGATTTAAATACCATACGCATCAGTATGCAGTATATGTGTAGAGTGTGAATAGTGTGAGTCTTGGTACGTTGCACATGTTTTTGTATAAGAATACAAATGAAGGGAAAATTGCATTGTGTTATACATGCTTTGTGTGTATATATATATATATATATATATATATATATATATATATATATATATATATATATATATATATATATATATGTTGTGTCTGTGAAAACGAATGTTTTCTGTGGTATGGACAGTTGTAAAACATGAAAATTGAATTATGGTGGACACCGCTCACATTCTTCAGCTGATCTTTATTGATCACCAGATGCTGGTGCTGATCTGCGTGTTTGTCAATCCATCCATCCATCCATCCATCTAGACAGACCATCTAGACCATATCTATCTATCTATCTATCTATCTATCTATCTATCTATCTATCTATCTAATCTATCTATCTATCTATCTATCTATCTATCTATCTATCTATCTATCTATCTATCTATCTATCTATCTATCTATCTATCTATCTATCTATCTATCTATCTATCTATCTATCTATCTATCTATCTATCTATCTATCTATCTATCTATCTATCTATCTATCTATCTATCTATCTATCTATCTATCTATCTATCTATCTATCTATCTATCTATCTATCTATCTATCTATCTATCTATCTATCTATCTATCTATCTATCTATCTATCTATCTATCTATCTATATTGTTTTTCCATTCATCCATCCATCCATGTTGGTTCTTCACTCTTAAAAATAAAGGTTCTTTCATCTCATCTATAGTTTCATGAAGAACCTTTACCATCCATGGAACCTTTCCATTCCACAAAAGGTTCTTTGTAGTGAGACAAAGTTTTTTAGATGTTTAAATATTCTTCAAACTAAGAAAATAATGTTCTGCTAAGAACTGTTTACTGAAAGATTTTTGGGGGGAACCCAAAATGGTTCTTCTATTGCTGTACATTTTTTTTAAACATTGAGTGTTTCTGTCTATCGTTCGTTTTATTTAACTAGTGTTCATTGTATTTTTCTATTGTTCTTTCTATCGTTCTGTTATCGCATCGATCTATTGTTCTATCGTTCTCTCTGTCTGTAAGGCCTGTAAACCTTTGCTTTTCTGGTTAAAAATATATATGTATAATGAATTGTAAATAATTTTCATTCTACTTCTTAGCATCTAAATTCAAATTGCAATTCTCCATTTTATTTGTTACATATTTGCTTTAAAGGGTTAGTTCACCCAAAATTGAAAATAAAGTCAGTAATTACTCACCCTCATGTTGTTCCAACCATGTAAGACCTTCGTTCATCTTCGGAACATAATTTAGTATATTTTTGATGAAATCTGAGAGCTGTCTCACTCCTCCATAGGCTTTCAGAGGGAATGAAACTTGATGGCCCAGAATAGTAAGTAAAAACGTCATTTAAGGAGTCCAAATGACTACAGTGGCTCTGTATTAAGTCTATCATGCGACGAAAATACTTTTTGAGCGGAAAAACAACAAAAATAACGACTTTATCCCACTATTTATCCCACTATATACTCTCTGACGAGAGTTCGCGGGAGTGCCACGACGCATGCGCGAGCACTCTCGCGAACTCTCGTCAGAGGCTCAAATTGAACAATAATAGTGGGATAAAGTCGTTATTTTTGTTGTTTTTCCGCTCAAAAAGTATTTTCGTCGCATGATAGACTTAATACAGAGCCACTGTAGTCATTTGGACTCCTTAAATGACGTTTTTACTTACTATTCTGGGCCATCAAGTTTCAGTCCCTCTGAAAGCCTATGGAGGAGTGAGACAGCTCTCAGATTTCATCAAAAATATACTAAATTATGTTCCGAAGATGAACGAAGGTCTTACATGGTTGGAACAACATGAGGGTGAGTAATTACTGACAGAATTTTCATTTTTGGGTGAACTTACCCTTTAATATCATATTAAACAGAGTATAGAGAGTCTCTTTCTGATATAGTGCAAGAAACTAATGCAGCGTGTGGAGTTTGTGGTTTCAGTGATAATGTGCAAGTCTGCAGACTAGCAAACAAATAGATCTCCAAAAAGATACTCTCTGACTAGTTTGTCTGAATATAGCTTCACAGACTCCCAGCCTCTTCGTCCTCACCAAATGCATCCGTTCCTCTTAGACCTTCATCTTTTGTCTCTCTAAAGGTTTATATGGCTTCTTTTTGTATTTAATTTTAGTTTCCTTGCTTTTAACAGCATGTGTGTGTATGCTTGCTTGCTTTTGTGTTGTAGAGCTCTTTTGCTGTTATATTTACAGCAGCGGGGGACATACTCTGTGTGAAATCCAAGTAGGCCCCTTATGATTTCAAAAGCCGGTGTCGTTTTACTCACCCTGGCGTTGACTGTCCTGCAGACGACCGCTCTCAGCTGGTTGGGAGGACACATGCCAGTCCTCACGGGACCTAAAAGAGTCACAGTAAACATGTCTCCTCTAAACAAGTCACAACTTCCCCCTCTTGACCCCAGGGTGTTTAAAGTGTAACATCTTGTTTTCTGTGCATCAGATGGACAGGACCCTCTCCAGAGTTCTGTTTAAGCTGCTGTTTAAGTGGCTTTACATGCGTGTCTACGTGGCTTGGCTGTGCTGAGTTGCTAATGAAACGCAGGGCTTTTTCACCATATGATGATTTGAACTCGGTATAACCCGCTCTTTTGTTCCACTGCCCTGTAAATCTCTTCCGTCAGCATTAGAAGGGGGAGGAGGGGAGAATATATGTGTGTGTGTGTGTGTGTGTGCGTCTGTGGATGGAGATTATGTTGGGTGCGTATGTGTAAAATTTGCATGCCTCGTGTTCAGGTTTTGTGTTGAGTGATTGTGCTTGTAGACAAAGAGAGAGATGGTGTTGTGCGTATTTGTTTTGCAGCTCGATGGACGATGGATCCTGATGTGGATGCTCATTATAGTGCAGCTGTGAAAGTGAAAGGGAGATAGAAAGAGCGAACGAGCGTAGTTGTGTGCATGCATCTGTGTTTTTGCCACTGCCTGTGCCAAATCGTCCCGTCGCCATCGCCGTAAATCTGCTGGCTGATGTGCGAGGTGGTCATATTAATGGAGCATCATCAATCACACCAGGCTGTCTGAGATTAGACTGTGTGCTGGATGGGATGGGGGAGGGAGATCTAGCTACAAGTGAACCTGACACAAACATCTGCTTAGACTAGTCCAGATGAACTCAGTCCAGCAGTCCAGTCCAGTTGACCTAAATCCATTATAGTCCAGTTTAGCATGCCCAGTCCAACTCAGTCCAGTTTAGCTAAATCCAGTCAGGTTCAGTTTAGTATGCCCCTCTTCTTTGGTTCCAGTTTAGCTAAGAAAAGTCCAGTTGTACTCAGCTAAGCCCATCCCAGTCCAGTCTAGTTGAACTAAATCCAGTCAGGTTCAGTTTAACATGCAGAGTTCAGTCCAGATTAGCTATTGCCAGTCCATTTGTACTCAGTTGGTCCATCCTAGCTCAGTCCAGTTTAGCTATAACCAGTTCAGTTGTTCTCAGCTAAGCCCATCCCATTCCAGTCCAGCTAAACCCAGTCAGGTTAGCATACAGAGTTCAGTCATTATCTATAACCAGTTCAGTTGTACTCAATTGAACCCAGCCCAGTCTAGTCCAGTTTAGCCAAACCCAGTCAGGTTCAGTTTAGCATGCAGAGTTCAGTCCAGATTAGCTAGAACCAGTTCAGTTGTATTCAGCTAAACCCAGCCTAGTCAGTCTAGTTTAGCTAAAACCCAGTCAGGTTCAGTTTAGCATGCAGAGTTCAGTCCAGATTAGCTAAAGCCAGTCCAGTTGTACTCAATTGGTCCATCCTAGCCCAGTCCAGTTTAGCTATAACCAGTTCAGTTGTTCTCAGCTAAGCCCAGCCCAGTCCAGTCCAGTTAAACCCAGTCAGGTTAGCATACAGAGTTCAGTCATTATCTATAACCAGTTCAGTTGTACTCAGCTAAACCCAGTCCAGTCTAGTCCAGTTTAGCCAAACCCAGTCAGGTTCAGTTTAGCATGCAGAGTTCAGTCCAGATTAGCTAGAACCAGTTCAGTTGTACTCAGCTAAACCCAGCCTAGTCTAGTCCAGTTTAGCTAAAACCCAGTCAGGTTCAGTTTAGCATGCAGAGTTCAGTCCAGATTAGCTAAGGCCAGTCCAGTTGTACTCAGTATGCTCATCCTAGCCCAGTCCAGTTTAGCTATAACCAGTTCAGTTGTTCTCAGCTAAATCCAACCCAGTACAGTCCAGCTAAACCCAGTCAGGTTCACTTTAGCTTGCAGAGTTCAGTCATTATCTATAACCAGTTCAGTAGTTCTCATCTTAACCCAACCCAGTCTAGTCCAGTTTAGCCAAACCCAGTCAGGTTCAGTTTATCTTGTAGAGTTCAGTCCAGATAAGCTATAATCAGTTCAGTTGTACTCAGCTAAACCCAGCCCAGTCTAATCCAGTTGAGCTAAACCCAGTCAGGTTCAGTTTAGCATGCAGAGTTCAGTCCAGATTAGCTAGTCCAGTTTAGCTATAACCAGTTCAGTTGTACTCAGCTAAGCCCAGCCCAGTTCATTCCAGTTTTAGTTAAAGCCAGTCCATTTGCATCCAGTCCACCAGCCTCTGAAATGCAGCTTGTAGCTTGGCATTGATGAATGATTAAGTGAAAGGGTCAGGTGAAGAGCAGGAGCCAGGGAAAGGGGGATGGAAGAAAAAAAGACACAGATGAGACTAAAACTGGGAGAGTCAAGAAAACCAGAAAAGTATATGAAAGTTATAAGCAGAAACACAAAATAGCAACAAGAGAAGCAGGATGGCAGTGAAGGACAACATGAAGAAAACATGAGGAAGGAAAGATACCACTAGAGCCCTGGGAAAAGAATGTAAACGCAGAGGAAATATTAAACGCAGAGGGAGAGAAATGGACATTTTGAGGTAGAGAAGGATGAATATAGAATATGCTTTATGTTGACTACAGACAGAAGACCATCCATTTGTATCTTCTGAGACCATCAATGTTTGACAAGCTTGAATAAAACCAAATTTCCCAAATGTGTGTTTCTCTGTTGATAAGAATTGGGGAGTTTTTATTTGACCCGTCCAATTATATTTTTTTGTGTTATTTATACCATTACACTGTTTATTAATAGTTTTATAAAAACAATAGCAACGCTGGTCCTGTCCTAAACCTCTCCACAGGGCATGAGCATGACATCATCAGCATCCGCCTGTGTTTTAATGAACCTCCCTGTCTGAATCCTCATTAAGGAAGTGTGAGTGTAGAGCACCTCAATCACATCCTCTCAGCAGTGTGTGTGTGTGTCCGTATGAGTGTGTATGTGAAATATAATTTTGTATATGCACTTGGGAACTCTCAATGCTAATGAGCATGCTTGAGTGAGTGTGTGGCGCTGGCATGCGAGTGTATGCCTCTTTTTGATGTGCCTAAGCCACACTGCTGCAGCATGAAGAGGCTGTAATCTGTAGTTGAAGTCCCGCTAATCCATGTGAAGGTTACTGCTACGGTGTATGTTGCATTCCCTGAATTAAAGCAACAGTGTACAGGATGTGTGCTTTGAAATGCAGCAACTCAATTTCATAATTGATGGATCAGGCAGATTAATCAACTTCGCAACGTATTAACTACATTCCAGGTTTCTATATCCGACCTCTGGGACAATTCGGGGTCATTTAGTGGCATGCAAAGTATGGTGTATACTAACACACTTGAAGCTATTATAATCAGGATCCTTTGGATAAACAGCTAGCGTAATGCATAATTAATGTAATTTATTTCACTCTGGTGCTGTAATAGATTAGGTGTGCCCTCTTTGATTCAGCTTGACCTCCACCACCACCTTTGCATGGAAGCGTCTCATTGGAAGTCGCAGCGGATGTGTTCTTGCTCCTGTTGACCTTTTCGATGATGGGAACTTGTGCGGTGTGATTGGGGATTTAGGGAGCTAGAGCACGAGACCGAAAGGTGAGAGAGAGAGGAGGTGATGGGAGAGAGCGAGACAAAATGAGAGACAGTTTTGAAGTGGGTGACTCCATTTCACACAGCTGCTATAATGTGACCTTTCTGCAGACCGTTGTCGCTCTCCTTCATCAATGCAGTGCGTCGGATTTAAGTTGCATCAGCAGCAGCATGGTGCTAACCTAATGTTGCATCTCCCATTTTTCCGCTAGATGGGCGACCTTTAAGCCGCTTGTTGCCTTTTTAATGCCAAAGACAGTGAGCCATGGCTGCAGAAGGATAACAAAGGGACGTTGCACTTTATTACTGCAGCTTTACGGTAAAAAAAAAAAGTAATTTGTGGGCAACAAAGAAGCTTGATGTGAAAGAAAATTGATTTTGAAGATTGGCTTTCGACCTCTCGTAGGAATTTGCAGATCTTGGTTTCGTAGAGTGGCCGGTGGCAGCTGGGATCCGGCTTTTGTGCCACTGTTTTGGAGATTATCATTGGTTCCTTAATCACAGTCCCATTGCAGCTCACATACATTGCCAAACACAGCATATTTATAATACGTAATTAGTCCCTTGACTTGAAAGACAATGTATGCATGTTTCCACCTTTATGATCAACAATCTCACATCTATGGAAACCCGTTTCTGCTTCAGAGTAAAGAAATAGCAACAATATAATACAATTTGACCTTCATTGCATCTTTATATCTCTCGGATGTCAGTAGAGCTTCATGTTTAATCATTAAAGGATTGCAATCTTGATTCAAACACCCACAAAAAGGATTCGACTGTGTCTAATAAACTTTTGACTAGTACGATTATAGCGAACATTCAAACCTGCCACTGACTCAAAGAGAGCAGTTGTCATTTAAGGGATGAAACGGCTTTTCAACCACACAAGACACAGTATCATTATTTATGTTGATTCAAATGATCACAAAAGTACTGGGATAAAAATGTATAGTTCATATATAAATGCTAATGTCAATGGTGGTGATCAAAATAGAGTAAATCACCTTCTGAAAGTAAGTTGACACTTCAAGTAAAGATTGTATCAATTACATTGTTACACCAGTTGGTGGCGACAAGTGACTGTTAAGTTTTTTTTTTAATCATTCATTCAAGAGATTTGTTCAAAAATGCTGATTCATCCTAGCCTGACAAGCCAGACCCACATCAAGATGTTTGGTCTGGGAACTCACCATTGGCAGGGCTCAATCCGAGGGGCGGGATAAACGGTTGTCTTTCAAATTTCCTCTGTACGCAATTGGATAGCGCTTAGGGATGTTAACCGATGACCGTTTGACCGATGGTTGACCGTATCAACGTTAACCGATCAAAGTTGTCGGTTGTCGGTTAAAAAAAAAAAAAAAGTGATCTCTAAATTAGGCTATTTATAGAGAATGGGAACGTGACGTCACCAACGCAATGCATTCGCGGACTTTAGGACACAGACACTACATTAGAGAATGAGTAATAGTGGAAGTAGACTTTAAAACTTGTATTATACAGTTAAAAACACATTAGAATGGTGAACGCTTGCTGTGTTATGAACTGTCATAGCCTCTCTTGCAACCTGCGTGGAAAACATATCTCAAATCATGCGCAATATTTCAGTTTACCAGCTTGGAAATAACAAAAGTAAGTGAAAGTAATGCTGCCTTCACGTGCTATCGGAAATTTGACAATTCCCACTTCTAAAGTCGTGATTATGAAGTATGAACTCATCTCGTTCATATTTCGAGGGGTGGAGCGCGTTCACGTGCAATTTTTACCTAGGAAACTCCTATTTACAATAATTCAGAGAGCACGTGAAGGCAGCATAACACTCGGAAATAAACAACTTAGCCAAAATGTGTCTTTATAATTTGTATTTATTATTTATAACCGATATTACAGATGAATATTTTCTGAACCGCTTGAATGTGCTCACACCATAAATAATGCATGAAACGCGTCAGCAAATGCTTCATTGTTCAGCTTCAGATGTAAGTTGCAACTTGTGTGATACAGTGCTTAAATACAGTAGTAGCACATCATCTAAATATATTACATCTACATTTCAGTGGTAACACATAAGGTGTTGATCATCATCTTTCTTTATTATTGTTAGCACTACCTCGAACTAAAGCGGCGTCTCTTCGGAGCTGTCATTATCTTAAATGAGTCGCGGCAATGTTTCAAATGAGCTTCTAACGCTAGACAATAGCCTTTATTTTCAACGCGATCACCTTGTGCCCAAACCATTTCGAAACTAAGGAGCCATTTGTCCTCCGATTACAAACAAGCTCCTCAGCGCCGCGTTTGCGGGACTCATGTTTCGCGCTGTAGGGGATTTAAAAAAATTGACGTGAGTGGAAGGCAGGCGGCGGCGCCTGGACAGTGTGAGTGTGTGTGTGTGTGTGTGAGAGAGAGCGGGAGGAAGAGAGATGCGACAGAGTTGCGAAATTGCAGGCGCGGCTCGCGAGTTGCGGCTGTTATTTCAAATAGCGCAGCATATTTTTTTAACTAATCGGTTAACCGGTTTCAACCGGCTAATGAGGCTCGGTGGTCGGTCAAGAAAATGTTTAGTTTTCGCCATCCCTAATAGCGCTACAACCAATCAGAGCAGCGAAGAAGGTGAAGCGGAGCTGGTTGATAGATTAATCTTTCGCCGTATCCGGTCTGCAAAACTCCGAAAACATCTTCCTTTCTTAAGAATGACTTCAGTACCGTTCTTTGTTCTTTTCTCAAAGAAAAGCTTAACTCCAAGTCTTCCAGAGTCGCGGCCAAAGCCGATTCGAAAGACCATCCGCCAGCTTCTTTGTTTACAAGTAGCACGCGGAACCTCAGCAACTCTGCCGTCATTATGTTAAGCCCGCCCACCGACTCTATACACGATGTGAATGGCCTGACTAGAGTTTGGTTTTTCCAGCTCGCAAGTCTATGGACTATAGAGTTGTTAGACTACCCTGGGTGCAAATTAGATTTGCTGCCGCTAGGGTGCGTCTAGATTTCTAGGCTAGATTCATCCAGTAATGGAAAAACTCATAAGTTCTTTATGAGTGAGTCATTGAATCATTGAATCGACTATTTAGTTGTCTGCTCAGAATCGTGAGAGAATTGTGATCTCTATTTTAGACAAAATGTTGTGACTCAATTTATCCAGAATTGTACAACTCTAATTTATATCTTAATATATTATATATTATGTCTCAGATTATATCTTGCAATGTTTTGTTTCTCGTAATTGTGACTATATCTCCAAATGTGACTTTATTTTGCAGCATGACTTCATTGCTTCGTTGCTTCATTGCTTTTTGTATCTCAGATTGGGTCTTTAATACTCGTAATTGTGGCAATTTTTCTTAGTTGTGAGATATCTTTTTATCTCTCAATTGTCACTTTATACCTTGCAATGCAATTTTGTTTAATTTCAACTTTTTATCTCAAAATGTGACTCAATTTATCACTTTATATGTCCTGAAGGTTTTCTTCCTTTATAAGGTCCTTGTGTGTATGTCTTATGATGTTAGTCTCAGGAGGGAGTAGCTATTACACAGTTTATGTGCTATAGGAATGCTGTACTTCCTGTACTCAAGAGTCCTGTATAAGAATCCCAGCATGATCTCCGGATCGCTTCCAGACAACCACTGCAAAGTCATCAGTTATCATTAATGAACCACAGCCGGCTTTTATAGATATACCTGCTGGACATTCATATTCTCACTGCCTAGTTCTTCTCTCAAAGCTTCCATACAAACTTTTATACTTCATCTAATGCATCTTTATTAGAGTTGCTCATGTGTGCTGATGTGAGACTGGTTTGGGTCCAAAGGTATACTTCAGTTCTAAGATACAGGAAGTATCTTAGATGGAGGTGTTTGGTGTAGTGGTTTTCAAATGACGGTCTCTTAGGTCTGCGATTGTATTGCACTGAGCCGATTGTATTAGTTTCTAAGGTGATAAGTAGCATGTTGACTACATAGATGTGTGCCAGTACATGTGGCCAGTAGATCTTGCTATCCACTCAAGCAGGAAAATGATGTGTTTCAGGTAGAGGCAGCGTTTATCAAGGTCTTTAATTTACGTAGCAGGTGGAGGCTCCGTGTTCTTCCCTGTGGCTCATGGATCATTGCTGCACTTGGCAACAAATGAAGGTAACCAATGTGGCTGATTGCAGAACACTAAAAAAAGCCCTTGTTCCTCATGACATGAAAGGTTTGCCATCTGGGCCCCCTACCTGCGTTTATCCTGGTGTCTGAATTTAGCTACATGGCTAAGGGACTCCTAGTGTTCCTGGAGGTCTGCTCTGGATCAGACCAAAAAGTCTGGAAAACGTATTATCTCTTGGTCACATTTTAAGCATAAAATCTTTTTGAACTTGGGATGGTCAGACTGATATGCATTAAGAAGACTGTGATGAATAATAATGTGAGTATATGGGACTGTTGATGGACAGATGAACCAATCTACAGTGTTCAGAGTCCGAGGAAAAGCTTCTGTTCTTGTCCTGTGCCCCTTTGCCCTGTTGGCTGGGCAGGTAATCTGTTCAACTGCCATGTGATTTAGGTTTGAACTGGGAGGGCAAGCAATTTACTGCTCATTCGCAGACCGTTCCCCAGCTTATGAGAAAAAAAGAAGGGGGTGAGTTTGAGGAAGATGAAGAGGAAAAGAATGGATTAGATAGAAATGGAGAGTAAAAGATAGAGGATGAGATGAGAAACATAGAAAGAGGATGAGATGAGAAACATTAAGAGAGAACGGGTAGGAGAAATATGAAGCGAAACGGAGGGATTGTGAGGAAGAAGAGAGTCGAGCAATATGTGAGACAGTGGGATCTGTTTGTATGAGCTGGTATGATGGTTGTTCCAGGTGTAAGATGGATGTTCCAAGATTCCCACTGTTTTTCCAGTATTCCTTTTCATATTCTTTTGAGTGGATAAACAACCTTTGAGTTAACAGCTGTTTATTATGGCGCATAATTTCTTTGACATTTCCTCTAAAACATAATGCAGAAAGTACGTTTGTGAAATGTTAGCGTAATGTTGTGTGTAGGTTCTGGGCCTGAATTTTGTTGGAAAGCTATTCTGCAGACTTTTGGACCACCACACTGGAATGCAGGCTTCCTTTCCTCTCTTTCTCACTTTCACTCTCTCCCCCAGTTCTTTTCTTTTCCAGACTGTGTCCAGGAGCTTTGGGCCTGGAAACTCCCAGAAGCCAAAGTGAGTCTGGGCTAGACTGCTGTCTTGTCAACAGCCACTGTGCTGCTAATATACACAGGCACCTCGGCACTCGATCATTTCATCGTCCAGAAGTGCCCCTAATACCACAGGCTTCCCCCCAGCGCTCAGGATAGCTGTTGTGTCATGGAACAGTTTCCCGTGTGTGTCACATATCAGCTTCCCAGGGCACAATCCCAGTTGTGGTCTACTGATTTTTCTTTCTCTTTGTATTATTTTTAGTATTTGAGTAGTACAGAGCATAGCTTGCTATGATAGCATCTTGCCGGAGATAACATGAATTGTAAAGGATAATAATATGAAAATCACAGCATTAGTACCAGCAGGCAACACGTTAAAAGAGGATAATCTGGAAAATATTTACTCCAAGTAAGATGTTTACAGTAATTGGGCTGTGGGCATTTTTGAAAGACTTGTCAGAGTGTAGAAAAAAAGAGGCTCGCCTCAGCTATGGCCTTGGTAGATGTCCAGAGATAAACAGATAGACAGAAAGAATAGATGAGGCTGACAACACTCAGCTTGCATTCTTGCATTTAAAAACAGCTATAAAAGTAAATGCAAGAATCTTGAAATGGCTGAACTATTTTTAACTTGACATTCTTGACAAAAAATGGATTGCAAAGGAAGAGCTACCTGAGTCCAGCTTTCATAACTATACAGTTTGTTATGAAAGCAGTTATGAAAGCTGTTTTTGGTTATTGTTTACCTTAGATGGCTGTATATCTGTGCCTCCTGGCTTATTCCCCTATACTACCATAAGGCTTCATAACACAAGATCATCCCACTTCAGCATTTGGTTTCAGTGGCGCTGGATAAGGACACCGGCTATTCTGATATTATTTGTACCTTTAAGATTGCACTGCAGAAGATATTGCTCTGAAATTGGTTAGATACAGCAGCCCACTACGCTCACATGTGATGCCCCGTAGAGCAGTGTTGTTTCCACGCGGTGGGATGTCTTAAAGGATTGTCCTCAGGAAGGAAAGAGGCATTGAGTGAAAATTAAACGAGCATTCCTCATTCTTTCACAGCGTATATCCTCCCTATGCCTCTTTTTATGATGGATTTAACTTGTGGCTTTACACTAAATATAATTAGCCAACAAATTAACCATTAATTAATTACCTTCACCTTGACTCACTAATGAGTTAGATTTCATTAAATACACCAGAACTAGGGTTTTCATTTACATAAACGCCAGTCTTTAGTGTCACATGATCCTTCAGATATAATTCTAATATTCTGATTTAGTACTCAATTATGGTTCCTATTATTATCAATGTTGAAAATCATGTTACCTTGTTATCATGTTATCTTTTTCAGGAGAAAGAAAGCTTTTATTTGAAATATGTAGCATTATAACTGTCTTACCTGTCATTTTTGATCAATTTAATGTCTAAATAAAGGTACTTAGTTACTTACCCCAAATTTTTAAATGGTAGTGTTACTAGTGTATCACGGTTTGCTCAAAAATATGAAGCAGCACAACTGCTTTCAAAATTGATAATAATAAGAAAATGTTTCTTGAGCACCAAATCAGCATATTATAATGATTTCTGAAGGTTCATGTGACACTGAAGACTGGAGTAATGATGCTGAAAATTCAGCTTTGCCATCATAGGAATAAAATAAATAAATGTATATATATATATATATATATATATATATATATATATATATATATATATATATATATATATATATATATATATATATATATATATATATTACATTAGAAGAAAACTGTTATTTTAAATTGTAATAATATTTCACAATATTGCTGTTTTTACTGTATTCTTTATCAAATAAATGCAGCTCACAATATGCGCAGCTCACATGCAAAACAAAAAATGTGTGTGTGTGTGTGTGTGTGTGTGTGTGTATGTATATAGGCAATATATGGGCTATATATTAAAGCATGGTGGGACTGAATTGATCAAAGTCTCCATAAAATAGTACGTTTTAATAGTACAGTACTTTAATAGCTTTCACTACCTTTATCATTGATCTTGTCAGAGGTTTTGTGCAGCTGACCAGTCCTTTTCTCCTCTGTTTAGCCAGCAGTCCCTCTCACCAGCTGAATATGGCCTTTGAACTGTGTTTGCGGACTGAACGTTGTGTGTTCTAATGTCTGTTTGATGGCAGATTGATGGTGTGTGTTAGGATGTGCTTTACGTCTGACTGATGTGTTTGTCAGTGAAGGTGCTAAGGCTGTCACACACACACATACATCCGTTTGCCGTTGACACAGTCTGGTGGTGGCACCAGCTGGGAAGAGGTATTGTTCTGGTCTCCTCCGTGTTTCCTCTTCCAGCTCGCTGAGCTGGCCATTTTACACTCTGTCATGTGTGTGTATGTGATGAAATAAATGGGTTGTAAATATTTATTGGCGATGGATGTGGCGAGAGCTCTGAAACGCTGTCTGTGTGCTACAAAACTGTCATCAGTCTTGATAGTCTCTTGATTGTACTGAGATCCCAAGTGGTTCTTGAAGAAACACTTTGTGATTGAACAAGAAAGAATCTTGGGAATCGGCTATATATCTAATATTTTACTATATAATAATATCTAATATTTTATACATGTATACTATTTTTTGTATAGGCCTATACACATTAAACTGGTTATATTATTATATACTGTAAGTATATACAAATTCTGATACAAGATATCAATGCAGCTGAAATAGCTATATTGTGATATATTCAATTACCATGATTATAAAATTATGATTTTGATGTGTTTTTCGCTCAGATCAGCGGTTTCTCTGATCATACAACCTTGGCATGATATCATTATTGATCAAGTGTTCTCATTTATCCACTTCAATCATGAGCTGAGCTTCACTTTGGATCTGAGCTTTGTGGTTGGCTCACAGAACTTCCTCCCTTCATATGGCTCCCTATCAGGATTTTATCTCCTGTTCTCAAGGAGGGAGTTAGACAAACCTTAGACAGTCTAGCAGAAGTTCGATTATCTAGGATGGAGCCCACAGGGAAATCTTCCTCCGCTGGATTACTGCTCAGAGGTCATTCATTGCTCATATGTGGACAAAGCAGAAAACAGCAGTGCAGAACAAACACAAACACAAACACTGGTCTACCCTGAGATCAAATAATACAGAATAGATGTGGGGAAATGACACCTGAATCTACTGTGAATATACTTGAGGTTATTAAGGTAACAATGTGATTGAGTCTTTGAGTCTTGTTTGGTTTGATTGCTCTGTTAGTGCTGTTCAATTGAATTAGTGTGAACGCTGCATCTGAATCCTGGCGCGCACCAAACAAGTGGACCGAGACAAAAAAAAAAAAAGGATGAACGCAACACGAACCAAAGACATGTAAACAAACCAAAAACGGGACATGAGGTCACAAGATGCGACCCTAAAAAGGACAGATTGCACACGCATACCTGTTTTTTCTTGTCACAGTCGCGATTTTGTCCATCACAAAAATGGACAAAATCCTCGCAGCAGATCTTCATTTGTGTGTGTGAAGGAGGGATTCCTGTCACTGTTTTGACTTCTTTACCCATTTTATAAGCTCTTCACGAATTCTCAGCTGGTCAAAATATCATCATATGTAGGCTACGCACATACAACAAGCGCATTTATCTCAGCTCACATAATTGTGATTGTTTTGGATGTTCAGTCAGTTCCGTTCAAAATATATACTTCATAAAAGCCAACCAATCATGTTGTGAACATATCCCTCTGCCTTTAGGTTCAGTATCTTTAGGTTGGGTGTTAAAAATGACGATATGAATGCTAAGCGGACCAGGACTAAATGTTTTTTTTTTTTGTCCAAACGAACCAAGCGAACTGAGCTAAGTGTGAACACACCCTTAATGAACCCAAACTTTTGAACAGTATTATAAAAGTTTTATGTTTTACGACAGTTATTTATATTTTTTGGTTTAGAGTGCCACTTAAAAATAAAAGGTTTGGTTGTCCAAACACTCCTTTTGCAAATATTATAATAATCGAGTGAGGTTTTAATATGAACAAGGAGTCCTAAAACAAATACACACAGAGATCTAATGTCACCGTTCCACCGTTCCACTTTTCCACCATCGGGCTGAACAGTAAGGAGCAGTTCCGGTTATATTTCCACTTAAGTAATCGGCACAGGATGATTACAGACTATTCTTGGCCTGAATTTACTTTTGTACTGGTCAGACAAGAGGAGGATCGTTTGTGCTGTGTGAGCTGCCTGCAGCAGTCTTAAGAACAAGTTTTCTTCATCATCATCATCATCATCATCATCATCATCTTGCCATCTCTCAGCCGTCCTGCACTGGGAATGCTCACTCAACTCTGTGTTATGGGTTAGGAAATGGACCATTCCTTTGTCCTGACTGGCTGCTGAACAGACTGAACTCTGAGATACTGTTTATGTGTATGTGTGTTGTTTAGTTATGCATGTGTGTGTGTTCTCAGACGAGGGCTTGTTAAGGGAGTTTTGCTGGAATGCTAATCACATGCTCACTAATGGACACAGGGAGAAGAGTAGGCAATGTTGACTGCAGAGCAGCTAGATAAACAAATGCAGTGAGTGAAAGAATGCCTAATTCAACGTCTGAAAATACTTGATAAAAATACAACCATAATTAAAGGGATTTTCCTGTTATCGACAACGTGAGACAAGCTGTCGATTACCACAAGAAATTATTTTAACTCATCCCAATGTTTGTAGCTTGGATGCCAGCCGAACTTAGCCCTGCCCACATAATTTGAGGTCGGAAAGTTCGGTCTGGACTTGATCCATTGTGGAGCAACTATGCTCGAACCAGAGCTGTTCGGACCAATCAAATTGTCAGGGCGGGCTTTATACGATGATGGACAGATGAACAACAGTAATGTAATCATGCACGTCACCAAAGAGCGCTTGGGTTGAATTTGTTTACTAAACGGAGAACTTGTATTCACCTTCACTATTTCTCTCAAAAACGATGATTCTGTTGGTAAGTACTCTGTGTATCCTTAAATTCTTTTTTTACAACACCAGCAAAGATCGTTTACACTCATCTTCTTCTTCTACTTCTTCCAGCATGCGTGCAGTTGAGTTCTGTTGACAACAATGCGTCGCTCCATTGCTCTGATTGGTTGTAGGTCTATCCAATTGAGTGCAGAGGAATTTTCTTTCCTGGTTCAACACGCGTCAGGCTACAAAGTTTGTACAAACAACCAATAATCTTGTTTTCAGTAATGCAGATGCATGGAAAACCTATAATACGATGTTTGAGTTATAGAATAAATGTTATTGTGCTGTTTTAAAAGAATAGCATAAAAGAAAGAATATATTTTTTTCCTACTACACTGTCAGAAAAAAAGGTACAGTGCTGTCACTGGGGCGGCAGTACCCTTAGGTACAAAACCGAAAAGGTACTAATATGTACCTTTAAGGTACTAATATGCACTCTTAAAGTACTGATATGTACCTTTTAAGGTAATAATATGTACCATTTAGGGGTGAGTAAGGTATAAAGATGTACCTTTTCACTTTTGTACCTTAGGGTACCACCCCAGTGACAGCACTGTACCTTTTTTTCTGAGAGTGTATGGAAGTCAATGGGTGGTATCAACTCTGGTTACCACCATTCTTTAAAATATCTTCTTTTGTGCTCAACGGAAGAAAGAAACTCAAGGTGAGTAAATTATATCAAATCATTTCAAATTTTTATATTTAATTTGACAAATTTGTCATTTTTGAGTAAACTATCCCTTTAAGTTTTAAAAACCTGGAATACTTGCCCCATAGATAGAATACTTGCCCCTGTAAGTATGTTACAACAAAAAAAAATTTTTTTTGTTTGTTTTATAAAGTCATATTTTCTCTGGTGATCATGGGAAGATGCTGCCGATAAAGTTTAAAACTTGAAAGCATTTAATCCAGAATATTCCTTTATTACTCAGTGATTTGCAACTTCATTATATCAGATATTTAACTGCTCTAAGTGATGCAAGATGCCTGTTTAAGTCATCAGACTTGTCTTGTCAGTATTTTTGGTTTGCAAGCATATTCACTTGGCATGGTCTGTGCTCATAAATCAGAGCTGTTTTTATTTTCAAAGATATGATGAACTGTTCTTTCTGAGTGTTGGCTGACTCCATTCTCCATCTCCTTGTGTCTTGAATACCCATCATTCTCAGACCGAAGGGATGTTGTTCTGATGCCCCCAGTAGCAATCCATTAGAGCCTGCCTAATGGAGAAACTTCAGGAGTAGATTCCTACAGATGGGGAAGTTGTGTGCTTGTGTTTGTGCGTGCACAATTCTCACTGCCCTCACTTAACCCTCTAAATCCATTACCCAAATGTAGGTCATTTTGGTGTGAAGTTGTCTCATGTGCCATGACATATTTTCCATGCTCCGCCCACTCTCAAGCCTCAAAGCCAAAGGAAAAAATTGTCCGCATTAATACATACAGATGCATCAAATGGAATAAACAGTTTGAACAGTGACGTTTCCATGTGGCCAGATATAGTTTGAACAGTTCTTTCTTCCATCCTGTCTTGACAGCAATGAGACGGAGGTAGCTGCATGTGTGAAGGAGCTTTGATTGGGTTTCATCTATGGTGGTCGCACCATCCAGCTATTATTTCTCCTTGAGTGGACTTGGGAAGAAAAGGGGTGGGGTGGGGGGCTCTCCTGCACTTTGCTGTCAGTGGAGCATGTCTGCATATAGATTTGAGATTAAATGGTGAAGCATACCTGATCTCTATGTGTGTGCTCACTATGTGCAAAAATAATTTTTAGACACTTATTCCACACTTAAATTGTATAAATGTCTTTGCATTATCCAACACAATTTAAAACCAAATACCATTTGTTTTAAAGATGATTTAGCATAATTTGTTGACATCATTTGTAATGCAGTGACATTCAGACATTTTTGTCTAAATACATTTTGGGGCTACTAAATCAGTGGTATTATAGTATTATGTATATACTATTTTAGTATGTATTAGGATTTTGAATGAGGCTTGAATATTTTTTTGGTAACACTTTAGTTTAGTGTCCAATTCTCACTATTAACTATTTGCTTATTAGCATATATGTTACTAGTATATTGGTTGTTTATTACTTATAAAGCACATATTAATCCCTTATTCTGCATGGCCATACTCTATCCCTTAATCCCACCCCCAGCTACCGTATTAACTGTTAATAAAAAGTAATTAGGAGATTATAGAGGCAAAATTCATAGTTAGTAATAGTATTTAGTTAATAGTGAGAATTGGATGCTAAACTAAAGTGTGTATTTTTGATGACCATATATATGACCATATATATATATATATATATATATTATTATTATTATTATTATTATTATTTACTTTTCATTTTAATTTGAGTTTAGTCATTTTGCAATGTGCATGTCATTTTTATTAGTTTTTTGTTTTGTTAAAATATTTCTACTTGGCTTTCATTTCTTTCAGTTTCAGTCATTTTTGTACTTCAGCTTAAACTTATTTTATTTCAGTTAGTTGCCAAGGTATAATTTTACAATTTTGTTAATTTCTTTTTCATTTTACAATTGTATTGTATTATTGTATTAATTGTATTATTTTTTTATCAGATTTTTATCAGTTTTTGTTTTATATCATTATTCATTTAGCTTTAACTTATTGTTGCACTGCCCTGTATAAATGTGTAGTGGTCAAACCGACCTCTTACTCTTTTTTTCTCTTGTCCACTTGAGTGTTCTCATCTGTCCATCACACCAGCAAAATCAAGTTGTTTTTCAGTGGATGAGTGGTCTGCTCTGGGGTATATGGCATGCTACTCACATCAGAGCAAAAAACACATGCACATTCGTACTCCAAATAAACGTTCACAGCTTCATTGGTTTACATATTTAAATTATTTGTGCACATTTATTTATGCTCTGTTTACATTGTTTATTCTCTTACACTTCAAATCTTTAAGGTAACCTGAAACACACTAGAGATAAATGGCAGATATTATGCTATTCTATGCTAAAGATTACATTTAACAGTACTATAAAATAATTTTTTTTAATTTTTAATATTAACTTTAAATGAGCGTTAGATCTCAGGAAAAGTAATCTAATTGTTAATTCAGATGAAATTAGCATGCACCAAAAAATACAATACTGGCTGATATCGATAACCAATATTGAACCAATAGATCATGCCATGGGCGTCACTAGGCCTTTTTTTAGGGGGGCCTAAGCCCCCCTAAACTTCTGCCCAGCCCCCCTTAAAAATGTGTGATTAACCTTTATAACATATGAAACTGGCACGAGTCTTTGGCTTCGTCCCGTCTTTTAATCAGCGTGTTCTTCAATCCGCAGCGGCGCCGAGCAGAGCGCACGTCAGAAGCAGAGGTGTGTGTGTGTTGATCTGAGCCTCATTGTTCTGTCACCGCTCGTCAATGTCAAAATATTTGAGAAAACCAATCAAATCAGAGTAGGCGGGCTGTATGTACGCACAGAAGCTGCTGAGGGTGAATTTTAGCAGCACGGCTCGACATAAAGTGCGAGATATGCAAGTAGCTAAACTAAACGTCATATTTGACAGCTGCTTCTTTAAGTCAGAAATGTTAAACAAATGACAAAAATATTCAGGCAAATTAATAAACTTTTGTCTAATTTCACCATTTTGAATTGAAAATAGGCCTATAATGTGATTCATAATGTGATTAACAAACAAGAAATATTAACAAAGCAGTTTTCATCAGATTAGGCATAAGATTAATAGTAATGAATGTGTGCATATTGTAAACTAATTTAATCAATTTAGTTACCTAGCTTTCCTGGTAGCCTTAACATGTCTACGAAAATGATTCATAAAACAAATAAATATCAGTTAAACATATGTTTACTGTCTTCACTGACGAAAATGGAAAAACTTTATCAGTCATATCTGCCCACTAACATGGTTTTCAAGCTATTGTTATCAAATTTTTTGGCGTTCAGAACATTTATCATTCTTAAAATGCACATATGTAGATCTTCATAATTTTCTCGGGGGAGCAAGCCCCCGAACACCCCTAACTACCTCACATTTGGGATTTCAGTGATTATAAGCCTGCCTACATTGTATGATTATGGGATGTACAATATGGTCATGGAGAATAAGGCATTCATATTTGCTTTATAAGTACACTCTAAAAAATGCTGGGTTAAAAACAACACAAGTTGGGTTTAAAATGGACTAACCCAGCAATTAGGTTGTTTTAACCCAGAAATTGGGTTGTTTTAACCCAGTGAATGGGTCAGTTTAACCCAGCGGTTGGGTTAAATGTTTGCTTAAAACAACCCAGTCGGTGGGTTGAAACAACTCAATTGCTGAGTTAGTCCATTTTCAACCCAACTTGGGATGTTTTTTAACCCAGAATTTTTTAGAGTGTAATAATAAACAGCCAATATCCTAATATGCATACTAATAAGCTATTAGTTAATAGTGAGAATTGGACCCTAAACTAAAATGTTACCATTTTTTCATACCCTCACTGGGGGCTGAGCCCCCTTAAAATGAAAATCCTAGAATCACCCCTGGATCGTGCATCCCTAATATTTCTCTGCCGTGGCATTTAAAAGAAGGCCGTTTATGCTCTGCATGAAATCAAGTTTGCGTGTGTCTTAGGCCTTAAGGACTATAAAACTAGAACAGCCAGCCCTGACTAAAAATGTCTTGATACACAGTGAGCGTGTGCTGAGCAGTGAGGACTGACACTTGCAGCGAGCCAACAGGTCAGGACAAGCAGACTATCAAAGAAAATGTTGCCGTAGGCGGTGAATTCCTGAGGTTACGCTGTTGTAATTCCTGCTGTGTGTTATCAAGGCTCTAGTTTGTGTTCTTCTCTAGTTTGTGTCAGTATAGGTTAGGTGTTCGGACAGTATGAATGGGAGTGTGTTTATGTATGTGTGAGATGAAACAGGAACGTGAAGCCTGTCGAGGGAGCACAGGACAGGGAATTCTGATGTACTTACAGACATCTTTCATTGCCCGCTGCATTTGCAAAATCATTAGGGACTTTCGCACCAGGTAGTTATAGGAACTTAGTTATAGGAACTAGCCACCAGGGTTGTTCCACGAGAACTAGATGTTTTCCTGGTTGCATTTGCACCACCAGTAGGAACTCTGAAGTGATGTAAGCCATGCTTGTTTTTTTTACTTTTATTTTGATGGCGCTGAGAACGCCAGAGCCTGATCACACAGCGCTCCCATTCTCCCTTTTCATTAGTTTACGATCTGTTTAACAGTCCTGTCTAATACGTTATATTAGACATATTTATACAAAGAAAATAAACAGTATATGAAAAAGTATTAGCGTTTGCCGTGTTGTAGATGTCCAATGTCGGAATATAATGTTTCGCTTGGTCCCCTATGTAGAGTTAGTTCGTGGAGTAAATATATAGCTATAATCTGTGTGTGTACTCTGCTTTTTTAAACGGCAGGGGCTGGTGCTTCACGTGCATTCGGCCAATCAGCATACAATTACGTCAATGGTAGTTCCTATTGTGCTGTGTAATTAGTTCCCCCAAAAGGTGTTCCTAGAACTAAAATTGTTCCCAGTTCCTGTGGTGTGAACATGCCAAAAAAGCTGGTACTTCCGCTATTAGTTCTAGGAACTCTGCAAAGGTTCCTCCAATGGGAAAGCCCCTATTGTGTATGTCCGCCTGCAGCAGGTATGCTTGTGTAAATAATAGGTGTTAGGGATGTGCAAAACTTCATATTCTATTTGTCGAATTGCCTGAACAACTACTTAACTATAATCAGTCTTTAAGAGTGCTGTCATCATTTAATCACCACATGTCATTCCAAACCTGTTTGACTTATTTTCCAAAATTCCAAAAATTCATGGACATATGATGAAAAACTTGATTTTTAGTTTTCAACACATTCTTGCTGAAGAATTTCAAAGCCATTTTTGCAAATTCAACATAACTTAAAGGGATAGTTCACCCAAAAAATTATCGTTGGAACACAAATGAAGATATTTTTGATGAAATCCGAGAGCTCTCTGACCCCTCCATAGACAGCAATATAATTAACCCTTTTAAGGCCCAGAAAGGTAGTAAAAACTTTGTTAAAATAGTCCACAGTGTTGTAAATTGTGCAGTGCTTTCGAGTTCTACGAACAAGATCAATGAATGTAAGATTTTAAGTGGCAACCAACACAAGCCCTAAAGGGCATTTGGCAGTGGATAGTAGTAGGTGTTAGTGTATGTTGTGTGTGTTTGCCTCCATCTGCAAGTCTAATTATGTCAGATAGACGCAGAGAAGTGTGGACAAATGAAAATACACCGAAAAAATTCTGTCCTACAATGCCTAGATTAAGTGATACGTCATTGTGTGTAATTGATGCTTTTATTCGCTGTCGGGGAGTGTGGAGTTCAACCTCGAAGCGTGACATGATTGGCCGATAGGAGTCTAGATGGGGTACTTTCGTAGGTGGGTGGAATCCTAATGAAATCGTGTCCCTCGAGTCTCAGTTTGTGTTTCCATAGTTGCTGACTCGGAAGTTGTGCAACCAAGGATTTGACATGTTACAGGTATTACATCGAGAAAGTGTTTGGCGGGTTGAGAAAGGATTTGCACACAATAAGCCGCTGCTAGTATGCGATGGGAGCCGTGTCTGACTATTTGTTTTGCGTCCAAGAGCTGATTGAAACAAGGATACAAGCAGCTGGTGGCATAATACCAGGTTCGAAGAAAATGAACTGCTTGTTGAGGTTTGTGTTTGGGATCATGGGAAGGATTTTAATCCCTCTGTTTGAGTGCATCCCTCTCTCTCTCTCTCTCTCTCTCTCTCTCTCTCTCTCTCTCTCTCTCTCTCTCTCTCTCTCGTCCATCAGTGAAGTGTCCACAGCCATTTGAAGTGATGGATGGAGGGTTGGTCTCTCTTTAAGCTGACTGGAGGTGACCTTCAAATTGCTGTTGGTCTCACACCCTCAGGAGTAACCCACTCCCCTCCCTTGCTCTCACACGCTCTCTCTCTCTCTCTCTCTCTCTCTCTCTCTCTCTCTCTCTCTCTCTCTCTCTCTCTCTCAGTTCAATAAAATTCAGTTCAGTTCAATTCAAATAAGCTTTATTGGCACGACAAATTGTACATTGTATTGCCAAAGCTTTTATATGAGAAGGAAAAGTAAAAATAAACAAAGCAGAACAGATTGTATGATGAACAAGTGTAAAAAAAATTGAACAAAAAGTACAGTGTAACTATGAGTGGTGTGTTTGTGTGCATATGTGTGTGCATGTGTGTGTACACAAGTTTGTGTGAGTTCACGTGTCTGTGTGTGTGTGTGTGTGTGTGTGAGCAGTGGCGTGCACAGACCTCCTCAGGGGCAGGGGCAGAAGGACCAAAAAGGGCACTAAAAAATATTAAAAAAAAATTATTACTTCAAATAACAGAATCAAATGTATTTTTTTACAGAATTTAAATGCATTTATTTATGACATATCACCTGTATTTAAAGCAGTACGCGTCTTTCTGTTGTGTTTTTAAATATTTTAATGACTTCCTCACGATTAATTGGAATATCTCGCTCGATGGAGAGCAGCAGTAGGTCAGAGAGCCTCTCTTCATTACAAAGACTTCGAAGACTGGATTTCACAAGCTTTAACTTTGAAAATGACCGTTCAACTGTAGAGGTGGAGACAGGTAATGTTGCATATATTTTAAGGAGTTGAGAAAGAGATGGGAAAACCGACTCAATCTCATTGTCTTTTAGGCACTTCAGCATTTCCTGCACATTGCTTTTGGGGAAGGAGTAGGATGCATGAAACACTTTAAGTTCTGCGAAGATCTTTTCTTCCTCAATCCCATAGAACTTAGTGACTGTTCTGACAAGTTCAACATCCCCAGGTTCTACTCCTTTTGACCATTTGGATGCTACTGTCAGACTGTGTAAGCCTTTGAGGATAATGCCAGTTGAACTATTATCCTTTCCTTTGAATCGTCTGACCATCTCTTGAGTAATGGTATCCAAAAAGTTGTAGTATACCCTTGCTCGGTAGAAATCCTCCAAATTCTCAGGGTGATAGTCTTCTCCTGTTGACTTGGAACTGTACTTATACCTTGCAGGTATTTTTCTGGGTCTTGTCTCACCAGGTATTTTGTCAGGAAAGTCAATTCCAGCAGCCTCAGCCTTCTCCTTTGCTTTTTCAAACACAATCTTGAATTCACTTTCTGTCCTCAGTTCCTGAAGCCTTTTTAGCACTCCTTCCACCACTGTGTATGACACTGCCAGATCCATATCTTTACGCTGAAGAGCAGCTGAAGCAACAGCAGTCTCCTGAAACACTGGGGTGGTCATCTCCAAACAGAGCATAAACTCAAAATTTATGCTGCGAAACAACATTAGAGCATCACCTGCAGCTGGATCAGGTGGATTGCTGTCTGACATTTTTTTCAACAGCTGCATAACTGCAGAAAGGACTTTCTGCAGTGCTTTTAAGGCATTCTCACGACAGGCCCAGCGTGTGTCAGTCAACCGTTTTAATTCCCAGGTTTTCTCTCCAGCATATAACAATTTTTGCATTTCTATGAATGCAGCATGGCGCTTGCTAGAAGAAGACAGGAAAGTGTAGAGCCTCTCTACCAAATTAAAAAAACGCACAAAATGGGGGCTTGATTTAGCGGTCTCCACAAGCACTAGGTTTAAACAGTGTGCATGGCAGTGCACATATAGTGCTTTTTCATTTTGGCTCTGAATTCTAGCTTGCAGCCCTTTGTAACTAGCACTCATGTTAGCTGCACCATCATAGCCTTGACCCCGGATATTTTCAGTATTCAATCCATTTTCTGAAAGAAGGGTCATTACCACTTCCTCTAAGTCTTTCCCACTTGTTGATTTTACATGACATACTTGGATGAAGCGCTCCTTTATTTCCATGTCATGGACAAACCGGACCACAAAGGATACTTGCTCTGAGTGTGACACATCAGTAGTTTCATCCAAAAGAATTGAAAATATCTTGGCCTCATTAATCTCTTTCAGAATTACATTCCTCACTTGTGTTCCAAGAGATCTTATTAGGTCATTTTGGGTCCTGTTGGATAAAAGTGTCACCTGTGGCTTCTTCTTTTGGGACTGAATCATCTGGATACACTCAATATGCATTCTGAGGACACTATCATATTCAGCTAGAAGGTGCACAAGCTCAAGGAAGTTTCCTCTGTTTGAACTGGTACTACTTTCATCATGGCCTCTAAATGCAAGTCCTTGCCTTGCCAAATATACTGTGATGTCTATCAACCGAAACAGGATTTCTCTGTTTTTCTGTCTTTCTTTTTCATTTTGTAACTCACATTCTGCAGCCTGAGCTTTAAAAGCTTCAACTAAAGACCCCTTTCTATAGTTGGCCCACCTCACCATACTGATCATATGGGCTTCAGTGGATGCATGCTCATGCATCTTTTCAACAGCCTTCCTCCAGTTAACAACTCCAGCTGTTCTCCATGCTGTTCTGGCTTTAAACTTTTCTTCTGTCAAGAAGAGACGACAACTAAAGCAGTACATGGCATCTTTTTCCACTGAGTACTCCAGCCAGTTGTTACCAGCATACCACTGGCTCTGAAAAGACCGTCCTTGAGGATTTTTTTGAAAGCCAGATACTGGTTGACATGGCCCAAGAGAGCAGCAGAACTTTATGTAGTTGCTATTCACCTTAATTTGATGCTGATCAATGTGAGCTGGGTCTGTTGGAAACTGCAAGGCCATCAAGGATGGGTAAACTTCTGGTGCATCTGGTGCTCTAGCCTTTTCTTGAGTCATCTCGCCTTCAATATCTGCTTCTGCCGCTCCTTCCTCTGTTATCTCTCTATCCTTTTCTTGAATAATCTCTCCTTCAATATCTGCTTCTGCCGGTCCTTCTTCTGTTATCTCTCTATCCTTTTCTTGAGTCATCTCTCCTTCAATATCTGCTTCTGCAGCTTCTTCCTCTGTTATCTCTCTATCCTTTTCTTGAATAATCTCTCCTTCAATATCTGCTTCTGCAGCTCCTTCCTCTGTTCTCTCTCTATCCTTTTCTTGAGTCATCTCTCCTTGTACCTCCATTTTCATCTCTTCCTCCTCTTCACTTGGCCTAACGTCTGCTTGTACTTCCTCACTCATCTCACTTTCTTCCTCATTGGCTCTAACCTCTTCTTCATCTTTCTCTCTTGTCTCAACTGCTTTCCCTTGAATCTCATCAATACTCTCCTTATCTGAACTGCAACTCTCTATGAAAAACAAATTACATTATTTTTATATTACAAGGATAGTTCGCCCCAAAATGAAGATTGTTTCTTTTGTGGAACATAAAATTAGTATATATATTGAACAAAAAAGGGGTCAATTTTGTTCCCCACTGGCTTTCAATATATGGTTAAAACCATTCTTAAAAATATTGCACAGAAGAAAGTCATACAAGTTTGGAACTGCATAGGGGTGATTACATTTTCAATTTGGGAGAATTATTCCTTTAATAAACACTTGTTATTGTCCTTCCTTAAGTATTAACTATTTTACTGTAACACTCGTTTAATTGCTTATTAGTTTCAACAAAATGTAATTGAAACATTACCTGCATCTTTATTCTCTCTTTTCAGCCAACTTGTGAGAGGGATGCTTCCTTTGGCTGCATCAGAGAGTTCCTTGTTTTTTTTCTTTTTAATCCTTTCTTTCCTTGGCATTCTATGAAAAGACATTGATATAAATAGAATGCATAACACATCAAACAAAAACAGGGAAATTATGATAATATTACTAAATATATATATATATATAATTATTTACTTTTAGTTTGCTAAACAAAACCGTGAGAATCAAGCAGGTAATTATGAGAAATTCATGTTCAGTTTTGTTGATGTTGTAAACCTGTATCATAAGTATGAAAGTATTAGCCTTATAATATTATTAGTATTATAAGTATAAAGTATTTAGAAATAAGATTTCATTAGTTAACTACATTTGTTAACATGAACTAATAATAAACTGCCCTTCTACAGCATTTATTAATCTTAGTTTATATTAATTTCAGCATTTACTAATACATTATTAAAATCAAAAGTTGTATATGTTAATATTAGTTAATACATTGTGTCAAATAACATGAACAAACAATGAACAGCTGTATTGTTATAAAAAAATATTGACAAAGATTAAAATATTAATATAACAAATGTATTGCTCATGATAAGTTCATGTTTGTTAATACATTAACTTTACAAATGAGACCTTCATGCATGTGTTACCATGATATCAAATATATAAATTCCATACAAATTTAGAGTTTGACATGGACTTTTTCATCTCACTAGATTTATTTCCCCAAGCTAAGATAAAAAAAAAAATTGAATGACATTGTCAGTCTCAGAATGCTGCAGCTGAACTCAGGACTCGAGTTATGCTTTTATTATAATTAAGCATAACTTGCACGCTCCCGCAACCTTTACAGTAGCGTGGTGATAGGATAAGTTATGATTTTCTGTGTTAGCTTACCTGCTGATCGTGTGGTTCGAAAACTCGCGCGGCTAACTGGTGTGCTGTGCTGCGTTCAGTGCGTTGGCTACGTGCCGTGCATAGAGCTGAAAAGGAAACTCCGCCTACCAATCCACCTCCGCCAAAAAAAATAAAACAAATAATACTTTTTGTAATATTGTTAGTGCCAAAATGGTATATAAGCGTATTATTATTTATTGAAATATTTATAATCATAGTAATAAATATTATTCAATATTACCAGGGAGGGGCACATTACATTTTGAGACAAAAGGGGCAGGGGCTTGAGCCCCCCCGGCCCCCCCCTTGTGCACGCCACTGTGTGTGAGTATGTGGACATATCACTGTTTGGTCGACTTTTCCCTCTTTTTGTGTCAGGCATTGATGTACCTTGCTTGTGCATCATTCTCCAGCTTTTCATTTGGGAAAAAGGTGTTTTCGTATTTCATTATAGTTAAGGTAGATGGTTAGGAAGCGTAGCTCTGTTTCTATTACTCGTTGGCTACATTACAGGCATAACTTTCTCTCTATGGGCAGCCAGCTCTGTTTGTATCTGCCTTTCTCTATAGCCAGGCTGTGGTTGTGTACCTTGTCATGTTTTCCTCAGTTTGTGGTCTCAGACTGTGCTCTCTCTCTCTCTCTCTCTCTCTCTCTCTCTCTCTCTCTCTCTCTCTCTCTCTCTCTCTCTCTCTCTCTCTCTCTCTCTCTCTCTCTCAGTTCAATAAAATTCAGTTCAGTTCAATTCAAATAAGCTTTATTGGCACGACAAATTGTACATTGTATTGCAAAGCTTTTATATGAGAAGGAAAAGTAAAAATAAACAAAGCAGAACAGATTGTATGATGAACAAGTGTAAAAAAAATTGAACAAAAAGTACAGTGTAACTATGAGTGGGTGTGTTTGTGTGCATATGTGTGTGCATGTGTGTTGTACACAAGTTTGTGTGAGTTCACGTGTCTGTGTGTGTGTGTGTGTGTGTGTGAGTATGTGGACATATCACTGTTTGGTCGACTTTTCCCTCTTTTTGTGTCAGGCATTGATGTACCTTGCTTGTGCATCATTCTCCAGCTTTTCATTTGGGAAAAAGGTGTTTTCGTATTTCATTATAGTTAAGTAGATGGTTAGGAAGCGTAGCTCTGTTTCTATTACTCGTTGGCTACATTACAGGCATAACTTTCTCTCTATGGGCAGCCAGCTCTGTTTGTATCTGCCTTTCTCTATAGCCAGGCTGTGGTTGTGTACCTTGTCATGTTTTTCCTCAGTTTGTGGTCTCAGACTGTGCTCTCTCTCTCTCTCTCTCTCTCTCTCTCTCTCTCTCTCTCTCTCTCTCTCTCTCTCTCTCTCTCTCTCTCTCTCTCTCTCTCTCTCTCTCTCTCTCTCTCTCTCTCTCTCTCTCTCTCTCTCTCTTAAATACACTCTGCTCTCCATCAGTTGGATTAGAGATGATTGGCAATTGTTTTAAGAGTCTAAATCAGTCTTACCACAATTCCATAAGTGAAGTCATCATTCCAAAAATACACACACAGTTTCATTTAGTTAAAGGGGTAGTTCACCCAAAAACATTCTCTCATCATTTACTCACCTTCATGCCATTCCAAACATATATGACTTTCTTTTATGAAACAAAAAACAAGATATTTTAAAACATGTCTTTTTTGTATCATGTTATGTTTACATCGTAATTCTGAAAGTTCGGTTTATTTGATCCTTAAATGTTGCAATCCGATGACATATTCATTTGCATGTGCATTTCATGTATTCCAAACAAAACTGCATAATACTCAATCGCACGTTTAGAACCGGAGAAAACCGTTTTTTGTCTTGATGACATAAGACATAAGATGTTATTAATATGACGTAAATGTATATAAACATACAGTACAAATAACGGCACTGGGATTTTTTGAATCCGATTGAGAAAAATAGTTGTTTCAAGCATTACATGCTTATTTTTTTGCTGTTGATCGGATGATAAACCACCCCTTGAAACTAATTTCATTTGGATGAGCTCCATTGTTGAGGTGTTTACATGAAGGTTACATGAAGGTCAGAGGTCACTCTTCCACTGCAACTTGAACCGGAAGCCAGTGATTATAGTTTATAAAGTTAAAGATATTTTTCTTTTTTTAAAAATTGCTTCGCTTCAGAAGGACCTTTATTAACCCCCCCTGGAGCTGTATGGATTACTTTTATGATGGGTGGATGTGCTTTTTTGCACTTTTCTATGGCTTGTTTACACGACCGGTACTGTACATGTACAGTAAACCCTGATCGGCTTGTGTTTCCACCGCCAGCGTGGTGTAGCAATGGATGTCATTCTCACGTGAAGAAGAAAGCGACACAGTAAACAACAATGGAAGACATGGAGCAGATCTTGTTCTTGCTTCTCGACATGTGGCTGTTGTCACAAGAAGAAGACACGCTTTGTTTTAGCCAAGGCTGCATGCAGGCTGCAAAGAAAAACACGCAAGTAACGATTCTCTGTCAACCAATCAATGTTCTGCAGTGAGTCTAGCTCCACCCTTTAGTTACCGGACTGCTGTGCTAGGTACCCCAACGGAAGAGTCCCAAAAAAGGGGTTCATTCACCATTCACAGCTTCTGACAATCGAAACGTACTGTATCGTACCGCTCGATGGAAACTATATTATATGGTGGAAAAGATTTTTATCGATTTGTCTTTGGCTGAAAGAAGAAAGTTATATACACCTATGATGGCTTGAGGGTGAGTAAATGATGGGATAATTCTCATTTTTGGGTGAACTAACCCTTTCAATCCAATCGCTTTGAAAAATAATTGCACACCTCTTCATAACATGTGCAATTGGATATAATTAATGAATATAATTAATAGTCTTTCTCTAGCAAAAATGGTGAGGGTTAGCATGATGCTTGTCTTAGCAAACACTGTTAATCTCAAATATCTCCTGATCATCCTCGATTAAAGCATTAGTAGGAGACTCTGTATATTATACTGAGTTGGGGTGTCTGAAGGGTTAGGATGTGGATATCACACATTCTTGCTTGTACTCTGGGTGAGGTAGCATGGCTGTTATTAATATGATTTAAGTAGGCCTGCTTTTCTAATTAGCCTACTCTACTTCCGAAAGGGTATAAAAAGCTTGTCTTCTCTCAGAGGAAACACTGTTCCTTCTCTCCTCGTTTTTTCACTGTTCCCAACATGCACAGTGATGCTTATTCCAGCTGATGTGTGTGTGTGTGTGTGTGTGTGTGTGTGTGTGCAGGCATCACAGACAAACATGTGTGGATGTCTGCTTGTGTTGTTTCACAGTGCTGTAAATAACCTATGAATTTAGAATAAGATGACAGAATATTATTTTGTCTTGTTAAGGCTAATTCCATTGCCTGCTCTTTATGTATTCTCAGTACACACAATTAAATAATATTTTTGTCAAGACAAATAATTGTAAAATAGGCATGCCATTTTTGTATATATATATATATATATATATATATATATATATATATATATATATATATATATATATATATATATATATATATATATATATATATATATATATATATATATATATATATATATATATATATATATAAGTCTCATTTTACATCTCAAACATGTTATTTGTATATTAATGACATTTGAAAAGTAGCAAAAACAAATGAGGATATTCCATTTTTATGAAACTTTTACAGTTCTGTTCAAAAGTTTGTTATTGGTAAGATTTGCTTTGTTTCCTTTGAATGAGAGAAGTCTCTTATGTTCACCAAGGCTGCATTTATTTAATTAGAAATACTGTACAAACAGTTATATTGTGAAATCTAATATTGTGAAATATTATTACTTTTTTAAATAGTTTTCCATTTGAAAATATTTGAAAATGTAATTTATTGCTGTGATGAATTTTCAGCATCATTACTCCAATGTAGCACTCTTCAGTGCTGCTCAAGAAACATTTCTTATAATTAATAATCAAGATTATTATCTTATGCTGCTTAAAGCTTTTGGGCCCTATCTTGCACCCAGCGCAATGGACTTTGTACACCGACGCATGTGTCATTCCTATTTTGCACCCGCGCAAAGCGCGCTTTTCCCTCCACAGAAGCACGTCGCTAAACTAGTGAATGAACTTGCGCTCCCTGGGCGGTTCAGCGCAAAAAAGGAGGCGTGTTCCGGCGCAAACAATCCCTGGTGCTATTTTGCTGTTCCATTAAACAATTGCGCCACTGACCAGAAAAAACCTAGTCTAAAGTCAGTGGCGCGTTGCGCGTTGTTCATTATGCTATTTTAAGGGCGCATGCTTGACCATAGCGTGCACAACGCGCATACACTTTGCTCATGTAATCTACACAGATGCAACAGTTATTTTTGCAAATCATAAATTGTTACACTAAAAAAATATTAACACATGAGATGACGGAAATCATTGTGGTGTGCCACGAAGATGTGGAAAAATAGGCATAAATCTAGCTTACAAATTATTCAGGCTAATTATTTATTTAACCGACGCTATTTTGGGTGGGTTTCTCCCATCCCCATACAACACAACTTCTCTGTCTTTCACTGCTCTTACAAGAACATCAGTCTCCTCGGCTGTGAACCGCTCCTGGCGTGCGCCATACGCCATAATAATAGCAATCCATAATGGAACTTGCGCACCTGCTTTTAAAGGGAATGTTGGATGACGCTCTGATTGGTTTATTCACGTTACGCCCAAACCACACCTATGAATAATGAAGCTACTTCAGACCAACCCATTTTAGATTTGCGCCGGGCGCAAGAGCCATTTATCCCGCCGGGAAAATAGCAACAGCGCCGAGACCCGCCCACAAAGTTACTTGCGATTTGCGCTTTGACACTTGCGTTTCAGATCGTTAAAATAGGGCCCTTTGTGTTTGGTTACTGATATATTTTTTTCAGGATTATTTTATCAATTTAAAAGAACAGCATTTATTTGAAATCGAAAATTTGTGTAACATTTTTAAATGTCTTTATTGTCAATAAATGTCTATTAATTTAATGCATCTTTGCGGAATAAAAATAGTAATTTATTTAAATCGTACTGAAAAACTTAAAGCTGCAGTCCGTAACTATTTTTGTGTTCAAGATAAACAGAGAGAAGTAGCTTCGGCTGCAATGTTCTTCCGCAAGACGCATGCAGTTCTGTTTATTAACCGCTAGAACCAAAAAGCACTGCAGCTTTAAATAGTGTATGTATTAAAAAAGTAAAAAAAAATGCAAATAATTTTAATAGTAATCAACTGATCAGTGTACCCATAATTGAGGAAACGTGTAGGCTATGTGAGAGACTATTGGTATGTATGTCTGTGTATTTTCACATTTGTCATTTCCACTGTCTATATGTGTTTTCGTGAGTTTGTGCGAATCCTTATAGTTGAATATGTTGTTATTCGAGCTGCTTTTGCCCGCTGGGAGAGCTTGTCTGCGAGTTAGTGGAACAAATAGCTGGACAGTGTCTGAGCTGTCAGTCTCCATGTTCTGGAGAGGAGATACTCTCTCTCCCTCTCTCTGTCTATCTCACTCAATCTGTGTGGGTGGGTGTGTGCGTGTGTGTGTGTGTGTGTGTGTGTAGGCAATGCATCTGACAACACACAGACAGACACACTGGCTCATGGCACTATTCTGTATTCCCCAGATCCACTCAGAACTCACTGCTCCACAGCCACAGGCTGACAAGAAGTGCCACAATCAGGCTAGAGCAGACCGATTTCTGACCTCTGTGTTATTGATAAGATATTAGCATTTCATTATCCAGCAGTAATCCCATCAACTGTATGGAAGCCACTGCTTTTTTATCACACATGGCTGGGTGTTAAAAAAATCATTTTTGATTTATTTCAATATTTTTGTATTTGCTTTGAAATATTACATTTAAAATGTGTAATGTAAGATGTAAAGTACTAAAGATCAGGTTTAATCAAAATAGTATTTAAATGTAATTTGTTTTGCTAAAACATTTAATGAAATGCTGGGTCTTCTGGGAATATTTTTACGTTAAATCAAATCAGTGAATTGGTGTTTTGGACTGAATTAATTATCATATTTAAAAAATATTGCTTCATTTTATATCAAAAATCATGTTGAATAAATCATGTACTAACGTTTTAGTCTATACTACACTACTGTTCAAAAGTTTGGGTCAGTTTTTTAAAATTATTCTTTTTAAGAAATCAATGTTTTTATTCAGCAAGGATATAAGGATAGAAGACATTTATGATGTTATACAGTAAAATATTTAATTATCAAATAAATACTGTTCTTCTGAACTTTCTTTTCATCAAAGAATCCTAAACAAATGATCTTTGTTTCCACAAAAATATTAAGCAGCACAACTGTTTTCAACATTGATAATAATATGAATTGTTACTTGAGCATCGAATCAGCATATAATGTTTTCTGAAGGATAATATGACTCCTGAAGACTGAAAATTCAGCTTTGCCATACCAGGAATACATTTAATTTAAAAATATGTAAAAATAGTTAAAATTTGTAATAATATGTAGCAAATGAGCCCTATCTCTCAGTTTGCCCTCTAATGAATCATTAGTGGTGTTTATCTATGTCTGCTATCCCTCATCCTCTTCATCCATCTTCTCAATCTCTTTTCCCCTCCCTTTCTTCCTGTGGATGTTAATTGTAGTGGGCTGAAATGTATAGCATGCTGCTGAGTAGACATGCTTACCTACCTGTTTGGCAGCATGATCAGCCATTTATTCCCCACAAAGAACAGTGCTCCTCTCAGAGGCCCCTTCCATCACCATCAGCTCAGCAGCCTGATAAAGTACTTTAAAGCATTATCCTCTGAAAATGAAAAGCTTTGGTATGGCATTAGGGTGAATGTGTTTCAGGAGAGCCGTGTGTGGCACAGATAAACGTTGTGTTAGCGTGAGTGATGAGCGGGGTCAGAGGTGAGGACACATGCAGGATCAGCGTTGTGTGACCTGAGCTGATGGATGGTGGTAGGAGAATGTGGAGCGCTCTGCTTCGAGTCTCTTATCAGAAGAATTGGACAAGTCCGATCTGTCTCCACTCTCTTCACTGCTACTCTCTCTTGTGCTGTCCTTTGGGGCTGGTTACCATAGAAACACAGTCTGACCCTTAGGCCAGTGTCAGTATGGTTTGTATGTGCAGGGATTTTGCAGATTGAATAGTTACAGTATTGAGGTGATTCATTCATATTTTTTATATTTACACATAAAATTTTCCACTTCCAAAGTTGAAACATTCCTTCATCAAAGACAGATGATATATAAAGAAATTAAATGGCAATGCTAGTAAATTTTGTAGGGTTTCCATGGTTGAGCAGCTGCATCCAAGCCTTACATCACCAAGTGCAATGCAAACCGCCTGATGCAGTGGTGTAAAGCACGCCGCCACTGGACTCTAGAGCAGTGGAGACGTGTTCTCTGGAGTGACGAATCACGCTTCTCTGTCTGGCAATCCGATGGACGAGTCTGGGTTTGGCAGTTGTCAGGAGAACGGTACTTGCCTGACTGCATTGAGCCAAGTGTAAAGTTTGGTGGAGGGGGGGGGGTTATGGTGTGTGGTTGTTTTTCAGTGGTTGAGCTTGGCCCCTTAAACTCTTAATGCTTCAGCATACCAAGACATTTTGGACGTTTTCATGCACCCAAGTGACCCAACTTTGTGTGAAAAGTTTGGTCCCTTCCTGTTCCAACATGACTGCGCACCAGTGCACAAAGCAAGGTCCATAAAGACATGGATGAGTGAGTTTGGGTGTGGAGGAACTTGACTGGCCTGCACAGAGTCCTGACCTCAACCCGATAGAAAACCTTTGGGATGAATTAGAGCGCAGACTGTGAGCCAGGCCTTCTCGTCCAACACCCGTGTCTGACCTCAAAAATGCGCTTCTAGAAGAATGGTCAAAAATTCCCATTAACACACTCCTAACCCTTGTGGAAAACCTTCCCAGAAGAGTTGAAGCTGTTATAGCTGCAAAGGGTGGGCCAACTCTACATTAAACCTTATGGATTAAGAATAGGATGTCATTAAAGTTCATGCGCATGAAAAGGCAGGCGTCCCAAAACGTTTGGCAATATAGTGTATTTCCTAACATTTTATTTAAATATCATATTGTATGTTATTTATAATAAAACATAAAAATGTATAATAAAAAATTCAGAAGATATTCGTCCATTCCAGCGCCATCATTCAAATGCCCTATACATAGTAGTCCTCCTAAAATGTTTTACAATTGTATTTATCCATCATGGACAAAAAAATTGCAATATGCCTTACTAAAAATAGAAACAAAAATGACTATATTTTGTTATTAAATAATTGAATTGTAAATTTCCAACTCTGGTTTCCATGCTGCAAGTCTAACATTCAAGTCAATGTCTAGTTGACATGAATTTTGTATATGTTGCTTTTAATATCTGTTTATTTTAGCCTCCCTCAGTCAAAGACAGTCCTGTGTGATCTTTCTTACATTCATCAGAAGTGGGGCAGCAGCTGTTTAGATTATACATATTGTACGACAGATTGTAAAACGACACTCTAATTTGTCTATCCTGTCCCAACCTTGTTATCCTTTCTTCTGTCCTGTCTCGGTCTCTAGTGACGTACGCTGTCTCGTTTTTGGATGGAGCCTGACATGCGTTGATGATGCGTTAGCGTGGCCTAAGGCTGATGACATCATCAGCTGTACAGGCTCAGCGTGGTGTTTGTGCGCATATGTGTGCGTTTGATGGTGGAGATGTTGGACTCTTGAGCTCGTAGGTCTCTGGTAGTATAGGGGGAAGGAGCTGTAAAATGTTGTGGATGCAGTAAGTGCAGAACACCCGTCCTTTCCTATAGTGGCCATCATCTGGGCTTTTATGCTCTTTACCCTCAGGATAAAGCTCAAAATGGCAGCTGTTTGTGTTAGTTTTTCTTTAGCATAGATTTTTTTTTATGTAATTGTACAAGTTTTAAAACATATTTTACAGTAATATTTTAACATTGTTTGAAATAACTCCATTTAATTTAATTATTTTATTTGATTAATTTTAATTATTATATACATTTTATTAATTGTTTACATTATTCAATATATGTATTGGTAACACTTTATTATACAGTGTCCTTGTCACACGTTACATGTACTTACCATAGTAATAACAATAAATTATGAATAATTACATGCAACTAACCTTCAATCAAACCCTAATCCTACCCTAACGCTATAGTAAGTATGTTGTTAATTAATATTACTCAGTACTTAAATATATAATTACACTGTAACAATGACACCTATGTATTTTATATATTTTTATATTATTTTACATTATTTTTTAAGTTAGGCCCTGTTTAAACCTGGTGTTATGATATGTTTTGGTCGATCGGATCACAAGTGGATGGCGCTAAATACAAGGGTCTAAACAGTGTCAAAAATGTTTTGAGCTTGTCCACTTTCGACCACTTCCATACAGCAAGTAGTCGAAAACGCTTTCAACCAGATTGCTTTCATGTGGTCGAATGCGCTCAAATGCGCCTGCTCTCCACCTACTGCCCTAATGCGTAGAGTTTCATATGTAAATTGCGTGAGCTTATTTTGTCCATTTGTTCAAAAGACCTGAAAAAGCCCATACATTTACCCGTCCATAGACCCTCCCCTTGAAGAAATCAGGACAGAAGTGGTTGAAAGTGGACAAAAGAGACGGATTAAACCACCAGGTGTAAAATGCGTCTCCCTCATCTACTTGAAATCCGATCGACCAAAACGCACCTTGACATCAGGTGTAAACAGGGACTTAGTTTTGGCATAACAACATTGTCATTGACATCCTCAGTTGTCAATGTGTTAGCCTGTTTTCTCTATTTTGGTGAATACATATCTAGACATGAACATTTTGTCAGCCGAAATTTCAGTGACCATACTCACAACTTTTAAAATGAACATGATCATCGGTGTGATTACATTGTTTTGAGTTATCGAGTAAAACGAGAGAGTGAGTGAAAGAATGTGCAGCTGTGTAAACAACGGGTTGATTCATCAAAGCCACATCGCGTGTTTTACCTGTGCGGGCAGGAGCCACATTGAACCATTGCCCTGTTTCCACGGCGACCCCAATCATAGATGAGTACTCAGTGCAGGCATGAAAACATGGAAAGCACAGGAACCACCCTGAGCATAATACTTACATCTATGACTATTGCTATAGGGTGTATGTTTCATGCACACTTGTACAATAACACCAGAGGAGAGAAGAAAAAAAAGTGGAATGTGAAGTGTTTTGTCTTCGAAACTCATAGTAATTATTAGATTGAGCGAAGCGTGTCTCTAGTGAGCCAGAACAGGATCCAACAGGTCAGGAATGAGCCACGGCATCAGGGAAGCCTCTGAGCGCACGCTTGCACGCGTATTTGGACACGCGCCGAATATATTTGCATATGAATGCCGTTTTACTAGAGCATCCTCATTATTACTCCACAGCAGATGATTTGAGTCAAAAAGCCTTCTAAGATTTACAGCGTCACATGCCACACATACATTCTCCTAGTTTAGTAGTATTATTGTTATGCTCAATGTTTAGTAGAACTAGCCTTGCATAACCATAATTTCGTAAACTTTTAGTCCCGGATGCAGCGTTTAAGTTGCACTAGAGTACACAAATATAGACATTTTCTAATAGCTGGCATGTCCGAATCTGATGTTTGTGTAACTTCCTGCAGTCAGTGCAGCATTGATGATGATAACCCACAATCCAAGGATTTTGACAGTTGATAGAAAGGATAAAAATGCAAATAAAAATCCACTTATACACACAAATTCTGCAATCTAAACCTGGCAATGTGTACTACAGCGATTGTTGGCTCTTTGATCTTCTTCTGTAAGTCGCTTTGGATAAAAGCGTCTGCCAAATGCATAAATGTAAATGAGATGTAGATGCTGCTCTCAAAAATGGAGGCATATCTCAATGCGAGCTTTAACTGTATAAAAGTACTATGCACTTGAGGCCAGACTATATTGTACATAAAATGTAAGCACATTATAGCATAGACTCTCATACCTAAATATTTTGTATTAATGAGATCTACCTCCAAACTACATGGTAATCTTAAGCCTGTGATGAAGTCTGTTGTTCTGTGTTGCTGTGCTTCCTGAAGCACAGAGCGCTGTCATATTAAGGTTGATGTGTTGTTTGTCTGAGCGGGCGTCTCATCTCCTCCCCTCCCCTTCCAGGTGTTCTGTAAAATGTTTGACTGTCTGCAGGGGGCTTCAGCTGAGGTAGGTGCAGCATGGGGTTTGGGATAGTGAGAGAGACGGAGAGAGAGAGCTGACTACTGATAGCACGACTGATCATAAGATGGATCTAACAGCTGCTGGTTGCACATGGCTGCTGTGGATCTGTTTGCTTTTGTTTGCAGTGAAGTCTCTCAGAGTGTGGTGCATGACGTTGTGCTGTTTGTATATTGATATATGTAGATACTTGACAATTAACCACCAGTGACATCCTTCTCCTCTTTCTGATTACTCTTCTTTCCAGCTGATTTCTCTTAATTTCCCATCTACTTCTCTTTGGTTTTCATTCTCCCTCTGTTTACGGCCTGTTACCCCTCTAATCGAGGCCCAGGCTGTGAGAAAACCCCCTCTCTTAATGAAACGGGAATTAGAAGCCCATCAGCAGGTCATTCTTCACTGGTTAAACAGATCTTCATTCTCCATAATGCCTTGATGTGCTCTTGCAATTTCTGCAGCTAGTAGTGTATACTATATGTATGCATGCATTTATATTTGTGTGTATATTAAGGATGAGTACCCACAAGTGACAGAAATAATAATAATTATGGGACTTGACTGTAAATACTGTATATCAGGACCTTTAACACAGATCGAAGGGTCAATAAAAACTACATACGTCATAAAGATTTGTGGTTACAAATTTGAGAGTACCTTATGATCCAGTTTTTACAGAGAACTTTTTATAATTTTTATCATTCAGAGATTCATGATCTGAGAATAGAGTGTGAATATTAGTCGATCTCCCTATGCTATCAAACATATATTTGTATGCTGCCTTTCAAAGTTCGGGGTCAGTAAGAATTTGCATCAAATTTATATATTTATTTAAATGAATGCTGTTCTTTTCAACTATTTATTCATCGTATAATTCTGAAAAATGTGCATCAAACTTGGCACAAAAATATTAAAGGTCCCGTTCTTCATGATCCCATTATTCAAACTTTAGTTAATGTGTAATGTTGCTGTTAGAGCATAAATAATACCTGTAAAATTATAAAGCTCAAAGTTCAATGCCAAGCGAGATATTTTATTTAACAGAAGTTCCCTTTCAAAGCCTACAGCGAACGGCCGGCTTGGACTACATCCTGGTACTTCCTTCATTAATTACGTCAGTAGAACAGTAGAACAGACTAACCTCCGCCCACAAGAATACGTGCAAAAAGTGGGCGTGGTCTTGTTGCTGTCCCACGTGGAGAAGAGGAAGTGTCGCGTGGAGAAAAGGAAGTGCTGCGTTTGAGTGTGTTTGTCGCCATGTCGTCGAGACGCTGTTATTTTCATCCCGGAGTCAAATCACCTTTGTTTGGCTTTCCCAGGGACGCTGTAGAGATCATTAAGCGCATACATCTCCCGTTAAGAGGCGTGACCTTTCCGTGCAAGTTACGTGTGCTAAGCTGCTGTCGAATCACAACACAGGAACCATGCCACGTTCGCTAAGCTGCGGTCAAATCACAACACGTGAACCGCTGGCACAATCAGAACTCGTTACGTATTTCTGAAGGAGGGACTTCATAGAAATAAAGGAACTCATCAGCCGTTTTTAGGACAGTGAAAACAGCGGTACACAGATAAGTAAATTGTGTGAAAAATACTGTGTTTTTTTACACGCGAAACATGAACACATGTTATATTGCACACTGTAAGCACAATCAAAGCTTCAAAAAAACACGAAGAACGGGACCTTTAAGCAGCACAGTTGTTTTCAACATTGATAATAAAAGAAAAAAAGCTTTCTTGAGCACCAAATCAGCATATTAGAATGATTTCTGAAGGATCATGTGACACTGAAGACTGGAGTAATGGCTATAATGGCTACTATAATTCATGTGCTTCATAGAACTGTAGTTCATCATATTTTTTTGTTGCTTTAAACAAGGTTTGGAATGAGATGCATGGATATGAAGAATTATTCATTTGTGTGTGTGTGTGTTTCTACAAATGACTGTATGTATTTAAAAAAAGCAAAGGTCCATGTCAAAGTTCCCTTGCCCATCATAGTGTCCTTGTTCCTCCAGATCAGTGTGGTCATTTATCTCTGTCTCGCTGCTTTATGTATCTTTTGATAGATAGGATCTAGAACGCTGAACCCTTCATCTGCAGGATCTGGAGCTCATCAAGAGCATCACCTACTTCCTACAGAGCCGCTGGTAAGGAGCGACTCTCAAGGCAGCAGTGGCGCCTCCTGCTGACCGGTGAATGCACAGTATTGGCACATCACACATAACTCTCATTAACAACACAACCAGCAGTCGTGTCTGCATGATCGCTGCTCTTCACAGCCTGATCTCATGTCTAAACAGGGCGTGAAAACGGTATGAAACATGTTTATTTGGCCTCTTGTATTTTTAGACCGAAGCCCAGGCGCCTCTCAAAGTCAAACTGAGGCATAACTGTACTAAATTGGAGAGCAAAGTGTGTGTTTATGTGTGTATTGCATGCTTTGGCACAAAGCTGAATGACATGTTTGTTTTCCCCTCTCCATTTATCTAACCACCAGCTCAGTGGGTCTGTAATGAGTTATTAGCCACTGGTCAGGCCTTTATTTCCAGCGCTACAGGCAGCATTAGAGTAGGAGCCATATCAGGAAGTGATGGGTCTCTGAGATGATCTCTAAGTTAATGGCACACAGAGCTTTGCAGAGCAGCACAGATAGTGATCTGCTCATTAAAGGCCATTATATCTACTCTTCGACATGCCCACACACATTTTGGAGTGATTTACAACCAGAGGTTTGTGTACCCTGGGGGTAAGCTTTTCATTTTGAGAACATAAAACAGATATTACAACTTTAATATCTATATTTTTACTATAATTGTAAAATTATAAATGGTAAAAATTATAATTATAATCGTATTTAACATAATATATATATATATATATATATATATATATATATATATATATATATATATATATATATATACTTATATATATCATTTACTTTTATAAAAAAAAATTAACAAATATTAGATAAATATTTTATTAATTTAAATAAATGTATTTTATTTAATAAATATAAATGAAATAAATATAAACGATAAAGGGATTCCTGAGTTTACTGATGGGTCTGTTGGCTTAAATGCTGCTTTAGAATGTATGTGTCTAATACACTGAAACTGAGCAAGCTCAAACACACTGAAGAGCGCTTTGTGACCTCTGACCCCACTGCTCGATATAATCATGAGAGAACAAGAGCGCACCCTGTTATCCAACAGGTCTCTTTCTCCCATGCAAAATTGCTTGCTCTGCTGTTAAATGCCTTGTATTTAGGCGATATTTGGCTTTGCCCCGTCACCCACTGTCCCCTTCTAATTTCTCAGTCACATTCCAGACCCTTTGATAAATGGGTGTTGTATTTCACCAGCATGCACAGGGGTCAGCGACCCCACACTGCACTGTACTTCAACTGGGGTAATGAATGTGCCCCCTGGCCCAGTGGCCGGCTGGGAGGAGAGGTCAGAACAGCCGACCCTGGCACTGCCCTAACCCACCGACAATACCTCAACCCTTGAGACCCAGACAACACGGTGTCTCAAAAAATCTGTCCGTCTCGTGAGCGTTTGCCCTCTCCTCCTGTGAGCTAAATGAGGTGTGTTAGATTATATGCTGTGGTGGAGAGACAGTCACATGGCCAATCCTTGCTCTCCAGTCTCTCTCACAGATCAATGTGATGTTTATCTGTGGGTCAGTGGAGTTAATAATTTCATCTGACCCGTCTGAACTCTGTAAGCACCACTGCACTGCAGCGGGACTGACATGACTGTCCATGTATTACATGATGCTGCTGTCTAATGGTGTTTGAAGCATGAAACGCTTTCATAATCTCTGTTTTAAAGACACTGACACACTGATTCATGTTCTGAGAATTGAGATCCAGGCGTGATCTTTAAATGCGCTCATGCATGACTCTCTGTTCTCACTGGAGCCTCATCAGTGTCTACTTTGTGTAAGTTATAGGGTGGTGTGGTGTAACGGTTAAAGCTAAGGATTGATAACAAGAAGGTTGGAGGTCCAAACTCTGCAATAAGGGTGTTCCATGAGCTACCATTGTTCCCTTGAAGTTCAAAGCGCTTAATCACAGGATGTTTCAGAGGAATTTCTGTGTGTGGCTTTGGATAGTGCTGTCAGATAGATGACCATTATGGGTTTTCAACAGAGATATGATACCAATAGCTAGAGAGCTGATGGCCGATATCATGCCCATGTATATTATATAGGCTTACACAATTTAATTATAGCAAAACTTCTAAACTTCTAAAATTAAAATTTGTTTACAATAAAAATGCAGATAAGCTATCATTTGTCTGATATATCACTATAAATATAGTAGTGGTCAAAAGTGATGTCCGAAAGGGAATGATTTGGAGATTTGATTTTAATGACCCTAAATTTAATTAATCCATTAAAATATGGGGACAATGTGTGTGTGTGTGTATATATATATGTATATATAGATATAGATATAGATAAACTCTAAACTTGGTTAAAGCTACACTGTGTGATATTTTCCCCCATCTAGCGGTGAAAAGATATATGACCATCCAGTAAATATTAGGTTCTGTTCCTCCCAATTCCGATTTCGTTTTAACTCCTACGGTGGCCGTTTTAGTCCAAGATTAACATGGCTTCCAGTTCAATCCAGACACGGTGCCATCGAGTGTTAAAACGCGAAAGGCGAAGCTTGAATTTACGGGTATGTCCCTCTTTGGATAATGTACTTTCAAGATGGAGGGGCAACATGGCGACCCCCATTCGAACCCCTTACCCGTATGTATTTTCAATGGCATATTATAAACTTACGAGAATACTTTATTACTTGAAATAAGTAAATATACATTAATGAGCACTTATATTTTTGAAAGAACTAAGTGTTTTTAGCTAAGAATAAACAAAAAAGGTTACACAGTGTAGCTTTAAGGTATTTATCTGATGAAAATATTTTGAAATACAGCTACAGGTTTTATTTTACTATACATAGAAAAACATAAAGCTCACAGGAAAAAGCATTCATTGGTTCTTGTTCTTGCATGCGTTCATCATTTATTTGTTTGACAGCCTGGGCAAAAATGATGTCCACATAATTTGGCATGTTTCATAGCTTTATCACAAATAAAACAGTTGACCCCAAGCACAACTACGCGATATGTTTACAAAATGTTTAATGACTAAATGGTGAACATTCCTAGGCCGGACATCACTTTTGGCCACTACCGCACTTACTGATGTAACTTTTCTCAGTGTGTCACTCAAAAGCTATAATGTAGATAGTAAAAAGGCTGTGGATCTGAGATTTGAGTGAATGTGGCAGCGTATGAAATGGAAGGGACTGCAGAACTTGGAGTTGAGAGAAACCAGAGACTGCATTTCAGACCTCATAACTGAACTCTGACCTCTCCCCCTTCATCTCAAGCTATTTTCATTATTAGTTATTTGCTGCTGTGGTTTCGCTCAGCCATCAGTTGTTTCAGCATGTCAAGCCATCTTTTCCCTCAGAATACAAAACAAAGTTACAAGAATACAAGTGAATACAAACTAGACAATCTAAGGATACATTTGAACAAGAGTCATTCCATGCAAAAGTACAATTTGTCCATAATATTTGATGAAGTGATTTATTTTTTAATGATTGTAAACATATTAACTTTTAATGTGATGCATAATTTATTTAGAAATATTTATTCACATAACTGTTCAAAAGATTTGTTTTGAAAGAAATGAATGTTTGCATTAAATTGATCCAAAGTGACAGTAAAGACATTTATACCTGTCCTTGTTATGTTACATGTCCTTACCATAGTAATAACAGTAAATTAGGCATAATTGCATGCAACTAACCCTCAACCAAACCCTAATCCTACCCTAACCCTATAGTAAGTACATGTAGTTAATCATTATTACTCAGAAATATTTCTTGAGCAGCAAATGAGCATATTAGAATGCTTTCTGAAGGATCATGTGACACTGAAAACAGGAGAAAATGATGCTGTGGCATCACAGAAATAAATCACATTTAAAACTGTATTATAATAGAAAGCAGTTCTTTTAAATTCCAATAATATTTCACATTATTACTGTTTTACTGTGTTTTTGATCAGATAACTGCAGGCTTGATGAGCAGAGAAAGAGACTTCTTTCAAAATATCTTAATCTTAATCACAGATATCTCAGTCAACATATGAATTTAGCTTGATTTATTAAAACGTATTAACCTCTTAAACTCTGGGACCATTTTTGGGATTTCTACCCAAATTGAAAAGCTTCCCATACCCACATACAGTGGTCTAAATTCAAAATGTTGGTGTCATTTTACAAGAAACCCTTTGAAGTTTCATAAACCACTGCTAAAAGTGATAAACAAGTAAGTATATGTTGTCTAAGCTGTAATAACCACCCCACATCCACCCCCCCCCCCCCCACACACCCAAAAAGATACTTTTTTAAAAATAAATTCAGTTTTGAAAGTTTGTAACTCAGACCCTGTGAGCTCTAGCACCCTGCAGACAGTTTGGGCGGTTTCCACTAAATTAAAACAAAAATAGTGTAAAAAAGATTTTTTTCTGTATCATGTTGTTTGCAAGATTTATTCAAATGGATCTGACAACATACAGTGGTATAAATGCATTATCCCAGTGTCATTGTCAATTCTTTTTTCCAGTGTTTGCTTTCAAAAATGAATTTACAACCAAAAACGCCTATTTTGTTTGTCTGTTTGTCTGTTTTTTATATTTTATATATATATATATATATATATATATATATATATATATATATATATATATATATATATATATATATATATATATATATATATATATATATATATATATATATATATATATATATTATATCAAATACAACATATAATATAATATTTAGGGCAGATAGAAATTCAGAAAAAAAGGTCAGATTCCTCCATTCAGATTAATTTGAATAAATCTTGCATACATGATCCACACAATAATCTTTTTTCCAGTATTTTCTGGAATCTAGTGGAAACAGCCCAAACTGTCTGCAGGGTGCTAGAGCTCACGGGGCCTGAGTTACACACTTTTAAAAATGAATTTATAACCAACTCAGACAACATATACTTACATGTTTATCACTTAGAGCAGTGGTTTATGTAACTTCAAAGGGTTTCCTGTAAAATGACACCAAAATGTTGTATTTAGACCGCTGTATGTGGGTATGGGAAGCTTTTCAATTTGGGTAGGCCAAATCCAGGCGGAAATATACCAGAGAAATTTAGTGTAAATAAGTTACTTTGTGTAAAACAAATGCCAAAGTGATGCATATCACAGAAAGTAGAGACTCTTAGCTTTCAAATGGTACCATATATGAGGTCAGAGCTCCTCCACAGACATTTAAAGTTGAAAGTATATACATGTTGATGTCATGTACAGGGTCCGCAGAGTTTAAGTGTGATAGAGTATTTATAATCTTAATTAAAAATCTACTTTAAAAAATGGCCACCCTTTTCATGACTTTTTCACCCTAGTATACCTCAATGTATCATTGAAAATCTATATTTGACAGTAAAGAGTGGCATGAAGACTAATCAGATGAAATTAGACAGGAGTCGGATAGCAGAGAGACTGGTAATGAGATTACATTAGATGGCAGTTACTGATGGCCTGTCAGCTCTGGCTGTGGTGGTCTTATCTCAACATTTCCTCGAGACCTCCGCTTATTGCCTTATCCAGACACCTGGGACCCAGAGACTCAGTTTCTCACACTGACTCGCTCATTTTCAAGGGCAGAGAGTGAAGTCTTGGATACACGTGGCCATGCATACACACACTCACACACATTCAGTGAAACGCAGTAGACTAGAAATAAACGAATGAAGCAGTGTATCAGGCAATTGAGTTTATATCAAACGTTTCTCATTCCCCACAGATAGCTTCAAACAGCTGCTGCGTTCTGATTATAACTGCGTTTTTTTTGTTTTGTTGGAAGCACATTTCCGAAAGTGGGAAATTGCAGTAATTCGTAATGAACCTTTCAGACAGTGAAGCTATTTGTAAGAGAGCGTAATAACACCGTTAATGTCTGGGAAGAGTATTACCTCACAATTCTCCAGACAGATAGTTTAACGGGAGGAGCATAATTAAAGCTGTTGTTGTGGAGACCCTTATTCACTTCGGTTGTATGTTTGAGGTGAGGTTCAAACAGAACGGGCTACTTGGAGAAACCCAGCCCATGGGAAAACGGTCCCCTTCCTGGAAGTGATGGTTGGAGAGAGTGGCGTTCTGCTAGGGTTAGCACCACATTCCTGCATTCCACTGAGAGGGGGAGGGGAGGCCGGCTAATACTGCGTCTGTGTCCGTCTGAAGGAGACTCATAGGATTGTTTGGAGTTCTTAAGTGTCTCACGGTGTGTTTGCGTGTCTGTGTCTATGCATATCGGATGGGTCTCTCTTTTCATAGTTGTTTTAGTAACTCTCTTTCTGCTGAGAATGCTGCAGTTCTCACTTGATTTATGGATTTGCTAAGTCATACATAAACTCCATTAAAGCAGTCCTCAAAGGTAAAAATGATTCACAAAGGAAATAATGTTCTTGATGATTTTTAGGAGTATTGTAAAGGTTCAGATTAAGGTTAGTTTGTTAACTTCATGTAAAAACAATAGAAGCCTATTGTATGTTGTCATTTAGATTGATAGGTAAATGCATGGGCGTCGGAAGCAAAAAAAATGTGGGTGGGTCCTCAGAATTTTTTTACTGGAGTAGATGCCAATTACATTAAGTACAAATATACCGCTTTGCTTGCTACACGTATAGTTCGGAAACACAAAATTACGGAAATCGCCATATAATGGAGAGCGGCAGTAGTGTAGGGGTAAGACGCACGGCATCTAGTTTTGACATAAATCGACCCGCGGGTCGAGTCCGCCTTTCGCCGAGCTCAATCTTCTCCCTTTTCCCATCACATATCAGATCAGAAAGGCATTTATTTTCAATAAAAATGAAGAAAATATTAGAAAAGTGTCTAACATGTGTTTAATAAGTGGTTATCGGTTAGGGGTAGGTAAACAGACATGTGCTGAATGTTAGAGACGATAAAAGTGAGTGGGTCCAATATCATTGATCGTAAAAAGTGGGTGGGTCTTGTCCCACATACAATGGTTCCGACGCCCATGGGTAAATGTAGACACAAAACAGTGGTAAACATCCCGAAAACCAAAGGATGAAAGATTCTGTAAGTCGAAGCGGAAGTATATTTTCACCTAAAATGGGAAAAATATCAAAACATCAGACATTTTTTCCAAAAAAAAATAGAAATATATAAAATAGTCATTTGGAGGAAAGGGAGACACAGTAAGCTTATTATTTAGCTTGTCAATAGACACGTGTGATGAACATTATTATTTTATTGGCTGATTTATTACTAATTATATTTTGAATTATTTTTTATTTTCATGTATTTTTTTCTTTTTTATTCCTTTTTATTACATGTTTTACATTGATTTCTTTTATCTGTATTTATTTACTACATAATATTTATTTTCTATGCTGTCTATTTTGTTACTGTACATACTGTATACTCTAAATGTTAACAATCATGCCAATAAAGCTCTGTCTAGAGGGGGCTTTGGGAGAGAGAGCACTTTCCAATGGGATCCAGAAACCAGAGAGCATCAAAAAATAAAAAAGATTAAAATGAAAAATCAAATCAGCACTATCTAATTAACCAGCGGGCGCCCAGGTTCATTTATTGTTCTCCTCAATCTCTCCCCTCCTTTTATAATGTGTGTGTGTGGTGGGAGAGTAAAGGAGGAGGTGCTGATTGGAAGGCTCTCTCCGTTTTTGAGACTGTTTGAAGCAAACACACACACACACACACACACACACACACACACACACACACACACACACACACACACACACACACACACACACACACACACACACACACACACACACACACACACACACACACACACACACACACACACACACACACACACACACACACACACACACACACACACACACACACACACACACGCTCACACAGATTGTGAGTAATATCCCCAGCACTCCTTGATTATGCTCAACTCTACATAATGCCATTTACTTCCTGCCACATTAATGTTAATCTTTTTATTGCAGTGAGGCTGAGAAAAGTGAGCTAGTCGTCTAGTGCTGATGTTGTTCTGTGTGTGTGTGTGCTTATTTTGCTTGCTTTGCACACGCCATAAGTCTCATCCTTGCAACTTTAGATTAAAAGAGAGCAAGACTGATTCACTTTGTGGTTTTTAATCATCTTAAAGTATTACCATGACTGATAAGAGGACACATAATAATGAGAACTCAAATCTGAAAATAAACAAATATAATTATCTATGGAAATTAAATTTCGGTAGTGGTCTGATCAACACTGTTACTCCTGCTGTGTGTTAAGCGTGTAAAATAAGGCTGTGATTTAGATTGTGATTGATTTTCATAGGTCTTGTTTTTTCCTGTTCTATACAAATACAGACGCTTGTCCTCCGTTTGTGGATAAGGGAAGACCACAAACACTCCAGAGGGGATTTTGGAAAACTGCCTGTCCGCCGCTTACTGCATCTGCTGCAGTGTCCTGTAGGACAAATCATTGTCATTTTTGTGTAGTACATGCTTATTTAGACCTGTGCTTTGAAGCGAGTGTGTGTGTGTGTTTTCACGTGAGTGTGTGGCTGAGGATTTTCTCTCTTCTTCGTCATAAGTAGTTAAAAGACTTTGGTGACAGACTGCGCAGCGGGCCTGACAGTCCCAACAAAGAAAGGAACTCTTTATTCCTTTGTCCTTCAAAGCTGCATGAATATTGCTGTTGGCCAGGGGGCCGGATGTCTCAATACAAGGATGTGCATTGTTTTTTTCTCAGAGCAGAGACTAGAGCAGTGCATCATGGGCAGGATGCTACTGCTGCTGTTGTTTTCAGGAGCTGCATTAGCAATTCTTGATGATGTGGCACCAAAGAATTAAGCTCCCAATACAGCCTTCATTCAGACACAGGAAATGCTTTGAGTGTTTCTCTTGACTTTGACAGTGATCTTGGGGATTATTTTAGCCAGACTTTTCAAAGAATTCATCATAACAAGCCATAAAGATGTCAAATGTCACTGCCATATTGTGGTCATGTCACGGTATCTGTGGGTTCAGATTATTGGAGAAGGGAAGCAACACTTGTTGATCAGAGAGGCTAAAACTTTTGAAAAAAAATAATAAAAAAAATAATAATAAAAAATATGTTTAATCTGTTTCTTTAAAAACTGATGCTTGTAGGTTTTCATGGGGGTTGAAAAATATTCTATTAAATTGGGAATATACAATTTATCAGTATCATATTGGTTATAAAGACAATATAATATTTTTCAGAATTTATGTAACGCAGTTCGTTGTTATGGGAAGAAGGAGGCGGGAACTGGCAAGCATTCGAAGACTTTCATAAATAAATACAAAATGAAAGTAAAGCAGGCAGCCCCCTCACGGACGGCTGCCGCACACACATAAAGAAAACGGCCCTCGGCCTCTTGCCACAATATACTTTATATACTTTTTTTTACATTTAGTTTAGCCTAGATTTTCCATCATTGAACACTCACTTTAAGTTATTCTTTAAAAACTCTAAATTAATATATATTTTTCATACTGTACATTATAATGTTGTGATATATAAGTTCACTTAGCATTTAAAACAATAGTTTTTTGTTTTTATGTGTTTTATTTTTCATTCATTTAGAAAACAGTTGTATACAATTTATTGGACATTTATCAGTTACCGTTCATAACTTGAAAATAATTACTGGCCAGAATTTTAGTGTCGGTGCATCCCTACTTTAAAGGTGCCCTAGAATTAAAAATTGAATTAACCTTGCCATAGTTAAAGGGGTGGTAAACAACGATTTCACTTTTCTAACTTTAGCTAGTGTGTAATGTTGCTGTTTGAGCATAAACAACATCTGCAGTTACAACGTTCAAAGTTTAAAGCACAGGGAGATATTTGCTTTTAAAGAAATCAATTTCTAAGGACTACAGCAAACGGCCGCTAGGGACTACTAGACATTCCTCCAGGGTTGCTGACATCACCAGCCAATATTTACATAAACCCCTCCTCCGAGAATATGAAATAAGGGGGGGCGAGGCCATTTTGTATCACCGCAGGGAATAGTTGTTGTGGTATAGTTAGTAGGCTGGAGTGTTGTTGCCAATGCCGACGAAACGCTGTTATTTTCATCCGGATTGCAGGTCCACTTTGTTCAGCCTTCATAGGGACGGGGGTGCGTTGCAGTGCGTTTAACATACAACGTTATATGCATGTGTGTATGAGACAGAGGGGAACACGGTCGCATTTGCAGCAGATATATGCTGCCCATCATAAATCAAAGCACGAGACAGACAGGGGTAAAACCATATCTGGACAATTATTGACCTTTAATAAGCCATATACCCTCTATGTAGATACCAGAGAACTATTTAAAATGTTTTGCTGTTAAAAAACTACTTTTTATTTTATTTTATTTTTATTTTATTCTACTTTTACTTTTTATACTATTTATTAAAGACACGCAGTGAAAAATGTGCACTGAAAAGGTGTGGACAGGGTTATTTTTAGCTCCATTTTTATAGCTCCAGCCCTGATCAAACCATAGACAGTAAAATAAATGGACACAGCTCTCTTTTGGCTCTCTATGGGCTTCTCCCTGCTTCTCCCTTGACTTTATCGGACTTTATGCCTCCATGTCCCCCCGATTGCCTCATAGACAGTAAAAGGTTGCCTGCGAGCTTCTCCTCCTGTCTATACTGTAATTTCTCTACTATGTGACAGGGAGTCACGTGGTTATGATGCAATCGTACGCCTATTTTTACAAAAACGGCTTCTACTGGGCGATAGTGTAAGCCTTTTATACATTGTCGTGTTTCTTTAGAAATAAACAAATGGACAAATTGAGTCTTTAAACCCCTCAGATGTAAAGTTATTCGCTGTCAAAGTGACGCCAAAATGAATGGGAGTCAATAGGATGCTAACAGCAGGTGATGGCTTGGTTAGCAATGGCTGCCCCTATGGAAGGTACGCTTTCCGGGTGCTGGATTACCCCCTTGGATCAAACTCACCTACCTGTGATTTTCTAATGATCCTGAAGACATTGATTAGCATGTTCAGGTGTGTTTGATTAGGGTTAGAGCTAAACTCTGCAGGAAAGTGGATCTTGTGGGCCAGATTTGAGGATCCCTGCCTTATTGCATGTGCATTTGTAGGAGTTTCCCTTTCAGATGCAAAATGAATGGGAGGAGATTATTTAAATGAATCATGCAAGGTGATTTGCTAAGGTTGCACTAGTCAATTTACTGGTGTTTGCGCCATTACTTACCGCCCAAAAAAGCATGTCTTAAACCAGACTCTAATTTGCGCAGCTCTTGGTAGATTGCATTGGTCATTGTGGAAATGGTCCGGCTGTATCTGTGTTCCTTAATTTGCATGTCGTCAGTAGATTACGTACAGAACTTTCCACTCCCATCTGCTCTTTTTTGGAATTGCACTCTCGCTAATTTGCGCTTTTTAGTAAATCTGGCTCCTAGTGTTTGAAATTCTACTCTATGCTTCCAACAATGAAATTCTACTCTTGAAGCTTGGTTCTATTAAATAAATAATCTTGTTATTTTGAGATATATCCTAGTTCACCTTCTCACCAGAATTTTCCAGCAGATTCGTCTGGAATTTAGAGGACTGATGTGGAGAAATCCTGATGGAGATGTTTTACTTCTTGGAACGGTTCAGAGAGTTGGAGACCTTGATCCAGAAGGAAATGGGATTTCCATTTTCACATTATCTGACCCACATCTGTATCTCTAAATGCTTGGTCTGTTCTGGGGTGGCCGGGTCCGGGACTTGGCTGAGTCTTTCTTGCCAGATTGCCCTGAATCTCATGACACGCGCGGCATGCGGGGGGTTACAGAGGCCACGGGGCAGCGGTCACGGTTCCAGGGCCGAAACGCTGCCAGCTGAACAACATTGTGCGTAGGTGTGACAGCCTGACCAAACCGAGACCGGGCCACTCTGACACAATGGACCTACTGTTCCACACTCACTGAGCCATAATACTCTCCAACAGAGGCTAAGGTAGGGAAGACGTCACGCATATTCTAGTTAATGAATATTTTATACAGAACGATTTCAATCTTTTCACAAAAGGGTGCAGCGGTCTGTTACAAACAGCAAAGATTGTTTCATTTTCACCTCTCTAGTGCTTTCTGACAGGCAGTTAGACCTCTCACCTCCAGACGAGCATTGCCCAACACCCGCCTCTTTCTGATATATAACAGGATTGTGATTAGTTGGCGCTGATGGAGGGGGTTTATTAGCTGAAGAGCGTGAGGGGGTGGGGGCGCTAATTGAAATGATGTCTGATGTGATAGCCTAATCTTTATGGTGACAAAATCCATGCACACTTGCTAATTTCAATGACAGCTCTGATGTCACTCAGGCTTAGCTGATGGAAATAAATAACAAACATCCCAGAGAACGTTAGACGGAGAGAATGTCGTCTCAACCATCGAAATCCATCTTGCGTAGCAGACACGCCGTAATGTGAGATAAAGTGCTGCTCGATTGTCATGGAGACCAGACACGGCACCTTGTGGCCTGAGAAGACAACCACTGCGTGAAGATAAGGGCTTCAAATTCTACTGCACTTTCAATTAGGGAGAATCTTGCTGATTTGACACCAGTTGTCCAGTGTAATTCATGGCCACAGATTCATGGGCTTCAGGGGATTGTAGTCGTTTATGTCGGTATATTGTTAGGGGGGATACTGTGTCTCAATTCCTACTCTGCCTCTCTAGAATGTGAATTGGTATATTGAGCATGAATTTGGGTACTAAAAAGAGCTTTGATATGCTGAACACTGGGACACCGATGATGACTCAATTACCTGCGACACAATTACAAGGTCAGGCATTAAAGGCACTGGTTTGATATCGCTATGTCACACTTCTTTGTTCCTTTTTTGTACCTATTAAAACCTGCAGTGGCATTATGAAATATGTGCTTGTCTTGCATTGTTTTATTATTAAGCAAGATAATGTACATACACTACCGTTCAAAAGTTTGGGGTCAGTAAGATTTTAAAAAAAGAAGAAAAAGACGAAGAAATTAATGCTTTTATTCAGCAAGGATGCATTCAATTGATCAAAATGACTAGCCTGGATGCCAGACGAACTTAGCCCCGCCCACAACATTTTTTGCACGGGCAGTTCGGTCCGGACTTGATCCATAGAGAAGTAATTATGCCCGAACAGAAACTGTTCGGACCAATGAAATTGTCAGGGCGGGCTTTAGACGATGATGGACAGATGATAAACAGTAACGTAATCATCCACGTCATCAAAGGCGCTTGGGTTGAATTTGTTCTAATCCTAAACGGAGAACTTGTTCGTATATGCGTTCACCTTTATTTCTCTCAGAAATGATGATCGTGTTGGTAAGTACTCTGTGTATCCTTAAATTCTTTTTTTACAACACCGGCAAAGATCGTTTACACTCATCTTCTTCTTCTAACGTGACTTATTCTAGCGTGCGTGCAGACAGGGTTGCCAAGTTTTTACAGCAAAACTCGCCCAATTGCTACTCAAAACTAGCTAAAAACAAGCCCAATAGCTTTCCAGGGGGGTTCTCCGGGAAAAATGGCATTTGGGGGGTAAAATGTGTTATTTTGGCTGAACTGCCTGCTAAATTTCGCATTCCTGGCTCTGTATGTCACATAATTGGGGTCGCTTCAACCGCGCTGACTAGGCAACACAGTGCAGTTGAGTTCTGTTGACATTTGACAACTAACGTTATGCGTCGTTCCGTTGCTCTGATTGGTTGTTGGTCTATCCAATTGAGGTCTTTCCTGGTTCGGTTTAAACACGCCCCATAATCACAGCCCAACGGAGCAGAATCAGACTCAATTTCTGACAAGAATTGAGTATGACAACGTCAGGCTACAAAATGACAGTAAAGACAAAATTTTGTCTTTACAATTACAAAACAAAATATTATTTTACAAAAGATTAGCTGAATTTCAATAAATGCTGTTCTTCTGAACTTTCTACTCATCAAAGAATCCTGAAAAAAAAAGTATCACGGTTTCCACAAATATATGAACGAATCAGATTATTAGAATGATTAAAGGATAATGTGACACTGAAGACTGGAGTAATGATGCTGAAAATTCAGCTTTGTCATCACAGGAATAAATTACATTTTAAAATATATTCAAATAGAAAACATTTATTTTAAATTGTAATAATATTTCACAATATTACTGTTTTTACTGTATTTTTGAAGAGACTTATTTCATAAGCATTACTGACCTCAAACTTTTCAACTGTATTGTACATAATGGACATTAACGAAATGTAATAATGGATGACAACCCCCCGAATAATATATCAGTATTTTTCCTCCATACATTAACAATGAAAGTTAATGGGGCCCAATATGACTTTGTACCTAATTGACATTTATTGTTTGGAGGACAAATATTTAAAAATAATTAAAAATAGAAAAATAATATTCCATAGAAGAAAGAAAGTCCTTCAGGTTTGGAATGACATGGAACCATATGTACATAAGCAAATTATTATAGAATGTAATGTTTTTTTTAAATGATCTATTTTTAATACATCTCTTTGTATATTTACATGATTATTTCCAGTAAATCAAAATTGTGAGCATTTGCTGCCTTTTACTGACTTTAACAGAGCATTCTGGGAAATTCTAGTGAACATTTTAAGTGCACTGGAATGATTTTGACAATGGGATAACTGCAGAAATTGCCTAGCTAGTGCTTTTAAGGGAGTTCATCTGAAAATGAATCATCATTTACTCCTATCATCATGTCGTTCCAAACCTGTATAACTGTCTTTCTTCCTCAAAACAGAAAATGACACACAGGATTTTTTAGCATATATCCCAAATTGCAAGGGTAGCCTCTACTAAATTTTCTCCACAGGGTAATACTACAAAACTGGCTTCAGGTCAAAATGAGAGAATATTATCTGGCAGGACAGACAGGGTTTTGGAGGTTTCCAGTGAGGCAGGTTTCTCCTACCTCACTGACCTCTCTCCTGACCTCGGCGTCAGCCGACGATGTCAGTTTGAGGACAGCACGCCTCTCTTCGGTCACCTCTGTTACATTCCAGCTTTTAGGAAGGAATGGTGACTTACTTTATGCCTAAGGACTGGACTTTCTATCTGTTATTTGTAAATTGCAAAAGACAGTCCTTTAGGACATGCAGCTTTTGCCTGTTTACCACATTGATTTAAATGTGGATTCCAATTTGACCCCCTGACCTGGTCACTCCCTCATGGGAGAATTGGACAATGATGTCATGCTTTGAAATTCCTGATGAATTTTGAACACAAAAGCAGACAGGAATGGATTAGCCTAGCTTATTTACTTAACTAATGGTCATTATTTAAATTAATTTAGTTTTCAGGATTATTTAGAATTTATTATTATAGTATTACATTAAAATGTTTCTTTTATTTTATTGCATTTTATGTCTTTTATATGTGAAAAATAGACCAAGTGTCTTTTCCCAATAATTTGTACGGCATAATTGACTAAATTAATTGAATTTTTGCTTCAGCAATATGTTATCTCTATCTACCCAGTCTTTCCTTTTTTAATTGATGGTGATTTAATAATTCAGGTCAGATATATACTGAAAATAAGAGGTTAAACATTTCAAAACACTGCAAATGTCAGTGGAGTTTAGCTTTTTGTCTCCTGTTGAAGTAGAGAAGAAGGGTTGTGTGAGGGGATTTACTTCTAGAACAAAAGGACAAGCAACAAAAACAGCAGAAAAGGGAAGGTTTGAGGCTGAAGGAAAGGGTCTAGACAAAGCTGTGTGTTTGTGTGTGAGGGGTACAGCGGATGGCCAAAAAAATGTCTGTCTTTCTCAGGTCTACAGAGAGGTTCACTAAACATTCCTCACAGGCAGGGGGAGGAAGAGGGCAAGGCTCATTAACATAAGAACAGAGTCCTAGCCAATCAGCAGCAGGGAGAGGGAATGTCAGGTTTGAGAAGGAACTGGGAGGGTGTCAGGTTACCCTATGCATTCTTCCCTCCTCCTTTTGCCAGAGAGGGAGGGAGAGAAAGAGCACAGGACGGACACCGAGAGAGCGAGCGAGTTCAAGACAGAGAAGTATATGGGACCGTCTCATTCTTGCCCTCTGACATCACGGAATTGGAGTATGTGTTAGGAGCTGCCCAGACTTTCTGCCCGTCGGAGACGCAGAGAGATTTGACAAAGAGCTGGACGGTCCGAGGGTGTTTTCACCGGGGGTCAAATCTCAGGCAGTTGAGTGCTGTCTGGAGTCCCAGAGGCTCACACAGCGGGGCTGAAAATGAATTATCTGGTGAGTGTGTTTGCTGTTCTCATTGTTGTGTGAACGCTTTAAGTTGGTTATGCTAAATGCCCTCGGGTAATATATCCAGAGTGAATGGGAAAGTGTAGTCATAGTGGACAGAAGAAAAACAAGAGTCACATGTAACTTTTTCTACTTGATCTTAAGACTTTTTGTCCTATTATTAACATTTTATATTTTTTAAGGAGCAACAGATCAGAACAAGTAGGCTATCGGCTTAAAAAGCTCTGAAAAGAGGCAACAATAATTGCTTTAGCACTTCACACAGAGACCATCAGAATATATCGGCACCATCTGAGGTTTTTAAAAATGGCTTTTCTTGAGGAGCAGTGAGTTTTGAAAGCTTAGGAGTGACTGTGAGAAAGCAGGCGTAACGGAGAATGAAGGGAAGGAAAAGGAGCCCTGCCGCTGTGAGCTTCTCTGCTGACTCAGGAGAAAGCTGAAAGATTAAGGTTTTATGGAAAGGAGTAGGGGAAAGAAGGAGGGAGAAAGGAAAAAAGAGAGGGAGAGAAGAACAGCATGAAGCGACTGGCCGAAGCATCAGTTCCATGCCATTGTTTGAAAGTATTGGCGCTCGTTCAGCTTGTAAGAGTTGGGAATGACACAGTGCTTTGGTATTTGGACGTGAGAGTTGGGCTGTACAGTATTTCCGTTTGTGAGGAATCTGGACGCTGGGATTCACCCCCTGCAGAGGCTGGGATATTCCCCGGCCATAGAAATGGACCTTGAAATGGTTACGGTCAATTATTTCTGCACTGAATATCAGACTGTGAATTGAAAACAGATGATAACTGGGTTTTTAAGAAGTTTGAAGTACGAGTAGGAATTTTATTTTATTGCATTTTTTATTATTTTATATTCTGTCAGTAAATATTGGTTGTTCCTGAGTTGGTCCATGATGAAGGTGGGGAGCTACGTAATCTTGTGAGTGGGCTTGAGATCACTTTTGAGTTGAGGCAACCAGGCTGAATCAATTGCTAATTTAAGAATGTTGAGTCATGTTGTGTTAGGGATCTTAAAATAAAAGAAAGACCCCTTCTTCAGAAGACAGCTGAGTAACCTGAGTCCATCTCCCCCTGTATTGCCTCCCTGACTCAACCCGGACTCACCCTCCGGCTCTGGCGTTTGAGAGGGAGGAATTCCCCACCCTCTCCTGGGGGGTCTGACGGACAGGACCTGCTCCTCATCCTCATTATCCTTATAATAATACACACATGAATGTCAGCATCAATAACCCCTTTGGTAACATCTTGCATGTGATGCCTACGTATTGTGGTCCAAAGTAATTCAAGCACTACAGGAAAACATTTACAGGCATTTAACCAAGGTGGGATCAGAACAAAACAGGTTGCCAGGTGTGACCTTTGATCAATACTAGAATGAAGGAGTGCTTTGATTCTTAAAATTTCTTCAACTATGCTTTCCCTTCTGAAAAAGATCCACTTAAACCAGCTGGTTTGATTGTCTTAAATGGTTTGAGCTGAAATTAGCTGGGTTAAGCTGGTCTTCCAGGCTGACCAAGCTGGTGTTTAGCGGGGAAATTACCTAAAACCACTACTTGAAAACATTTACTGACATTTGACCAAGGTGGGATCAGAATAAAACAGGTTTCCAGGTGTGACCTTTGATCAATACCAGAACAAAGTGCTTTGATTAAAATTTGAGGCATGACGTTCGGCTATATTCATATGTTATATCCTCTAACCAAATGATAGCATATTTGCTGTTAGGTTAGTTAATGGTTTCCAGTTAAATCATCTTAAAAAGAGAATGGCAGCATTTTAGATATCAAATATGATGAATTTTATGCCTAAAACAGTCATAGAATCTCTGATTTATGTAATGTCTCAGATGTTTCTCCTAAATGTCTTTTGAAATAAAGCTATACAATTCGCATAACAAAGCTTAATAATTTGGTCCAGGGAGAGTATGTTGAAATGTTGAAATCTGAGCAAAGTTTTGATCCTTTCTGGGTTCTATTAGAACTTCAATAATTTGCTCTCCCTTCTGAAAAAGATCCACTTAAACCAACTGGTTTGCTTGTCTTAAATGGTTTAAGCTGGTCTTCCAGTTTAGCCAAGCTGGTGTTTAGCTAGGAAAGTTCCTTAAACCAGCCAACAGACCATCCTGACCATGCTCTAAGTCCAGCAAACCAGTTTAGGAAGTTTTTTTTTCAGCAGGGTTTAACCACATTTCTGTCCAAGAGAAGCAGTTGCGACATTTAAGATAATTATTTGTGATTTTTCATTCCTATGGGTCTTTTTATAGCGCTGACCGTCCTCTCATTGAACATGGGCAGCAGATATTGTTAGCTGCCAGAGTTTAAAGTGAATGTGATTCTGTGTTTCTCCCCTGAGCATGAGAAATAACCTACAATAGCTTATTTCAAAGAACTCTTGAAAGAGACAAGGGTTTCTAATACAATCATTTTTCCAATACACTGTGTGTAGTCATACACATTCCATGTGAGAGCTCCTCTTCCTGTCTTTGTATCTCAGGCCTCCATGAGTTTATGGCCTCGTCTCTGTTATTGAACTTGTGGAATGACTGTTTGAGGTCGCAGTGACGCTCTGCGCTGGAAAGGAATAATCGTGTTCTATTGAAGTCTGTCATTTTTGGATTTATTCTTTGGCATAGGCAGGATTCTGGACATGTTTGTGCAGTGATGAAGGTCCTTCACTCAGGGTGAAGAGAAAAGAGAGTTTATAGCACATGCTGCAGTCCTTAAGAAAATTCCCTGTGTCCTTGTTACAGTCACGTTTATCTCTTTTTGACCGTCCCAGCTCTGTAAATCACGGCGTAAAGATCAGCACATCGGCATTGTGTTGCCGTGGAAAATCATTGGCAGTAAACCAACACTCAGTCATAGCCTGTAGCTACAAGAAGCTGTTTTTTAAAGAGGGTGTTGCAACCTCTCCCTGCCAGGAAAGGAGGGGCAAAGGAGGTGTCTTTGTTTTTTTCCAGTCAACACGAGTGAAATGGATGGTAAATGTTACGTTCACGTAGGAGTGTAGTTGTGTTTCTGGGATGAGTTGTGTGTTTTTAGGATTTGGATGCGATCGTGTGATTTTTGAGTATGACAGGGGTGTCTACATATGTGTCTGAGTGTTGACTGTACTGAGGACATAAAATTAAAAAAGTGTACAATATGGAAGTGTGACTGTGTGTTGTGAGGTGGGCTGAAGGTATGGAATGTGGGCTAATATCTGTGTTAAGTAGAAGCTGTGGAATGTTTCAGGAATGAAAGGATGGGTCTAGTCCTGCATTGAGAATGCTACAAACACATTGACAGAGCTATCTAAATGTGACATACCATAGATTTCTATTATAGTACAGTTAGAGTATGGCATTTTCTACAGGGAGTGCAGAATTATTAGGCAAGTTGTATTTTTGAGGATTAATTTTACAACATTAATAATTAAACAACAACCATGTTGTCAATGAACACAAAAAACTCATTAATATCAAAGCTGAATATTTTTGGAAGTGGTTTTTAGTTTGAGCTATTTTAGGGGGATATCTGTGTGTGCAGGTGACTATTACTGTGCATAATTATTAGGCAACTTAACAAAAAACAAATTTATACCCATTTCAATTATTTATTTTTACCAGTGAAACCAATATAACATCTCAACATTCACAAATATAAATTTCTGACATTCAAAAACCAAACAAAAACAAATCAGTGACCAATATAGCCACCTTTCTTTGCAAGGACACTCAAAAGCCTGCCATCCATGGATTCTGTCAGTGTTTTGATCTGTTCACCATCAACATTGCGTGCAGCAGCAACCACAGCCTCCCAGACACTGTTCAGAGAGGTGTACTGTTTTCCCTCCTTGTAAATCGCACATTTGATGATGGACCACAGGTTCTCAATGGGGTTCAGATCAGGTGAACAAGGAGGCCATATCATTAGATTTTCTTCTTTTATACCCTTTCTTGCCAGTCACGCTGTGGAGTACTTGGACGCGTGTGATGGAGCATTGTCCTGCATGAAAATCATGTTTTTCTTGAAGGATGCAGACTTCTTCCTGTACCACTGCTTGAAGAAGGTGTCTTCCAGAAACTGGCAGTAGGACTGCGAGTTGAGCTTGACTCCATCCTCAACCCGAAAAGGCCCCACAAGCTCATCTTTGATGATACCAGCCCAAACCAGTACTCCACCTCCACCTTGCTGGCGTCTGAGTCGGACTGGAGCTCTCTGCCCTTTACCAATCCAGCCACGGGCCCATCCATCTGGCCCATCAAGACTCACTCTCATTTCATCAGTCCATAAAACCTTAGAAAAATCAGTCTTGAGATATTTCTTGGCCCAGTCTTGACGTTTCAGCTTGTGTGTCTTGTTCAGTGGTGGTCGACTTTCTGCCTTTCTTACCTTGGCCATGTCTCTGAGTATTGCACACCTTGTGCTTTTGGGCACTCCAGTGATGTTGCAGCTCTGAAATATGGCCAAACTGGTGGCAAGTGTCATCTTGGCAGCTGCACGCTTGACTTTTCTCAGTTCACGGGCAGTTATTTTGCACCTTGGTTTTTCCACACGCTTCTTGCGACCCTGTTGACTATTTTGAATGACACGCTTGATTGTTCGATGATCACGCTTCAGAAGCTTGGCTATTTTAAGACTGCTGCATCCCTCTGCAATATATCTCACTATTTTTGACTTTTCTGAGCCTGTCAAGTCCTTCTTTTGACCCATTTTGCCAAAGGAAAGGAAGTTGCCTAATAATTATGCACACCTGATATAGGGTGTTGATGTCATTAGACCACACCCCTTCTCATTACAGAGATGCACATCACCTAATATGCTTAATTGGTAGTAGGCTTTCCAGCCTATACAGCTTGGAGTAAGACAACATGCATAACGAGGATGATGTGGTCAAAATACTCATTTGCCTAATAATTCTGTACTCCCTGTATTAATAAATAAATGCTGCTCTTTTGAACCTTTTTCCCCCACAAAAAAAACATTAAAACATGTTTTCAACATTCATAGTAATAAGATATGTTTCTTGAGCATCAAATCAGCATATTAGAATGATTTCTGAAGTAATGATGCTAAACTTTTGCCATATGACATGTTAAAATATATTATTTATGTTTAATATATATATATATATATATATATATATATATAAGAAGTATAAGAGTATAAGAGACATAAAACATATTGTGTGTGTATATATAGGCTATAATAAGTTATCAATCATTTCGTCTGAGGACATATCAATCCATATTACTCCAAATGTATGTACTAAACTATGACTGCATCATCTGTTATTGTCTGTTTTTTGCTTAGGCACACTCAAACTAAGGATTAATTATTTGCCTCTCTGCCTTTGCTCTTTTCCTCTGCAGGCCTGTTGTTAATGCTCAAGTCTGGTCTTGTCTGTTGTAAACTCACCTATATCGTGAAAATAGAGCAGGCCACTGGCCCACTGTTTGTCTCTGCCATCAACCTTCTGTTATTGTCTTCCTTTCTGTCGAGATTTTCAGGTCCCTTCCTGCAAACAGAGTAGGAGTGTGCCGCATTTACGTTGTATACTTCCAGCATGATTTAATCTTTTAGAAGAGACATTCATCCAGTTGATATACATCTACGAAATCTGTTTAGGAGAAACAAACACTTTAAAGAGATCATCTAAAACTGAAAATTCTGGGGTCATTTACGCACCAGTTTCTGAGACCGAAATTAAGAAGGGTTAATAAATGATGACAGCATTATTAGTCGGTCTATTTCTTTGTGACTTTCTTTCCTTGTGTGTGTCTGTGTGTCATACATGACTGACACAGCTGATAGCAGCAAACGTCCAAACACACGTCTGGCTGTCTGAGTCATATCTCTGGGTCTCAGCTCCGATGACTATCCCTACTGTCTGATACAGCGTCTGCTCCTTGTGTATATGTCTGAAAATGTGTCTACAACAGCTTACCGTTTCTATATTCACCAGCCTTATAATTACTCCAGCCAACCTGCTACTTATGCAACCAGTAAGCCCCTCAAAATAACAACCCGACCACAGAATAACACCCAAGGCTGAGATGCTATATAGTTGGGGACATTTAGAAACCTCTTACTGTGTTGTGTATATCCTATGTTCTGGCTGCTTCAGATAAAATGTCTAGCTTTGGTTCTTGTTTGGTCAGGCTCAGGTGTCTTATGTGAATGGTGCGACAGAGACGGCCTTGTTTTGTCTGCAGCGCCCATCTGTTTTTTAAACCAATAAAAACTTTTGATGAGGTAGGGAATGTTTTCTCCCAGAGCTCAGGAGGTGGATGTGTGATGAGAATAGACCCGAGACAGATGAGACTCTATCTTCAATTTGTTGCGAACGAAAACCAGGCCATGAGGGACAAAAGTACAGCCTGTTCAATATGTCAGACTGTACCTGAATGTCGATCATTCACTCAAGAAACGTGGAAAGATTTTTAGTGTTTCAGTTGAACAATCAATGCTCAGGTGCACAGCTTATCTTCCGTTTATGATCGGGCCGCCTGCGCTGATATCAAAATTATGTCTTATCTATAGTTGTTTTATCTATAGTATGTATTTTTTATATATTTAATTATTGTCATATTATGGCCGATTACTTATAATGTCTGATATAAAAATTCTATACAACATTTTAATAAAAAAATTATTAAATTAAAATATTAATTTACATTAACGTTTCAATATTGATACATATACAATAAATAAAAAAACTCTAATCAGTGTTATTCTCGAAATGGTATGTAAATATGTAAATACTATTGTTGTATATTTTGAATTATCTTTTATTTTCATTTTAATTAAAACTTTTGTCCTTTTTTATATTTTTATTATAACACTTTATTAAAAAATAAATGTTTAGTACTTCAACTTCATATATATTTCTATATATTTCTTTAATTTCTTTATTTAATTTCAATATATACTTGATTTATATACTTATATATATATATATATATTTTTTTTTTTTTCCATAGTTTTTCATCTTATTTTATTTTAGCTTTATTTCAATGACCAAAAATGATTTTTAGTAGTTTTAGTTAATAATAACAACAACACTGTGACAACCATTGTGGCTATATTGTGCATTTCCTAGTTTACAACAACTCCTGTTCATGAGATGATCTATAGCTTTATGTCTTTGAGGAGTGTTGTAGAGGTGTTCGTAAATTGTCCTTGAAGCTAATGAGCTCACACACTCATAATAACAAACAAAAAAACACTACCTGCCCCCACCTTGCTAACTTTACTAGTGTTTGTCCCATGGGGTCATGCAGAGGCACCAGACAAAAGCTGTTCGACCCCCGCCCCACCACCACAACAATACAAACACACACACACACACTCATTGACCTGTCTGTACAGAGCGCGCTCCAGCAGCTGCCACATTACCTCCTGTTCAGTTGCTCTGTCTGAATGAAGTACTCAGCCCCTTCCTTCCTTCCTTCCCTCTCTCACAGGTCCACATCCCTCTTTCCTTTCCTCTCCTCTCCATCCTGTGGAATTCTCTTTCATTCTAAACATTTTTCCTCTTTCTCAGTCACTTTTATCCCCATTATTAAAGGACAGTTCACCTAAATTTTTTTTTAAAAGTTCTGTTATCATTTTCTCATGTCAGTCTTATTATTGCTGCTACAAACAGAATGCAAAAGCACAATAAAACAAGTCACATGGAGCTTTTATGGTGCTTTTTGACAATTCTAGTCCTCATTCACGTATATTATATTGAAAAGTGACCAGGATATTCTTCAAAAATTCACTTTTGAAAGTCAAACGGGTGAGTAAATTATAATTTTTGAGTGAACAGTCCCTTTAACACATGGCCTACAAAATGCTCTCGCGCTTATGACCCTTTTAAATGCAAATGTGGGAACGTTTCGTCCTTTGGATGATGAGTTTCCTTTTCTTCTCCATTCTCTTTCTCCATCTCTTTCATCCATTCTCTCTGACTTTTTTTTCCCAGAGATAATAAAGTTTAGCATCAGTCTCTGTCTGCTCTAGCCACAGGGAAAGTGTTTGACCTGGACATTTCCATGGTGATGATCGCAAGTGAGAAATGAATCCACTCATCTTATACAAGCCTCTTGTATAAGTACTTTTCCTCTACAAGCTTAAATGTTGTCCAGAAACTGTCTTACAGTAGCGTGACAGTAACTCAGATATTGTCTAAACAATTAAACTTATCCAGGAAAAGTTTTTCTCCAAAAAGTTGCATTGTAGTGTTTTAAAAGTTTGGTTTGATAATAAATTATTCATTGAATTATTTGAGTCATTTATGGCATATTTTATGTGTCAAAATTGCTATTGTTTGTTACCAGTGTTGGGTGTAATACATTGCTATATCGTGAGTTATGTAATCAGATTACTTTATTCAAGTAACTAGTAAAGTTACACATTACTTTTAAATTTACAACCCGATCCCAATTCTATTTTATACACCTTCGCCTTCCCCTACCCTTACACCTACCTGTGCCCCTTGCCCCTTGCCCCTTGAAAGAGAGTGGCAAGGTGTAGGGGTGAAAATACTCCCCTAAGAAATGGGACACCACTACTATACCATTACACGTCGTCATACCTCGTTTCTTTTATTAGTGTCCAGTAACATTTAACCATTATGAACAGCAATGAAGTGCATGGGCTATATTTAACAGAAATCAGGCGCGAGCACGTTTAACAAATTACTCACTCCCAACAGAGTTTTGCACTGTATTTGGACTTAATAAAACGGCACTCATTTTCAGTTCAAAAATGTATGAGCCTTCAAGTTTCCTAAGACGATACAGAATGATTCAAAGCTGGTGGAGCCGCTTTTCTATCAGGCTAAACGATTCTCTTTGTTTATTGACCGTTCCATGCCTTGCTGATCCGAGCCGGGCGGTATGGATAAGGTTTTGTTTTCTACTGTGGGGCTGCGATAACAGTCATACGTTATACGTCAAGTCATTCATTTCCTTGGTAACGCAAGAGTTTACAGACGATACGTGATGTAAATATCAACTGCGTTATGAAGGATGAGCAGATGTATATGTTTTTAACTATTATTAATTTGTGTTCACATCACTTAAATACGGAGAACCTGGTAGCCAGGCGACACACAAGTGATCGATTCCGAGTGGCAACATACACACATTCTAGCAGTACGGTAGTCGGTGGAGGGAAACTCCCCATGCCCCTTCGTTCGAAGTGTGGTCCTGAAAAATCTTTGTTTAAAGGGCTGTCTGGCCTTTCCCCTTACCCCTACCACTCCAGCCAAAAGAGAATTGAGACACCCCTACCCCTTCACGTGAACGCGCAAAATGAAGGGGTAGGGCAAAGGGAAGGGCTAAGGGGTAGAAATGGGATTAGGCGTAAATATTAGAGTTACTACTTCAAATAAATAATGCATGTTACTTTCCTATTTATTGACTGACTCCTCTCCTGTTCCCTTGTTGAAAGAAAACGGGAGTGGCAGGAGTACTTTCCATAAAAAGTAACTCAATGAGTTACTTTTTTACGGAATAACGCAATATTGTAACACATTACCTTTAAAAGTAACTTGTAATGCTGTTCGTCACTATGTTTTTGACTTAGTTATACAAATTAATGATAAGATGATTAATGATTAAATTATAAAAATTATATATATATATTTAAGAAGCCATCACTCCTTAAGTCATACAGTGCTATTGCTAATACAATGAAAATAATAGACTACATACCACGTGGAGTTTGATTCAGCAATCATTGACTCTTATGAGAAGTTTCTTTGAATGAATCAGTCAGAAATACTTTTTTTGTCGCAGAAATATTGTTTTAGCTTACAACATTTTTCTTTTCTTTTCAAAAGTTTAGTTTGACTGTAGCTTAACTGCTTTTAGTGATAAATAGCTCCAAGTATTTTCAAAGCAGCTTCCAATTACTGCTTGATAAATGCTGATGTACACCAGAAAACACCCTTGAGAAACCAACTAATTTTCTGTTGTTTTTTAATGCACGGCGCTTTAACGTTTTACTTTATAATTGATGGAGATGGAAGGTGTGATTTATCCTGGGCTGTGAAGATGCTAATAGGTCCATTGATCAATAGTCAAATATCCACATCCCTGTTATTTTCCTTCATTTATTTTCTTGCTGTTGCCTTAAAGCTCATGTGCTTGTGTTCTCCTGTGTGCATTTTCAACAAATGAGAAAACATTCACTGTCACGGAGTCATCGACTCGCCCTTACATATAAACCCCTGTGAATCACTCCCTAAACATCCAGTCCTGATCGACAGACAGAGAGAGAGGGAATTGTGGAGAAGTGGGAGAGGGACAGAAAGAGACAGACAGAGTACTTTCTATAATGGAGGCAAAGTTCAACAGCTCATGATGTCATCAGTCCTCCAGAGTCTTTTTGCTTGGCAGGAAAATATTCTCGTGAAAAAGAGAGGTGAATAGCCCAGAAAGCATACAGCACTCCTTTTCTACTGCAATTTGCTTCTGCTTTTTAAAGTCAGAGCAGGCAAGTGAGATGAGACGGGAGAAGAAAGACAAAGACATCACAGAAAATTATTTTCTGAAGGTTTTTATCCAATTGCAGCAACAATGTCAATCACCTAATTAATTTATTCGTTAATGTCAGCACAATGAGGAAGGATGTAACACTATCCCATTTGTGAAGGAGGAATGGCATCAAGCTTCAGCATTTTGTCAGTACATATTCATTTTACTTCATTTTTTATTTAGGTAGTAAACACTACTTTTGGATAATTCAGTTGAATTACATACTGAATTTAATTATTTTCTTTATGTTTGGATCTTCATGGATGCAAGCCAAATGACATGATTATTCATAGCTAATCGACATGGTTTTATTATGAATGTGGTATATTATGACAACCTGTAAACAACTAAACTCTGCTTTGTGTTGTGCCTAGCAACACCCTGCATTGTTCTTTTTCTGTATTGACATAATTTCCTATTGAAGCAGGAAGCGTAGACATTTTTTAAGGCTTTAGTTAGCTTGTAGCTGGTATTATGCATTTGATTGTATGAAAATCTGCGGAGTGCAGCATCAGCCATCCATATATTATATTTTAATTAACATACTGTAATATATCTTTGCTGTTGTATTAGAAGAGAAAACATTTACAATTATTCTATCTGAAGTAAATGTCATCAATTTTGGAGTAAGTAAATGTATGGCTTTAAAGCTAACACATAGGCTACTAAAAGATGTCATGGCCAAGTTCATCGTTTTGACTTTTTTAGTACACATCTCTGTATTTAAATAATATGAAGTAGTTCTGATTACTGCACATATCTATGTACTCTCTGTAGCAAAACTGACACAGTCCTCCGGTTGCTCGTACTGCTCAGTCCATGTCAGAATGTCTCGTTCCTTTGCAAAGAATGGCTTAAACTGCCTGTATGGGGGGAAAATAAGCCCATGGAGTTAAAGAGCTCTCTCAGCTGGTCTGAGTGCTTCTCATTATTTTGGCATTGTGTGCGAGAGTGTGTGAATGGATAGAGGAGGCTGTGGAGGTATGCACGCATGCTTTTGTGCATGTACAATCACGCATTCCTCCGTCTATGCGTGCATCAGTGCTCTGTGTGTGTATGCGTGTGCCAGCACTACATGGTGACATCTCAACCAGCTGCTTGCAGGCAGTAAAGCCTCTCGGGCGCTATTGTGTCCAGCCTCGGTGTCCTCCGGCTTTAAGGGAGACACTACAGGGACTGTCCCTCACCCGTGCAGCACAGGCAGGGCATTCATCTGTCATATATGCCCTACGTGAGCCTCTCCTCTCTCTCCTCCAGCTCCGAGCACAGGGACACCATTCATCAGAGCACTGCCACTCTCCACACAAGACCTTTAAAACACACAGGGAGGGATTCACGCGGAATGAATTGCGCCCGCTGATAGCGTTGTTTCTTTGCTGTCTGCGTTGTTTTGCCACAGAACGACGCAAGCAAGACAAAAATTTGGCACTAAATGCAATTTGTATGGCACATTTCTAGATGTCTATTGTGGGCACTGAGTTTCTATGTGTGTACAGAGGTGCATAATTAGCATTATACATCAGGGATCCGAAAGGAAGACATAGCTGCAGGCTTTGACTGCATCCAATTTTACATCACCTACTATCCTAGATATTATGTTAAAAACAGAAGGTCAAAAGTGCTCAGATAATGTACTATTTCCACAGAGTTTTCCACATTTGTGATATCAGGTTTTCTGATGTTCCAAAGGCATAATCTCTGACTACATTCTCAAAAATACACTTTTACATCAACAGTGAAGTACATGAAAGTTTGGGGTTGGTAAGGTTTGTTAATGTTTTTTTTTAAGTCTCTTGTGCTCACCAAAAATACAGTAGAAAATACAATAATGTATTCCTGTAATGGCAAAGCTAAATGTTGAGCATCATTACTCCAGTCTTCGGTGTCGCATTGTCCTTCAGAAATCATTCTAATATGTTGATTTGGTGCTCAAGAAACATTTCTTCTTATTATATTTGTTGAAAACAGTTGTTCTGCTTAATGTGTCGTTTTGCCGTTAAAAAAACCTTTACAGTAAATGTGACTCTGGACCACCAAACCAGTCATAAGTCACACGGGTATATTTGTGGCAATAGCCAACAATACATTGTATGGGTCAAAATTATCGATTTTTCTTTTATGCCAAAAATCATTAGGATATTAAGTAAAGATAATGTTCCAAGAAGATATTTAGTACATTTCCTAACGTAAATATATAAAAAATGTATTAGTAGTAGTAATATGGTTACCGATGACTTCATTTGGACAACTTTAAAGGCGATTTTCTCAATATTTAGAGAGAGAATTTATATACATTCAAATAGTTGTATCTCGGCCAAATACTGTCCTATCCTAACAAACCATACAGCAATGGAAAGCTTATTTATTCATTTCAATGGACACTAATGACTGGTTTTGTATTCCAGGGTCACAAATGTCTGTAATTCTTGATCAATTTAATGCAACTCCAAACTATTGAACATCATTTTAACAAAATGCACTTTTAATGTGCAGCATAAATTTGCAAATTGGGATTCAGGCTGTGTGAATTTTGTAAAAAGTATAGATGTTTACCTCATGGTAAGTTCCTACTCATGAGTCTGAAAGTCATTAATTATGAAGTGATTTTGCCTAAAAACATTCTGCATTCAGCATTTTCTTATTTCTTTCTCTCTTTAAAATTTCCATGACAAAGACAGGAAGCTTTTAAGCACTAGTACAAGAAGATTAAGACCACAAATTGCGCACTAGACCTAAAATCTGATACTTCACTTGTGTATTTTATCTTTTTCATGCCGCCACAGAGAATTATGCTATAGACCTTATGTAGCCCCGCTCCTTTTCAGCGCTGCACTCGTTGTGTTCTGTCTTCTTGTGTCTAACAGTACACCAAATTAATACAAACTACAAGGTCAGCATCACATCACATTGACGCCTCCAGTCCAAAGTTAGTTTCCCACTGATAATCTCAACTTTGTGATGGCGTTCATGCGGAGCTCATCTCGTAAATACGATCATTCCTACATGACTCAAATGCAGCATGTGTCCTGACAGGGGAGGTCTGTTAGTAATCAAACACCTGCTGGCTATCTGCTGTGTTGCATCAATCACCTGTTAGCTTGAGCTCAAAACTCTTGCAAACCACAGTGAACTCACGGTAGGAGAGCTGTAGACGGGGGTATGTGGGGTACATGGAGAGCACTGTGTTGGAAATTAGCCATCCCTTCCTATTCTCCTGCACAATGCCCCTCTGCTGAATCACTCAATAAGAGAGGGGAGGCTTACAGCAGAATACTGGAGTGCCTTAATTGAAGCTAAACTCCTCTCTTTCTTTTTTCAGTTTAACAGTTCTAGAGGGTTCCTGCAGTAACAATGACTGATCACAATCACCCAATCAAGCGCTGTGAATTTGTTGAGAGGACAGTGATAGAGTGCTATTGGTTGACTGTGGCTTCATTAAGATGGGTGATACACGTGTCTATTGGCACTGTGGCAGGCTTTAGTAGGTTTGTGCCAGAGAAGGGGGGGACTGTGCATATTGGTCCAGGGGACCGAACTGCAAATATTTGTTTTACTTTCAAAGACCAGCCGCACTTGTGGGTGGCATTGTAAACGAGAGGACAGATGGAGTCCATGTTGTGTAAATGTGCCGGGAAGAGGTTTGAAGCAAATAGACAAAATGTAAAAAGCAATGTAGCATTCCACTATAGTCACAAGCCTTGTTTACACCTGGTAAGATCTTGGGTGATCTGATCACAAGTGGTGCTAATGTTAAATTGAATCAGCATGTATTTAGTGCTGTCCACTTGTTGATCATATTGCCGAGAATGGATCCAGGTGTAATATGTGATCATTTGTGAATATGAACTCAACCTCTTTCTCTTTCCTCTCTTGCAGAATGTGTTGGCAAAGGCCCTGTACGACAATGTGGCGGAGTCTCCGGACGAGTTGTCCTTTCGGAAGGGTGACATCATGACCGTCCTGGAGCGGGACACGCAAGGCCTGGACGGCTGGTGGCTGTGTTCGCTACATGGCCGTCAAGGCATTGTTCCTGGCAACCGGTTGAAGATCCTTGTGGGTATGTATGATAAACAGCAACAGCAGCAGTTACAACTGTTGTCGAGCCAGCCCAGCCCAACCCAGAGTCAACTCAACCTGCCTCAGTGTGCCTACAACAAGCTTCCCCCCGCATCCCAGTACACGGCCATGCACCCCGCCTTCGCCTCCCCCAGCTCCACCAACTCAACCAACCCAGAAGGAGTCTACATGCTCCCCCCCAGCCACGGTCTGCCTGCCCCCTCCAGCCTCTACCAGGTGCCCACCGGCCCCCAACCTCCACAGCCCCAACCTAAAGCCCCTGCTGTGGCACAAAAGCAAAGCCAGGCACAGTACCCTCCCACCCCACAGGATGTCTACCAGGTGCCCCCCTCCATTAATGTTCCAGGCCAGGACATCTACCAGGTGCCACCCACTGTAGCAGGGCCTTGTCCTGGGCAGGACGTGTACCAGGTGCCACCCTCTATGAACCAGACACAGGACATTTACCAGATTCCGCCATCAATAGAGAGGAGCTGGGACTCTCCCAAACCCATGGGAAAGGTAGGAAAAGATTGTCTTGTGTACACATGTAACACATTTTCTGACATGTGCATAACAAACAGCAAAACCTGAAAGAAGGTTTTTTTATTTTTTTATTAAAAAACATTTTCTTTTTAAAATATTGATTGGTTTTGTGGAAACATGATTTCACTCCATATACTATTCAAAATAAATGGATTTTTTTTATACATGAAATCAACATGAAATCAAAATTGATTCCATTTACTTTTTAAAAATGTATTCTATATCCTATTATGAGCGATTCATTGGTGCGTATTATAAAAAACATTTAATATAATATAATACATTACTTTCTACACAACTGTTTCACTCTATAATACATCATATTTGGTAAGTTAAATAGAAACAGCATTTCATTTTTACCATGTTTATACACAAGGATGTGTGATGAGAGAGAAACATACAGAAAGATTAGAGAAATATAGACACGGGGGTGTGTGAAGGAGGAGAGTGGTGAAGACAGTCATAAATAATGCAGAGTTTGATAACGCCGGTGACTGTGGGTAGTACAGAGTGAGTAAGCACTTTTTTTGAGTGGTAACTACAGTTTGAAGCTGTGGGCAGTGAAGGTCCCTTGAGAGAGAGTTGCAGGCCACTCTTAGGGCACTGAGCCATATGCCACGGATGCCGCAGTGGCGGGGGAAATGAAGTGTAAAGATGGAAGGTTGAAGTGAGGAGAGGTTCAGCTGCAGACCTGCTCAGTGTTAGCCACATGTCAAATCTGTTCCACCTACAGCCATAGTGATAGAGAAATGACTCAATGTCACTGGTTCTGGTCACTGTGACATGGTTAGATAAATATTAAAACTATAGCACGCTAATGAAACGGTATGCTGTTAGATCATTACTTACTTCTTGATTATATAAAAAACGGAATATGTTCAGGCAGTGACAGTAATATTCTCATTGTGTGGAAGGTTTCCATTGCAAATAAGTACCTTGATACAGTAAAGGTATCGGGTTATAAGGGGTACCCACAGTTCTGTAAAATCATAGAAACTTAAATGTATAATTTACATGTCTGGAAAAGTCTTGGAAATTAATCAAGTATATTTTAGAGTCTAGGGCTTCCCAAAGCTAGCCTGCCTCCGCCCTCCTACGTACTTCTGCTCAATTAAAATTTTCCTTCAGTACTCCGTCTGGGATTGCGGTATATTCTTAGGTTTTCTCCAAACAAATTTTTACCGGTCCAATCAGTGAACAGAGGGAGTGGCTGAGAGCGATGACGTTGATGTTGTGTGCCGTTTGAGTTGTAGTTCAGTAATGGCGGCGGAGAAAGATGCGAGCGAAGCCATTCATTCCATTGTGGCACCGCTGCCGAATATCCAGAAGTTAAAGTCGGAGAAAGAACAATCTTTTGCTGAGTTTTGTTGATGGCCATGATGTTGTGGTCCTCATCCCCACAGTTTGATTTTCCAGCTCGCTCTGTTAGTGGTGAAGGAGTTGGCTGAAGCCCTATTCGGACGGTAATTGTCATCATTTACAGGGGCAAGTCAGTGATTTTATTGCCGTCCTTCTCCCACCACCCGCGTAAAAATCCCCGGCCGAATTACCTACTGTTTTTAGACAAACACCAAGGTCGTGTGGCAATTTAATTGCTGTCCGAATCCACATCTCTAAGTTTTCAAGAATATATCACTTCAAAATTCACTGTTTATATCCTTTTTGACCACTGCAGAGCACCGTGCGGTTGCACTTCGCTGTAATTTGGATGCATTTCTAGACTTAAATGCTGGCAAGTATTTACAAGAGCAATATATTTCATCACCGCTCAAAAAAGAAAAAGAAAAAAAAGCATGTAAACATTTGAATTGGGCCGTTATTTACGGCAGCATTTATTCTTATACCAAGCATATGACATTTTATTTACAGCATACAATCATGTTACGGACCACGTGAGCAGCGCATTCCCGATCACAAAACTCTGCCCTCCACTGTGAATAAATCACAGTCCGAATGCTCAAGTTTGAGGTTTTATCACTGAGGTGGCGGGCACAATCTGCACAGTTATTTTTACGGACTTCCATGTGAGAAACATACGTCACGACCAGACGTTAGTGATTGGTTATGGCAGATCCTTAGTGGCTCTGGGCAGATCCAATAGTTTTAAACTTTGAAACTTTAACCATCCAACCAACCAACCAACCAACCAATTTGTTTACCATCATTTCATGTGACACACAACCAACATCAGAGAACCATGAGCATGCGAATGTGTTGGTAAATTGAAATATTGAGACTAATTTAACATCTCAAAGGGTAATTAAAAGTCTATAGTTAATATATATGTTTCGAATTACACTAATTGGTTCTTTGTGAGTGCAATAGCTACAAATGGATTTAAAAAATCCATAAATAAATGATAGGAACAGTCCTGGAAAAATCATGAAAATGTAGGTATCTCAAAGAATAGCATTCCAAAATGAAGGTAAGACCATTGTCATTTTTTACTCTTTGTAGTTATTGTAAAATAGTTGGCATGGTTTTTGTTGTTATCGTAAAATGGTTCTGTCAGCCAGGAATTTTAATCGATATGACACTGGTGGAAAAAATAAATTAAAAACCATCCTGCCCTTCGAATTTTTGGCATTCAAAGGCGAATCTGAAAATAATCCATGTGAAATACGTGAACAAGATGTGAATTCTTAGAAGATTTCTGATTCTACACATTTTGCAAGCGGTTTCAGCTTTAGCTCACCTTTGATTTGATCATTTTGTATCATGCTTTTGTTTATCCCGAGCCATGGTTTTTCAAGCTACCTGTTTTTTTTCCCTTTACGATATTCTCTTTTCACAGAGTTTGTCAGAAGGTAGTAGTAGTCCCAGCTTCTTTACAATATACTTTACTGCCTCTCATGTCATATGAGGAGTTGACAATCAGTAGTCTGTTGCTGAAGGATGGATACTGATGGCAGTGACCAAGGAACGTACTAAATACCCTGAATACTACAGTGAGGGGGAAGAGATGGTGTGGATCAGTAGTCAAAACCAGAGTGGATTCCAGTGAAGAGCGTGGTGCTTACGTTCTTCAGGATTTGGTGCTGCAATGAAGCCAAAAATAATGCAGCATCATGTCTGCTTCCAAAATATTCTGTCATTGCAGTTCTCCATCTTTGAACACTGTTGCTAGAGCAGTTGACTGAAAGATAACTAGGAACAAGAAAACAAGACTTTTGTTCTCAGAAGCATTAGTTCTATGTTTCTATTTGCAATGCTTGTCTTGAGGTTTTCCTTTCATGTGGTTTATGGGGGGAGGTTTTGATGTGTTTTCTTTTAATGTCCTCTATTATGATCACTTGTCCTTGTGCCCACAGTCCCTTCACCACTAGCAGTTTTTCATTATGTGATAAGAGTTCCTGTTGAGAGAGAAGAGGATGGATATATGCGTACGCACACACACACACACACACACACACACACACACACACACACACACACACACACACACACACACACACACACACACACACACACACACACACACACACACACACACACACACACACACACACACACACAGAGCGCTAAAAAAACACCTTTATACTTTTGCTCTGCTCAATAAAGGAATGTATTTCAAGGCAGAAATACTCCAGTCAGTTAATTCTCTCAAGGCTCACGCATAACTAAATGAATGGCAGCAGTGTGTGTGTGTGTGTGTGTGTGTTATGCTGGGGTAAAATAGAGTGCAACACAACAGAGGCTGTCCATTTTTAAACATAATTTTTATTCTACATTATTGCATTAAAATAAAGAAATAGATGAAAAAAGACTAAAGGATAATACTGTGAACTTAATGTTTTTATGAGGTGATGAACCACTTCCCTAAATCCCAAGTGCTATAAATGTAATAATTTATCAAATATAATAAATGTAATAATTAATGTAATAAGGAATCAAAAACAGTGAAAAATTCTACCTACTTCAATATTTGGAACAGTAGTGTACATGGTAAACATTTTAGGGTATTGAGTAAACAGTAAACTGTTCAAATATATTCAGATATTTAAGTTGTTTGAAAGAGATAGACTCGATTATGGGAGTGGACGGTCACTGTTGAACTCTCATGCAGTAAATCCTGTTTTCATAGTAAAAGCGACTTCTTATATCTCTCTTTGGGACCATAGGTTGTTTTTAGAAATGTTGTTATGAATCCCAATTTCAATAATTTTTGATTATGCTTGGACGCTATGGACACTGTACAATACTGTGGCAGCAGTAAGAGGTGTTATATGATCATTGTGGATGGGGTCAGGGTTAAGAGTGAAGGATTTTGATAAAGCAGCTGGAACAACTGAGCTGTGTGTCACATCAAAGACATGCGCAGGCAGGGTGTGTCAGCACGCGACCCACAAAGCCCCTGCACGCTTCTCCATCAAGTCCTTTTACTTTCCCTGTCTGAATGATTCATCATGGACTCTATTTTATAGAGGTCATTTCACATTGTGCGATATATTACAAGAAATAGCCATAATTGAAAGAAATAAAAATCGCATAAAGTTGCAATTATGAGAAACAGTCACAATTACCATATTTTTTTTACTACCAGGTAGAATTGAGCTTCTATAACCATTTGCTCTGTTGTAGTTTTCCCCTCTATGTCGTTTGCTGAAAAGCTCAGTGGCTCATATAAAAAAAATTGATAAGAATGAACACTAAACATTATGGCATGCTTTAATCAAAACCGATTCTTACGAAATATGACCGTAATACCGGATGTGACCTTCAGTTGCAAGAATAAGATTTGTACATGTTTGTGACTCACTGTGGCTAAGACTCGCCCTGGTGTCCTGCTTACACATTAACCAAAGTGAGCTTACACTATCAACTCAAGTTGCACATTGACCATTAGAGTAAATAAAACTGACGGATGAAGAAAGATTTGAGCGTAAGCTCGTTCCTCCGGTTTAGGACCACATGAGCGTGTCACAAAGAGTGTTTGTGGGTGAGGTATTTAGTTATATTATGGATACAGTTGAATGGACAGTGAAGAGGGGCAGCAGAAGTGGAGAAAGAGTCTGGCCTTATCTCTTTAATAGGCCCTGCTATAGCCGTTCGGTATGCTGGACAGATAGCTGGGGTTTATTAAGGCAAGGTGTGCTGGGAAACAGAAAGGGGGAGATGGCAAGGGCTAGATTGAGATTCTGCTGTTAGTTTGCTGCACTGCCTGTTTTGAAAGTAAATGTGTAATCTTTGGAGACTTAGTTGAGGCTGCTCACCTGATCAGGCAGGGGGAGAGGAGGGAGAGGGAGGTGTTGGCTTGGCTTATCTACAGGACCAGGCAGGCAGTGTTTAGAGGAGAGGGAGGGGAGAACATTGTGAGGAGGAAGAATAAAGGAAGACCATAGGGATCATGGATCCATACTCCACTGACACATCCACAGAGCCACAGCGGTATGGAGAAACACACTAGTTTAACATCTGCTATCATAATGTTATCAGTGTGTTAAGCAATGTTATGAGTGAATTTCAAGCACCATTTTTACAGCACTGAAGAGCTCTGCTGAGAAGGAATGTTATAACACGGCCATTCCAGCAAAAGTGAGCCATGTCATATTAGCAAAGAGTAAGACGGTGATGTTTACTCACTTAAGCCTGAGGTTATTTGCTTTAGATCAAAACCATCTTTTGCTCCTGTGCACCCAAGAAGTTTCAATCATTTCTTTAATACTCTCCTTGTCTGCCATTGGTTGACCAACTGGTAGTTTTGCCCAAAATTCACGCAATGGGTTGAGCCAATGTCACCCACTGTGACAGAATATGCCTACTTTCATACTATTTAATAGGCAAAAAATGGTATGTGCACTGAGTAGTATGTCCAAAGTCATACTATTTATAAAACGGTAGACGAAAAGCACCCGGATTGACCTACTATTTCCACCAACAATAGACACTTTACTATCCCATGAGGCCACTGGAGAGGATTTGTGAATGGCAATGAAATGGCACAACTGAAGCTTGTAGGTAACGTGACAATGACAACATAACACATGTAGTGTGTCTGAATTTCATTCATACAACACATATTAATACTATATAGAAGATAGTATGGGGAACACATTTAAGAATTTTGATGTTCACATTAATGAATTTTTAAGTTAATCTTGATCGTTATACCTTTGTAAGTACCGTGCTTGCAACACGGAGCTGTTATAGTTAATGCCCAGAGCTCCCACTCAGCTAACATGGCAGCTATGGGGGCATATACATAAAGAGTGTCTTTGTGCCTCTTAACAGACACAAAATGCAATTAAAATGTCTGTCCAACATGAACAGGGCCCTTACATGACAACGAGATGCGTTTAGCAACTTAGTCATTGTTTAAACTCACTGAGATAGTGTTTTAGACGGCAAGCAGTAGTCTCGCGCTGAAGTCCCGTGGGAACTCAGTTGTATCCGGTAAAATGTAAATAGTCCAGGGGGGAGGAGCGTCGTGTGTGTGAAGAGTAATGATCGGCTCACAAGTGAAGAAGAAATGGTTCGTAACGCTCCTTCCCCCTGGACTATTTACATTTTACCGGATACAACTGAGTTCCCACGGGAATGGTTATAGTTTATTGCCTCAATAAACTAATTTACTGCTTATTAATAGTTAGTAATGTAGTTTTTGTAGCGTTTACGTTTAGGTATTGGGTGGGATTAAGGGATGTAGAATAAGGTCATGCAGAATAAGGCGTTAATATGTGCTTTATAAGTACTAATAAACAGCCAATATCCTAGTAATATACATGCTTATAAGCAACTGGTTAATAGCGAGAATTGAATCCTAAAGTAAAGCGTTACCTACTTTTTCAATGGTCACAATTAAAGTAAGTTTTAAACTAAATGTACCTACTAGACAGTAGACAGTATGTGATTTCAGACACAGCGACTGTTTTGGGCTGGTTAGGATGCTCAAATAAACAGAAATATTTTCAAAGAATCTACAGAGCCACAGAGTATTTACCTTGTCTGTGCTATTTCTCTCCAGAAGTTATGAGAGATGAAAAATTGTTGGTATCTTTTAATCCGTCACACAAACGCTCCTCAGCGTGGCTGTCTACCACTGTTGTGCTCTTGTGCCTTTTCGACTGTGAAACAACCAGCGTTGTCCGCATATTAACCTGCATATACTGATGTTCACTTTCATTTGGAATCAGCTGAATGTTGTATCTTGTGTCTTTATTACCAAATCATGTTTGCTGTATTTTTCACTATTATCTCATGGCAAAGTGTGCAGAGGGAATTGGGAATGCCGCTGGGTGTTTGTGTGCATCTTGTGGGAATTTCCCTCACTGGCTGGCACATCTGTAATCTACTGCTCCTCTCTCCTCTCACATTCCTGAAGACCAGAACTACTCCTCCCTGCCTTTAGATAGTCTCAGCCTCAGACATCACACCCATGGACTGTTGGCTAAATGTCTGATGCATATGGCATTCAAAATGGGAAACACCTCGGGAGTTTCGAAGTCATCATCTGATTGGTTGAATTCTCCAGGATTTTCAGGAAATGTGTTGTGTTGCGTTCTTCAACAGTCTGCTCCAGCATATTTATTGAATAGCAGTATCTTTTATTATATAACTGTTTTATATCATTTAATATATATATATAATTTAAAGGCAATAAGCCACTCAAGGCCAATGCATTACAGTATTTACCACTGAAAAGGTGTTTTTAGGCTTTAGGGGCCGTTCATGCTACGTATTTTTGCGTTCCACTGCGCTACTTTTAGGCAGCGTGTCCACCAAAGCGTTTGTAGCCAGCTGAAAATGTTATAGGCGCTCTGCTGAAAACGCCTAGCTGTGGGCGCGTGAGAGCGTTTTTGCGGTGCAGTGCTATTTTCACTGGAGACTCTTATAATACGGAATATCCGCTGAAGTGTTACAAGCATCTCATTTCACAGATAGTTTGTTTCTGTATTGATTCTATATAAAAATGTCGATACAATGTAAAGTATTTGCTCTGGCTCTTGTTTAAAATTATTTTGTTCCGTTAATATTCTTTTTCTTTTGTTGACGTTGTACAATCAGAATGTGACAGTTGGTCAGTGTTGTATTTGTCCTGCCCCTCCACTGGTTACACTCATGGCGTTCTAAAAACGCGGCGCTCCCATTGAAAACAATTGAATACGCCAGCCAGCCGCGTGCAAAAATGCTTTGGTGGACACGCGGCCTAAGGCTCTGTTTACACCTGGTATTAAGATGCGTTTTGGTTGATCGGATCACAAGCGGACAACGCTAAATACAGGTGTAAACAGGGTCTTAAATGTTTTGAGCTTGTCCACTTTTTACCACTTCCAGAGGTAGTCGAAAATGCATTCAACCAGACTGCTTTCATAGTTTAAACGCTCATGTGGTCGAATGCTTTCAAACAGCCACAAAAGACCGTCTGCTCTACACCTACTGACCTCACACGTAAATATTATGGGAAGAACGCTAGCTAGATGGGATTTCAACTTTTTCAGCTGAAGACCCAAGTTTGGTTGGAAAGGAAAGGTAAGGAAACACTTACCAAGCACAATGTTCTCTCACCATTCCTGATTTCTAAGGCTCACTCACAGCGTCATGATCTTGCGGCTATCAGAGCAGCAACAAAAGCTGTTGTTCTCTGTACGTTTTTCCGCCATCTCCGGGCTCGTTCATATGTAAATTGTGTGAGCTTATTTCATCTATTAGATCAAAAGATCTGAAAAAGTCCATACATTTTACATAGACCCTCCCCTCGAAGAAATCAGGACAGAAGGGATTGAAAGTGATTAAAATGAGGATTAAAACACCAGGTCTAAACAGAAATGCGTCTCCCTCGTCTACATGTGTGATCCGATTGACCAAAACGCATCTTAATATGTTTTGCCAGGATATACATGTGCTGGATGGATGTCTTTTGGCATTCTGTGTGAATGGCCCATAAGAGCACCTCATATTCAAATGGCATCATCACTGTTTTTCATTAAGTTGCATAGATTGTGTCAAATGTTTTACTGTTTATTATTTATGATTCTTACATTCAAGTGAATGCTTCAAATTGATTAATATAGATATATAGCAGATTCATTCAGGATCTGGACATCCCTGACATATCCTTCTCTGTCTTTCTGTTTCTCCTTTAGATTATTTTCTTCTCTGTGAGTACCTCAGAATATTGAATAGAGAGCCCTTAATGGTTGTTTAAATAGTCTCGGTTCCCCTCAGGAGCCTGTGTGTGATTTTAGGTTTGTATCTCTGGGCCTCACTGCAGTGCATTGTGGGCTTTTTAAGAGGGACTTTGATATTGGCCTCACATCACAGCACACGAGTGAAGCATTGGCTGCTCGAGGGCACTGCGCCTCACGTAGCCTCATTACTCTCTCCTCAGACTGCACACGCTGACTCTGAATCAGCACATATCCACCAGTAGTCTCCTGTACATAGTAATGTGATGCAGAGAGTGTGTGTGAAGACAACACAGCATCCATTACAAGCAGTGTGTCTGGGCTCAGTGTAGCGGCTGCAGGTTTCTTGTGATGTGGCTCGTGTGGAAGATGGGGAAAGAGAGAGCGACTGAAGGAGAAAGCAAGTGCTGATGCAATGTTTCCCTTACAGCTGGTGGAGATTCAGTAGCGTGATGACTGGGCAGTTCTGAACACGGTGCTCATCTGGTCCACCGATGTGCTTTATTTACAATTCCCTGAGCTTCAGAGCTCAGTTGAAATCTCATTGTATCCTCATGACCAGGGTTGGGGAGTAAGAAACTAAAAAAAGACTAATTTAACTACATTTTTCAGTAGCTTGAGAGTAGCCCAGCTCCCTGCTGCTGAAGAGAAAAAAAATCTTAAACCAGCCTAAGCTGGTTTTCTGGTTTAAATTAGTCTAACAGGCTGGTTTAGAAGGAGTTGGGCAATTTTTCTGTTCGTAACCATCTAAGACCTAGCCTGGCTCCACCCTCCTACGTACTTCCACTCAATTTTTATTTTCCTTCAGTACTCCGTCTGGGACTGCTGTATATTCTCTGTTTTTCTCCGGTCAAATTTTAACCGGTCCAATCAGCGAGAGGGAGTGGCTGAGAACGATGACGTTGATGTTGTACGCTAGTTTGAGATGACATATGTCACGACCAAACGTTAGCGATTGGTTATGGCAGATCCAGAGTGACTCTGGGCAGATCCAATAGTTTTAAACTTGAAGGAGTACCCGCCTTCAAGGAAGTTAACGCTTGTCAATGGAGAGTGGCCAGACTCTCTGTACAAATTAAATATAGGACCAGACTATCTAAGACCAGCAATACAGCTGATTTAAGTCCAGCTGATCCAAAACAGTATTGTTTTTCTGGTGACAAGCTACTTTTTTCCAATAAGTAGCGGTGTAGCGCGACAGAATGATATTTTATTTCACATTGTTTTGCACATGCAGCTTTACAGCCAAGCAACAGGGGCCGTTTACACAACACCCTTTTCAACTAAAAATCGAAAAATGTTTTGGCCATTCATTTACACAACAGTGTTTTGGGGTCCTGAAAATGTGAACTTTTGAAAACATGTTTCAAAGTGCAAGTTTTTGAAAACGAGACCATTATTGTATTCGTGCAAACTAGAAAAACGTGAATTTGTTGTGTTGACGTACATGCATATTACGTGTTCAGTCTATAGGTGCGAAGTGTTTCTTTACAAAGTGACATCGCCAACAACTGGCCTGACATGCATAATACAGCGTTTTTAGTCGTTATCGTGGATCCGTGTGGATGGGGATCGTTTTGACACAGGACATACGTTTCCGTTTTTAGTACATAGTTGACGTGTAAACATAACCTGAGACCATAATCAAACACACTCTCATATGTAATTAAGTCGGATTCTTTTTTAGTGAATCGATTCATACTTTCCTGTTATTGCTCTGGTTCAAAAATGATTTGCCTATTCCCGTTTACAGCAGATGATGTGGGGGGGAAAACATGATATTGTGGGACTTGAATTAAGAATGAATTCCCAAGAATTAAGTTCCAACTTATTATTTTGTTCCCTATTTTTAGTTCATGGGAAATTAGGGAACAAATTGAACTAAAATGATGGAACAAACTAATCAAATGGGGCCATGAATTAATAAGTTGTGGGAAGTAATTATTCATTTGTGGCCACAATATAATTTTTTTCTTCTGCATGTAATGCGCATGACTTTTGCAGCATTTTATGTATTCTGTATATTTATATGTATTCGGCATTATATGTAATCATATGCATTTCGTTTTATGTATGTAGCAATATATTTCATTAAATGCTGCTATAAATTTGTGTATTTGTTTTATTGTATTTAGTGTATGTATATCTTTTCTAGTTTAATGGTGTCACTCCAATTGAGATAAATGCAAATATATGACTTGTCAATCATCTATTATTACTATAACATTTTTAAATATTCCCCTCTTAAATAGCTTTAATGCAGTTAGCTACTTTTTAGTAGCTTGTAGTTTTGATGGACTGTAGTTGAACCTAAGTGACTGTCTTCGAGGACACATCACAGTCGGACACATCATGTGTCCATTTGCCTTTCACCTTTAGGCCTCGGGAGATCTTGGTTAGGTCAGTCAGGACCAGTGAGGGGGTCTTTGTGCTTTGTAACCTTGAGCACACCACTTTATCAGTTAACACAGCCACACAGCCACAGGTCATATACAATAGAGAGTGAAAAAGACAGCATGGGTGTCTGAAGAAAGACAAAATATGAATCTTCCTAGCAGGATCTCCTCCATTACCTGCTGTGGTCTCATTTTCTGCTCTGACAGCGAGTGCCGAGCAGGGGGACGGGTGATTGACAGCTGAAGGGAGCAGAGGAAAACGGCGAGATCAGTGGGACAGAATTAGCAGGCTGAGCGGTGATGATGGGTGGAGCCGCGGGACAAGGTTTCGCTTCTCTTACGCTGTGCCTGTCATTAACGTCCCCACGTAGCCAGCAGCGGCTCGAGGGAGAGGAGGGGAGATGGGGCCCAATGCGGGCCCCTCAGCGTAAACAGCAGACCACTGCGAGCCTTTATTTGTGCTCCAGTGGCCTTCATCAAAGGGCTGGAATATAGCAGGAGGCCACAGGGTTCACTTTGTACTGCAGGGAGTTGAAAGGACTGAAAAAACACAGATCAGAGAGAAGAACAGGGGGCCTAATGGAGCCGCAAACTCATTTACTGCGTCTTCACACACGCCGTATGTCTTCCGCTGGAGAGTACACACAACCTTTGCTCCCTGTGTGTTGTTCATAATTTTATTTATGTTCATATATGTGCGTACTAGTAGGTTTAAAAGAGGCATGGTGTCAGATTTTAATTGGCTCGTGAAAGCTAACTTCAGCACCACAGGCTAAACTCAGTGGTCACCATTTAAACCATCTCTGTGATGTTTTACATCTTTCCCTGAAGGTCAGAGGATACAGGAAATTACAGCTAGTTCTGAAATGCAGACCAAATGTTGCCTTGTGTAAAAAGCTAATATTTATCGTCACTTTTGTTAAAAAATAAAAGTTCCCACAAAAATTAAAATCCTGTCATCATTTAATCACCCTTATGTTGAACAGAAAAGATGGTTTTGTCCATATAATAACAGTCAATGGGGTCCAAACAGCTATTTAAATACTATTATGTATATACTATTGCTAGTATTTATTCATATTTTTAATTAGATTTTATTTTTATATTTTCATTTTTATTTCAGGTAAGTTTTAGTAATTTTCTTATGCTCTTTTGTCCTTTTTATATTTTTGTCACTGTTATATTTAGCTTTAGTTTATTTTTATTTTTTGTTTATTTTAAATAATTTTATTTATATTTTTTATTTTATTTCAGTTAGTTGCCAAGGCAACATTTCTAATTTCTAATATCTAATATTTATGTTATTACAGCTTTATTTCAGTTGACAAAAAACTTGTTTTAATGGATACAGTTTTAGTTAACTGTACGAAACAAAATCTGTTGTGTTCCTCAGAAGAACTAAAGTCATAAAGGTTTGGAACCATATAATTTTTTAGCTGAACGGTCACTTTAAATGCACTTTCACGGCTAAATATCTTGAATGATATCTCTTTTGAGCGTCTTTCACTTCCTCAAACACGCACAATGGTCTCAGGAACTGACTAACCTTTGATCACTGGCCACAGGGACAGTGTGGTCTCCAAGGAGACACACTCATCTCGGTCTTATTAATAGGTGCTACGGACAGGCCTGAGTGTTGTGTTGCCAGGAGAGCAAGAGGAGAGGAAGTGTGTGTGTGTGTACAGAGGTCTGCACATATGCTGTCTCAGTTATATGCACTATTGCAACCAGCATCGGTAAGAAACAAGAGAAAATGAGAAGAAGAGCAGCGAGATGAAACCGAGAAAGGAAATGCTAAAACAGAAAGATAGAAAGACTGTTTGATCTGACACCATGCCTCCTTTAACCCTACTAGTGCGCACATATTTATGAACATAAATAAAATGATGAACTGAAAAGTGTTTGCTGAGCTGGTTTGAATAAATGCCATTCATTTAGATTGTTTGTGAAAGAAAGAGAAAACGAGAAATTTGCTCTGAAAGGAACAAATAAGCAAACTGAGTAGAAAGAATGATGTTTTTACAGTTTGCTTAATGATCCTTCCTCACGGAAATCAAACAATGAATATCAGTCAATGTGTTCCGTCACCAGAGCTAGCTGAAGATGGCGGTTAGAGGTTAGTGCATGTTGAATTGTGGTTATCATGTGGGAGGAGCAAATTTGAAGCTGCCTTGTATTTTTGTATCTCTCATTCCTGTCCTCTATCTTTATAATAAAATGTAACATGAGAAAATGTAAGTGGTGCTTGCTTGTTGCTAATTTGCTGCCACAACGCTTGAGTAGTAGGTCTGTGGTTTAAGTTTAAGGGATTGTTTTGCCTGATTTCGTAGTGTCCTAGCAAGCAGCACTAATAAGTGATGGTTAAAACATATCTTTAAGGGACGTTTCACGCCCAGCGTGGTCATGGCAGTAATGTAAGGCATGTGTCAGGGGGCTTTGGGGAGCTGTTGCTGGAGATCTGTGTGGATTAGTACTTGGGGGCTCGCTGTCTCCAGGAGCCCCTCCGGCCTCTTGCCCCACCAGCCGTCCCGTCACACACCCTCACATGTGGCACATGCCACATGGTACTGGCCCTAAGCAAATCTCATATTCACAAGTGTTGAGCTAATTAGCCACTGATTAATTCCACACCCAAGGATGAGGTTGGGTTTATGGGCTATAAATCCTCACTACTACCCTGCTTTTTCTGTTCCATTCTGGTTGGCTGTTAATGTTTCAGGGATGAAGCTTCTGATCTGGGTCACCCGACAGCCATCTTTACTTAAACCATTTAAGTTTTGAGTTTTAACTGACCCAATTTGAAGGATTAGCTTCAACTGAATTAAGTTTTTGCAGCAGGAAAACCCTTTCCACATAATTGTTTAAAACTATAAAATAAACTAAACAATATTATTTTTGTAACCAGGGCTTAACATCAACACCCGCCAAACCCTTAAATGCGGGTGTATTTCAGCAGTGGCATGTATAAGTGGTGGGCATAGATTTTTTTTTTTAATCTAGATTAATCTAGATTAATTCCAAAATTAATCTAGATTAAAATGGCTCATTTGAATTCTGCCGAAGGCATTCAGAATATGTGTGCTCGTAAGTGATCGTTTGTCTTTTAGTAGTTTGAATAATAAATAACTTCTGTCCCTTTAAGACCTGACGCACGCATATCCAAACACTGTTCCTGTGAGATGGTTATGACTGTGTTTACGTTAAAACTCACCAAGATGGGCATTGAGACATTTTTGAGTGTATTTGACCATTAATAAGATGGAAAAAGGAGCTCATTTTTGCCTTTGTATGTCAGAGGCGACTTAATTACGGTATGTGTGTGTGGGCCTCAGATGCGAGTGCGAAATCTGCGGAAATTAGTAGAATTAACGTTATGTGCAACCCTGCGCGAAATTCAGACCGGTCACACCAATACTAACAAAAGTCCAGCAGAACACCCGTTCGCAATGTTCAGAGGATTAACCGTACTGAATGAGAGGTGGCGGGTGCGCGTCACTCGCTGTCGGTCGGAGAGGAGAGGAGAGCGCAGCTGATATCGATACTGTAGAAAATGAGTATTGTATCGTTTCAGATATTTCAGTATCGATACATAGCGAAATATCGATATTTTTGACAACACTAGTAGGCATACACACAGGTTCGAAGACTCGCTCTCTCGCCCCCTACAGTGCAATTCGGCTAGGTGTAAATATCAAATATCAAAAATATCAAATATCAAATCCGCGCTAAAATATCAAGGTGAAAGTCATCATAGCTTGCGTAGTATAGACCCAGCTCCCAACCCAACTTTGAGAATAGATTAACGGCGATATTTTTTTTATCGCCTGATAAGAGTCTCGCGTTAATGCAGCACGTTAACGCCGATAACGGCCCACCACTAATATATATATATATATGTGATTGCGCGCATTGTGCATAATTTTATTCTGTCCCGCAGATTTTATGCTCACGCCCAAATTGTGCGCGCATAAAGCCGCCTCTCAGTACTTAAGAGTTTCTTTTCGCTGCTTATTGCACTTAAACAGTCAAAATACACACAAAATAATGTCAAAATGCCAGTCTTGGTGAGTATTTATGTAGACACAGTCAGTTGTGTAAACAGTTGAGAAAGAAAACGCATGTGTAACAGTATAATAGATCTGTGTGTCAGATTTTAAAGTGACAGCAGCCTAATATACCTGCAAATTATGAGATAATATAAAAAAATATCTATCTGGCATTTTATCGATGTCAAAATTGTGGCTGGTGAATATGCTATAACTTTGGATAACCACTCGACACAGTGGCTGGTGAGCAAAAAAGTTAATGTCTAGCCCTGTTTGTAACATATTTTCATGTTTTTGTCATCTAAAATACTGTTAATAGCAGTGAAACTTTATTATAAAATTGTCTTTAACGGTCATGTAGATGTTAATTCAGAAGGATTCAGTGATTTGTGATTCAAACCATTTACTTGACTGATTCACTAACCTGCTCTTAAGAGTCATACAGAATCGGTTGTGGGTTTGTTTTTGCATGCAGTAATAGTGAAGACAATACAAGAGAAGGATGTGTTGTCTGTTTCTTGTCTTTGTATTATGTCTTTTTTTAATCATATTTGACTCAGACTGCAAATCTCTTTGGCCATGGAACTGTAGATTCAGCAGCTGTGCAGTGCTGGCACTCAATATCACTGCAGGAAACACTGCATTCAAATGAAATACACTACTTTCAAATACACCCCACATTAAACTTCTGCTAAAAAAAAAAAACCTTAAAAACAACTAGAGTCAAACCTTGACTCACTCAAGGTTTACATAAAACTCAGAAGTGGACTTTCAAACCCAACTCAAAGGGATTTGGGCAAAAATTCATCCAGTACATCTGCAGATGTGGCAGAGGGAGGCTGTTCTCTGGGGATGGCAAATGTGTGTGTGTTCATGGTCCAGATGACGCCCCACTGGCACCCACATCACAACAAGTCACAGAGCCCAGCTGAGCCTCTCCACAGCCCGTGCTCACATGCCCACAGCTGGAGACGCCTCAACCCGGTGATGGACGTCTTTCACTAGGGCACGTGTTGACCACTGTTAGACATGACATCACCTCTAGTTAAAGGCATTATTACAAACGTCTTTCAATAAATTGCACTTGTCCCTTTTTTTGTTTAGAAAAAAAAAACCTGTCACACTGAGGCACAGTTTCAATTGTATAGCCACAAGATGTGAACAATATGTTTTGCAATATGAGAAATTGCAAAAATTGAGTCTTGTAGTTATATTAAATTTTACAACCAAATTGATTTACAATGCCATAAACCCTAATTGACTGTAAAAATATATATTAATAATACACAACAGAAGAATTCAATGTTCAGTCAGTGCTTTTATACAATTATAAACTTCACATTTCTGCTTTAAAACATTCCAAAGATTGGCCCCCATTCACGTCCAAGTGGCTCTCTATATATATATATATATATATATATATATATATATATATATATATATATATATATATATATATATATATAATATATATTTTTTTTTTTATAAAGACGGAACGATTGTACAGTATTTGTGTTGTAATCAACCACAAATGCTGTCAATTGAAATTGTCCTGGACTCTGAATATTCCTATAATGTGACAGCTGGGTTGCAAAAACGAGGAGAATGGATCTAAACACAGCAGTTTTATTTAACAGAACTAAAAAAGAAACAAAACACTCACAAGGAGCAAACTTGAGGCAGGAACAGAACAACCAAGAGTATTTAACAATAATGGACAACTGAACTGAACTGAGCAAAACACAGGCCCAGTCCACACGAACGCGGATATTTTCAAAACCACTGGGTTTTTTTTACGCAGTTTGGCTGTTCGTCCACATGCAAACGCAGTATCCGGTTACTGAAACCGGACTTTTTTGAAAACTTCAGCCAGGGTGAAGATTTTTAGAAACTCCGGTTACATCGTTGTCGTGTGGATGGTGAAACCGGAGATCTCGGCTTGTTAAGTCGAAGTGTGCGCCTTTCTCTCCTTTGTTTGACGTTAGATTGTGCGCCGTTATCGATTTTGTTTACATGAGTGGAGTCTATGCAATGGCGGACGTAGCGTTTAATAACTCTGCTAACAGTGCTTATCACATGTATACAGATACATGCGCAGTTATCTCATTGTATTGCAGAACAGAGGCGCCAGAATGCAATAATACAACATAGTAATTAAGGCAAGTGTGGGAAGCTTCAGGCCACTTGGGCCCTGCCCCTGTGTACAGTTACCTGTCACTGAGTCCAAAGTAAACTTGTAGAAGGGTTTCACTGAGCCCATGGCATCCCTCAGTGCATCGGTGCCATGGATGGGACCCATGTGGAAATCAGGCAGCCAATCATAGCGCGGTTTTGCGTTTCATGTGGACAGAGATTTTTTTTAAACCATGCTTGTGTGGACGCGATTGTTTTTTAAAATGGAGGTGGAAAAACTCTGGTTATAATTTGGTTATAAACTGTCAATCCAAATCTGATTATTTGTGTATCCGATTGGAATCTGATCTAAAATGATTGAAATCCACATTGTGTATTGCAACTATTTAGATTTGTGTTTCCTGTGCCACACTTTAGTTTTCTGGAATATCTGCATTGGTTTCTATGGCAATGACGCTGCTTTGGTAGGCATATGCCAAAAACAACAACAACGACACAAAATAGAGGGATTTGCAATACAGATGTTTTCTTATTTACAACATGACCATGTGTAGCCGCCGCACTGGACTACTTCGCTTATGAGGCAGCAGCAGAAACATAGGAGGCTGGTATGGTGGCTTTATTGTGTGCTGTCGTCTCTGCCGGTCTCAAAACAAAGTCATTTTCTGCTCTTCCGGCACTTTGCAACAACACAGCTTTGTTTCTTCAGCGACTTTCAGCATGTTTTCTATAACAACATCTGACGTTTACATTTTATGTGCCGTGAGAAATTCACATGCAAAAACCATGCAAAATCCGATCAGAGCAGTCAGACTGAAACAGGTTTCAAGAAATTTGAATAGGATTTCACATATGAATGTAGCTTGAAAAGGATTTGTAAAAAATTCATGTTTTTTTTTTTTTGCTGTTCACACTTGCTAAATCTGATCTGATTTAAATCATATATGCATAAAATCTGATTTGGACTGACAGTCTGAACGAGGCTTAAATAAGCTAAATAAATTCCAAGACCGGTGGAAAATGAGGGTAAAACTGAAGTGTACATCATGCCAACACACACAGAACCCTGACCTGCACCCCCCGCTCCGCACACAGTAAAGAGGACAGCTTGCTCCACAGATGGCCATGAAGAGAGTGGTGGTAGGGGGCTATGGGGGAAATGCTTATGCACAGCCACTTATATAGAGAAAGAGTGTGTGTGAATATAGCGAATGTGAAGGTATGTGGAAGCCCTTCAGCATTTGGACTTTGACCCCTTATTATGTTCCAGGCCCCTGGATGTTATTTGTGGCACTGCGTTGAATCAAAGACAAGCTTGGGGTCAACTTTGCTAAATCTAACTATAGAAACCTTGAATCAAGAAATATTTTGGGATAATATTGGACTCTGTGAATGGGTTTTAGAAATGGATGGGAAACTCTTTTGAAAAGGGGAAACTGAAATTAATGGCTTGTGTGGAATGTGAGACTGGCTGGAATTACGTTTATCAGATTACTCCATTCACAACCGTTTCGCATTTTTTGTTTGGTGTTATTACATTACAAAATGCCATATGGTTTGAATATGGATTCTGAATTGAGTTGTTTTTATAAGACACATTTAAAATTGAAGTTATATGTAAATGTATAGTATGTGTATGTAGATATGGGAATAGTGTTTGGTGTGTGTATGTGGTTGGTGAATTATGCAATCTTTTTTTATGTTGCAGTGGTCTTTTATAATGTATTTATACCTCATTAAGTTTGTCTAGGAGATGTTATGTGATATACAGATCAGTCTGTGACTGATTTTGTGTTTTAATTTCTCAAGATTTTAACCAGTTATTGAACAGATTGTGACCTTTACTTATGGTTATGTACCTTGACAAAGGCTTGTTGCTGAAATATTAAAAATATACTTATAATTTAATGTTTAGTTATTTTCTTTTTTTTATGGTGTTATTATTAAATTAAAATTATTATTCTTGTTTCTGTGAGTTGAGGAAATTCGCTGACCTCCGATATTTGAAAGCCTGACAGAAAAATAGCATACATTTGAAGAGCTTTGAAAGAAAATCTCAGCATGATGTTTTTAGGAGTGCAAAAATGTGCACAGCTGAGTGACAAAAAATTCGAGGAAAAAGCAGAACAGTTAAGATATTTGTTTAATTTGTTGTCACAGTTTTGTTTCAAGTATGCATGTATGCATCAAGTATGTATCCCTCTGAGGGATCTCATTATCAGGTATCCTCAGGATCCCCAGGATCCTCAGCATCAGGTATTCGGTTTGCAGGCATAGATTCAAATTAGTTACATCCATGGTCCAAGGAGCCAGGCCTGGCTGGAATGTCTTCAGCGGACCTGGCTGCACTCTTTAGAGTGGTGGCATGTGTCATTGTGTCAGCTGGGGTAAGGAGGTCACAGCTCGTCGATGCAGCAGGGGGTACGGGGGCTTTTGTAAAGCAGCCTTTGCAATCTGTCCCTCTCTTCAGGGCTGAACCTAATGGCCATGTAGCTGCTGTGATTGTGACTCTTGGCCAGCTGTCATGGCGCGGGGCAACAGTCAGACGGTCACCGCTGCCCTATTGTTTCCTTCCACTCTAGGGAGTGTTTGTTTCTTTGTGACATCATCATTACAGGCACTTCACCCCGCCCCCCCAGAGATCGTTGTGACAGCTGGAGGCCTGGGCACACCCACTCTCTATGACCAGACCCTTTCAGCTATATTGATGAGGGCTGTAAGATGGCAGTCCACCATATGTGCCATCTTTGCTCCCCAGAGCAGCGCTCATTGATAATTCACATTATTGATCGATGGTCATTACGACCGGCCCTTCAGAGTCTCTCAGCAGGATGGATTGACTATTACTTAAAGCAAAGCACAGGTCTGAGAGGGCATTGAAATAAAACAGGGTGTACAGTACTAAAAGACCACAGTGTTGGCAATATTTATGTATATAAAGTCTCTGACAGTGACCTGTAAGCAATAACAGAATGTTATTCTATAGTTGCCGCACAGTGATATACGCAGTCTGTAAACAGGTGTTTCACATCATAACTGTCAGTGTGTGGTGCATTTTTGCATGGTTGGAACAGTGTATTGACCAATCAATATTCAGGACTGTGACTATTTTATGAATTATACAACAGCTCTGAAGGTGGCTCATCGGATGGATGGATGGATAGATAGATAGATACTAACTTCGTAGATAAGCAAATAACTGGATAGATACATAGATACTAACTGAACTCAACTAGATAGATTAATGTATGGATAGATATACTATATTGCCAAAAGTTTTGGGACGCCTGCCTTTACATACACATTAACTTTAATCATATTCCATTCTTAATCCATTAATATGGAGTTGGCCTACCGATTTGGTGGGGTGTCCCAATACTTTTGGCAATATAGTGTATTTAAATAACTGTATAGATAGATTCTAACTAAACTCACCTCTGTCAGGCTGAGTGAAAATACAGAGTGTGACAGCACCGGAGGTCGTATACGTGTGGAAGTGTCAGATAAAACACCTGCAGTTCATCTTAATGTGTGTGAAAGTGTGTACAGCACCGTGGAGAATGCAGCCATTTACCACAGCGGTGTCAGAGAGAGAGGTCGTGAATATGTGGATGTTCTGGATATAGGGATGGGGTGGTCCATGGGTCACAGGGTTTATCCAATAAATCACACAAATAGCATGCTTTTACCTCACCAACAAAAAATCTGAAGGAATTTATAATCGTTTTTGCAATGCCATTTGGAAAAAAAGGGCAAGAATCAGGCAGAGGGGTGAGATGGGTGAAGAGAGAGCGAGAGAAGGATGGGAATTAACAGTGACAGATTGCCAGCTTTCTTTAATGAGAACGGCTTAATTGGATGGTTAGCAGTGATCTAAAGTGACAGTCTGTGTGAGTGGGAGAGTAAATATTAATACAAGATCTCTGGGATTTTCATTTGCCTACTGTCTTCTTTCTTTATTTATGTTGCACTTTCCGTGCATGACAAGCAACACTGTAAAGTGCTTGGTAGACAGTATAGTTCTTTTAAATGCATTTTACACGTGTGCACTTGTGCTTTCCATTGTGCTCGCCTTGTCATCGCTCGTGCCTGGTTACCATAGTCACTAGATTTAATCTAACAAAGCATGAACGCCTCACAAAGAAAAGCTTCATTGAGTCTGTGTGGTTAATCAGCACTGCTCTGCCCTCCCTCACTATAAATGAAGACTCTCGCTGATCTAAACCTGAAGAAAAATACGATATTACATTTTGCACAAAATATTAAGCATATTAGTTGGACCATCAAGATTTTTTTCCATTTTCATGCAAATTTACCACATTTCTTCCTTATATATTCATTACGGACGTAATGCAGTTTACTTTTTACTTTTTTTGTAATTCCTATTCTCAGTGTTGATTCTCATTAATGTAATGCAATAAAAATTAAATATACATATAAAAATTAAAACTTCATGAAAACTGTCAGAATGCATAAAATCTTAAATCCTAAATATTCACTTTATTTCAAGCAAAACACAATTTCTTATTTCTTTCTTTTAATTTGGGGGTGGAATATGACCTGGTCATGTGAGATTCACCCCATACTGGTATTCTTGAGTGTCCTCTACCAATCTGTGTCTGTATCCATGATGCATGTGATGCAAGTGACGACCATACACAAGGCTGGCACAGTGCGTTCTTATAGACTGGCTGGTGTGAACTGATAAAGGGAGGAAAGAGAGCAAGAATGAAAGCGCAAGTAATCTCATTAACTCAGTGTTATAAGTGAAGGCCAGCAATCATGTACAACTGGCCTGCGGGGAATCATAAAAACTACATAAAGCTCACTCCACCTAGTCCTAGATCATTACAGTACACACCTCACCTGTGCACGCAAACCAGCACCGCCCCGTCCATACATGTTTTATTTCAAATTCTTGTTTCACAGAGGGCAGAGTGCATTACTAACATACTCAAGCAGTAAACCTCGTAAGGCCATTTGTTACAGTGATTTTGCTCTGCTTCATGCTGAACAAAACCTCTTGACCGTGGTATAATCACTTAGAGCCAGAATTATGTTTTATAAAACATAGGGATGCACCATATTACAAATTTACTATTTTACTATTGTCTAAATAAAAAATAATTTAAAAAAAAAACACTAAAAACTAATATTTTAAGGCATTACAAAACTGTTTTAGATTTTATAATGTAAAGTATAAACAATGGATATTCATTTTTAGCATTGCTAAAGATTACATTTCAAAGTGATTATTTGTGTTTATAAAGATTAACTTCAAGTGAGCTTTATATGACTGCAGAGGTAATCTACATAAAAATACACAATTAAATATCCATTATATACTGATCCGATGGTTAATAATAATAATAGAAAAATAGGTGCAACTTTTTATCTCACAATTCAGTTTTTTTTTGTTGCAATTGCAGACTTTGAACCATAACCTGCCAATAAACAAACAGTGCACAGTTTTAAGAACATTTTATCATCCAAATTAATTATATTCATTATCTTAAGGAATAAAGTTGTGTGTTTTGAGCAAGGCAGTAGCACCAGGGGCTTCAAAGACAGAGACAGCACTTGTTTACTCACAATGCGTCCCTGTATGTTGTTTTGCATTAAATAAAAAGATTTCTAGCTTTCAAGATTTGAAAGAAGAAGAAGAAGGAAGAGAAGAAGGAACTGCTCTGGAGACTGAAGAGAATTCAAACAGCACTCACTCAACCGTCGAGCTTTCATCATGTCAAGGGGCGGGGGAGGGGTGCAGTGTTTTAATTAAGTAAACGTACTACATTTCTTCAGTGCGTGTTAAATATTAATAATCTTGATTTGAATTAAGTAATATTTGTGGTTCTTCAAATAGATCGATTTAATTCTCCTTTCTCAAATATTTTGATAGAAATTTCACAAATATATTAAGTATATTTGAAATAAATAATTGGTTATTCGAACACTAAATTCTTTTAGTGAAAAAAACTTAAATATAACTGTAAATTTGAGACAAAATTAACTGTTGGATTTTTAGTCTATTATTTTGGTATGTTCAACTCAAAACATCAAGTAAATTATATTTAGAAATTGTATTAAGTTAATAAAGTTAATTATTACTGTGATATTTACTGAGCCACTGAATTATTTTCTAGAGTGTATATTACATATTCTGAGAGCATGCCTAGGCGATAAAATGTAACTGTATTATCACCCAACTCATCATATAAAGTTGGATATACAAGTACGTCCAACTTTATCCACATACCTGCAGTCCATATGCATACATTGCTCAGCTCTTATCTGCTAAATGCGACTATAAAGCATAAAGATTAAGATATTATAAATATGAACATCATTTTCTGTAAAGCTGCTTTGAAACTCTGTGTATTGTGAAATACATTTGACTTGACATGTGTTAGCTGCATTATGCTACAATCCTTGTGAAGGAGACATCCTGAACAGCTCGTCTGAGTCTGTGTTGTGATTGGTATTATGTCTCAGGCATTGTACAAATTTGGGGTCGTAGCTTGTTTTCTTTTCCCAGGCTCACGCGATCCACACAGTCCTCGAAGCGTAAGACAGAAGGTAAACAGGCAGACAAAAGAGTGGCCCCTGTTCCCACGGTGACCTTTGAGACCCCAGATTTGTTGTAGTAGAGTCTGTGTTAACCTGGTGTGAACGCCGCCGCCATCAGGGCAGCGTCTTTATCCTCCTTTACGTGCCCAGTCATTAATTCACACAGTCTCATGCAGTTGTTTTTCTCTTTCTCTGTCTCAGGTAGTTGTTCCCACACGGGTTGGTCAAGTGTACGTGTATGACACGGGGAAAAACGAACAGGATGAGTATGACGTCCCCAGACACCTTCCACCCACCCAGGATATCTATGACGTGCCGCCCACTCGCACCCAGTACAATCAACAGGTAAAGAGTTCACCTGATCAAACTCTGAACAGATGCATCACATGTCAAGTGCACTGATTATGTCAATGTGTTGAGGTTCATATTTACTTTAATATCCTGTTGGTTATTTGATATCTAGTAATTTGTGGATGAGCCAGTTGAAAATCGTTATTGATGACAATAGCCTTTAAGTGTATCTCAGATGTCTGCGGTGTGTGTGTCTGGCAAAGAACCTCCTTTCTCATTAATAATACAAGCAACGAGAATATAAATGTTCTTTCTTTTTTTTCTTTCTTTCTTTCTTTCTTGCTTGTTTGAACTTTACCTCACTTTCCACCTTTTTAAATGTAATCTTTTGGATTTTGCTTTCAATTAAAATTATTATTATTATTATTATTATTTTTGCCACTTTCTTTAACATGCTCACTCTTTTGTTTTATTTATCACACTCTTTTGTTCAGGTCTTTCATTTTCTCACTTATCTCTCTTTCTTTCACTATTTTGCTTTGTTTTTTTTCACTTGTTTGCTTGTCTTTTTTCATTTTCTGTATCTTTTGTTTTATTTTAGCACTTTCTATTTCTTGTACTCTTGCTTTCAGTTCTTGCTGTCTTTCTTTTCTCTGTCTTTCATCTTCACTCTTTTGCTCGTTCTTTTTTCCTGCATCCTTATATTTCTGTTGGCTCGATGATTGCATGCCTATTTTTAGATGAGGTCATGCATTACTTGCAGTGGAAGTAGATATTTCAGTGTCTGGAGGCATTTCAAAAAGAAGGTCAGCATTGTGCGTGTGTGAAGCAGAATATCCTGAGACCACTGTGTGCACACACACACACACACACGTGTGCATATGAGAGAGAATGTGCTGTCAGCGAGATCAGTCCTTCAATGCAGCACACTGCAGCACACACACACACACACACACACACACACACACACACATACAGTACACATCCCTGGGGGGAGAGAGAGACAGACAAAGCCTGGCTCACGGCAAAGGCCATAAATACCCAGACCACATAATCCTAAAACACATGCAGCCTTCAGCACAGCCATACAGAGAGAATGAGAGAAACATGGATAAAGGCAAAGACATGAGCACATGCTGTATATGACAGAGGGGTGGACTAAACAGATCAGATAAGGCACATCACTCTTCATTTTGTGGCCAATACACAATGCTAGAAATAATGTACACAATTGGTGTAAAACACAATTGTGGCTGCTGATAACGTTGTTTATTGGCACATGCTGCCTGTTCACTAATCATAAAATCATCTAATTATCTAATCTCAACTATTTCATCAAGTCAGGTCACCTTTATTTATATAGTATTTATATATATTTATATACCTTTATACAATACAGATTGTAAAATAATGGTCAATGAATCAAACTTCATCAAATATGAGACGAAAATCAAATTCTGAAACCAAGTGTGCCACACAAGTCCTGAAAAGTGAAGCCAAAGCATTTTGATCGCCCCCTGGTGGCTGGCTGCAGTAAACCATAAGCCACGAAAAAATCCAATTACACTTCAAATAATTTTTTTCCAAAGATGGTTTCTGGCATTTTAGGTAGTTCTCATCACACAGGCATATGTTCAAGTATTCGTTTTCCCATTAAGTTTGGGCGGCTGTAACATCATGATTGACAGCAATGCTTGCGATTGAGTGTGGGCGGGACCATGATGCCGCGGCTCCTCCTCAGGATTGCGCAGACTCTGAACGACGTATTCGGCAACGACCGTTACTGGATAGCGGAGACGTACTGTCCATCTTTTCTAAGTGTAAAGCAGCTCTACAGAACACAGTGGTGTCATTATTCAGCTCAAGTCCTTTCAGTGTTGATTCATTTCAATAACTGTGTAAAGTTTATCAATCATGAAATGAGTTAAATTCAGCCATAAGCAGCTACACAATAGTGTCATTACAGGGAGTGCAGAATTATTAGGCAAGTTGTATTTTTGAGGATTAATTTTACAACATTAATAATTAAACAACAACCATGTTGTCAATGAACACAAAAAACTCATTAATATCAAAGCTGAATATTTTTGGAAGTGGTTTTTAGTTTTAGCTATTTTAGGGGGATATCTGTGTGTGCAGGTGACTATTACTGTGCATAATTATTAGGCAACTTAACAAAAAACAAATGTATACCCATTTCAATTATTTATTTTTACCAGTGAAACCAATATAACATCTCAACATTCACAAATATAAATTTCTGACATTCAAAAACCAAACAAAAACAAATCAGTGACCAATATAGCCACCTTTCTTTGCAAGGACACTCAAAAGCCTGCCATCCATGGATTCTGTCAGTGTTTTGATCTGTTCACCATCAACATTGCGTGCAGCAGCAACCACAGCCTCCCAGACACTGTTCAGAGAGGTGTACTGTTTTCCCTCCTTGTAAATCGCACATTTGATGATGGACCACAGGTTCTCAATGGGGTTCAGATCAGGTGAACAAGGAGGCCATATCATTAGATTTTCTTCTTTTATACCCTTTCTTGCCAGCCACGCTGTGGAGTACTTGGACGCGTGTGATGGAGCATTGTCCTGCATGAAAATCATGTTTTTCTTGAAGGATGCAGACTTCTTCCTGTACCACTGCTTGAAGAAGGTGTCTTCCAGAAACTGGCAGTAGGACTGGGAGTTGAGCTTGACTCCATCCTCAACCCGAAAAGGCCCCACAAGCTCATCTTTGATGATACCAGCCCAAACCAGTACTCCACCTCCACCTTGCTGGCGTCTGAGTCAGACTGGAGCTCTCTGCCCTTTACCAATCCAGCCACGGGCCCATCCATCTGGCCCATCAAGACTCACTCTCATTTCATCAGTCCATAAAACCTTAGAAAAATCAGTCTTGAGATATTTCTTGGCCCAGTCTTGACGTTTCAGCTTGTGTGTCTTGTTCAGTGGTGGTCGACTTTCTGCCTTTCTTACCTTGGCCATGTCTCTGAGTATTGCACACCTTGTGCTTTTGGGCACTCCAGTGATGTTGCAGCTCTGAAATATGGCCAAACTGGTGGCAAGTGGCATCTTGGCAGCTGCACGCTTGACTTTTCTCAGTTCACGGGCAGTTATTTTGCACCTTGTTTTTTCCACACGCTTCTTGCGACCCTGTTGACTATTTTGAATGAAACGCTTGATTGTTCGATGATCACGCTTCAGAAGCTTGGCTATTTTAAGACTGCTGCATCCCTCTGCAATATATCTCACTATTTTTGACTTTTCTGAGCCTGTCACGTCCTTCTTTTGACCCATTTTGCCAAAGAAAAGGAAGTTGCCTAATAATTATGCACACCTGATATAGGGTGTTGATGTCATTAGACCACACCCCTTCTCATTACAGAGATGCACATCACCTAATATGCTTAATTGGTAGTAGGCTTTCCAGCCTATACAGCTTGGAGTAAGACAACATGCATAACGAGGATGATGTGGTCAAAATACTCATTTGCCTAATAATTCTGCACTCCCTGTATTTAGCCGAGTCAGTTCAATACCAGTGTCAATGTTGCGAAATTCGTCAATTATGAAACAAAGTAAATTCAGCTATAAAGCAAAACATTGGTGTCATCGTCCAGCTCAATTCAGTTCAGTTTTGTTCTCATCCAATAGTGTCAGTGCAGTCAAATTCATAATATTACTGAATATTAAGTGTCTTTTAAACCCCATCATGCAAATTAGGTCTGAATACAATGAATGCAATTTCCTCATTTTGCAGGCCGACTTTGGAATGTTAAGTAATTGAGGATGTTGCCATATTCAAGATTAAAGGGGAAAGCATCAGGTATTTAATTTATTCCTGATTGAATGGCACAGCTCTATACCAGCATCTCCTTAATCCAGTTCATCAGAAGTTAGAAATAGACCGCAGGTTTTTACACAAAATAACCATGCTGCAACTGCTTGTAAATTTGCCCCTCTCAATTTTTTTTCATACAGACAAAAAACGCTGCAAGCCAAAACACTTTCTTCACAAAATTGCTCCAAATATTCATAACAAATCGCCATCTCGCAGATTAGAGCGATTCAGAGGAAAAAACACAGTCGTTTAATCAAATGGAGCTGGCAGAGCGGCTGCTACATGCTCAGCGAGAGGTTTTGGTATTCATGGTTTCTCCTGCCTCCGTCTCTGACTGCAGGCTCTCCTGGGGGCGCACAACAGATTGAGAGCCATTGTTTGGCCAGCATTATAAATGCTAATGGTGTTTGTGTAAGGATGTGTGTGTATGTGTGTGATTGGAGCAGTATTGATAGAAGTATAGAGTAGACATGACTTCAGAAATCTCTAGTACGCATTAAGAGCATGCATTAGGATTGTTCTGTGAGAATGTGTGCTCTTTACATGAGCTGTGAATTGTTTAAATCAGCGGATGCTTGACAGTTGCACAGTACTCTGATCATAGAGAACTAATATTATTTTGAACTATAATATTCAAATACATTTTCACTTTGTATGCAACATATTTCTGTTATAAACAATAATTATTGCTGCCAGCAGGAGAGTAATAAATGATGTAGGAATGGTATTTTGGTATCGGTAATGCTTGAAATGTGACATTTTATTTCCATACAATTCCATTATGTTCTGTATGATATCTAGATATCTGTCCAACAGCTATGTTCATAATGATAATTTTTCTTCCATTACAACCCTTAGAGAGCAGTTTGTGAACCATTGGCTTAAATTATTGATGCATATTAAGTATTAAACTGAAATGTACTATTGAAATTTACCAGTCCCTAAGTGTGTGTGACACTAACTCTATCTCAGACAAGATTAGACTTCAGTTTAATCCAAATTCCCTCGACCTCATTTCACCCATATCTGATGCAGTAGTGGAAAAATCACTTTTACTGCTAGCGCTATAAAAATTTTATTTGGTTTTAATCCTTTTACTAACATTCAAGCGCTGTGGGCCTTTGTGTGTGTGTGTGTGTTTATGTGTTGTTGTGTTGTAGCAGTTGAGCTGCAGGCATTATTTGATATTTATATCAGTCGTCACAGGTTTGACAGAGCATTGGGACAGGAAGTCACACTCCATTTATAGCACATTCTGAAACTCAAGTCAGTGCTGTTCCCTTTCGTTCAGTCACTACGACGTAACGTTAGTGACTAACGAATGGGGGTTTCGCTTAGAAGCCAATTACCTTAGAGGAATTTAACAGCACCCAATGGCAGTGCCAATGCCATGGGCATGCGGAATTTGCATGCGTAACTCCGCCCCACATCGTGGGTATATAAGGAAGTACGCTGGCAATATCGCATTATGTTTCTGCTTTGGAGCCAAAAGCATCTCTTCACTCCTACAAGCCTGAATTCTGAAGTCTTCTCTTCAGTCTTCGAGACGAGCGGTTTTCCAGGGTGTTGGTGTGACGGCACGTTCCAGCGATCTCACATTGCCTGCCTGCTGATCTGTGCAGTGATCTGCAACAGCTGTGTGTGTTTTTCCCAACGGTTCAAGCTGCTTCACCCAGCCGCCGGCTCAGTCGCCTCAGTCCGCTTGCCGCCGAGGGCGCCCTCCCGCCCGGCCCCAGCAGCAGCCTTCACCTGGGCCGCGCTGTGGATGTGGTTGCAGGATGACGCCCAGTCCGCTCCACAGCCTGACTAAACGCCAGGCTGGAGGTGGACAACTCAGAGATGGGTTCCAGTTCTTTCCAGGGGATGGTAGCAGGGCCTCTCCTTCCCCCGGTGGAGGGCCGGGGGAAAATCCTTCCGCTGCTGGCCCCCAGGCTAGCAGCGCTTGGAAAGAACTCATGTTCCTGTCTCTGAGGACCCAGAGACCGGTGATAGCAGTGTGCCGCCTCTGGGCCGCACCGCTCTCGTCCCTCTCTCTCGCCAGCCTCCTCTCAGAGCAGACCCCAGTGGAACGTGCGTCCTTCCCTGGTCTCCTCTGTCAGGACGCAGCTGCTGACTGTGCCTCCACACAGGGACGCTACGCCTCCCATGTCTGGGCCAGTCACGCTGCCTCGCTGCCCCACCCGGGGTACGTCTGTGCTTCGAGTGACCCTGCTGGTCAGTTCCTGGGAGCCTGGCTACAGCTTCCGGGACTGTCCACTTGGTCGCGAAGACCATCAGGCTCGGCTACGCGATTTGGTTTGCGCAGGCTCCTCCCCTCCTCCTCCCCCGGAGTCCGCCCGCCAATATGGGGCCTAATATTGGCGAAGGGTGCGATCGAGCCTGTCCCTCCAGCCGAAATGAAGTCCGGCTTCTCAGCCCTTGCTTCATTGTACCCTAGAAAACCGGTGGGTTATGGCCAATCCTGGATCTGCCCGTCTTGAACCGATCCCTTCACAGGCTTCCAATCAGGATGTTGGCGGCGAACGCCTTCTCGAATGCGTTCGTCCAGTAAATTGGTTTGCAGCGGTCGACCTGAAGGATGCCTACTTCCATGTCTCCTTCCTACCTCGACACAGACCGTTCCTACGGTTTGCTTTCGAGGGGCGGGCATATCAGTACACGGTCCTCCCATTCGGGCTATCTCTGTCCCCTCGCGTCTTTACAAAGATTGTCGAAGCAGCCCATGCGCCCCTCTGGCAGCATGGGGTTCGCATCCTGAACTACCTCGACGACTGGCTCATAATGAGTCACTCTCGAGCGCAGATTTGCGAACACAGAGATCTAGTGCTCCATCACTTAGCCCGTCTGGGCCTTCGGGTCAACTGGGAGAAGAGCAAACTTTGCCCCGGGCAGAGGATCTCTTTTCTCAGTATGCGAGAGTGCGGTTCCACTGAAACTATTTCAGAGGCTCCTGGGGCATATGGCATCTGCAGCCGCGGTGACGCCGCTCGGATTGCTACATATGAGAGCTGCAGGCTGGGCGACACCAAACACATTCGCCAGATTCTATAATCTCCGAGTGGAGCCAGTGTCCGACTATGTACTCGCCTCTACTAGTGGCTGGTAATGGACCAGGCTCAGGTGTCTTCGCTTGCTCGCCATTCCACTCTACGGACTGGATACGTGCGATATTCTCCTCCTGTGAGCTTCCCGAAAGCCCTGAGTTCCTCCAGCACTGTCGACGCCGACATCAGTTCAGTCTGCCCTTTCGAGCCCAGACCCTCATGTCCGGCCAGGTGCCCCATGTGCATGGTTCCCCTCCGGCGACCCCCACACGAGTATTTCCACCGTAAGCCTCCTCAGTGAGCAGGTGTCTTTCCCTTGGCAAGTCCCTGCCACCCCTAGGGTTAAAAGTCCACCCTCTGGCTGGTACCCTAGAGTTCTTCCATATGCAGCCCTTAGCGGGTCATATGTGTATTCTCTAAGTCCTCCCCACGGGTAGGCATTTTGGCATATCTCCACTGGAATATGCTTCCCAGTGTACCTTGGTAATCCTGTGATAAGTGGGAGTCCTTCGTCCGTACTAGTCTTACGACAGGGTACTCACACTTATGCAGGGCACTGGAAGACAGCCGAGTGGCGTTGAACAGGTATTCCTAATAATCCTTTAGGTGAGTGTATATTTAACTATAGCTTGGGTGCAAATTTGTGCTCAGAAATGAGGTAAATCTGACAAAACCTCTGGTTGGAGATATCCGATGATGTCCAAAAATGTACAGTTAAAAATATTATCATTTTAAAATGAAAAAAGTTTTCTTTAAGGGGTAGTGGTAGGGTTTGGGGTAGTTACTAGTATTTATAATTAGCTTAAAATAAAAATATAATAAAGTTGCAGTAAAGACATTTATAATGTTTTCTATTTCAAATAAATGTTGTTTTTTTACTTTCTATTCATCAAAATATTATATATATATAGTTTTCACAAAAATAGTGAGCAGTGCAACTGTTTTCAACATTAATACTAATAAGAAATGTTTCTTGAGCATCAAATCATCATTAGAATGATTTCTGAAGGATCGTGTGACATTGGGGTAATGGCTGCTAATCAGCTTTGTCATCACCGAAATAAATAACTTTTTTAAATATATTGAATTAGAAAACACTCAAAGTATTTCAATATATTACTTGGTGTTGAAAACACTATGAAGACATAGAAGTCTTTGGTTGCGCTGCAAAATGTACCTCCTCTAAAGGCTTTCTGCAAAAAAACTCTAACTATCAGCCATGATCAGCAACTCAGCCTGACCACAAAGCCACTGGACAGGTAGCAGAAAGAGAGAGATGGTGGGTGAAGGTGGAGGTCAGCATCTCTGCAGCACTGCTGATTTCCCCCAGCTGTTCCTGTCTGAGATTGTGCTCCTGTAATCTCTCCACATCAGTGGGAGTGTGTCCTCTATTGTGTGTACCTGTGTTCTCTCCGACATGCACAAAAAATATGGACGGCAGGAAAAGGCAGAAAAAGACCAAAGGAGCTTTCACACTGGGTAGTTCTAGGAACTCAGTTCTAGGATCTAGCCACCAGGACGGTCCCTGAGAACAAAATTTTCTCTTAGGACATTTTTCCTGGTTGTATTTGCACTGCCAGTAGAAACTGAAGTGACGTAAGCCGGCCAACGACCATATACAAAAGCAACACATAAATGCTATCTATGTAGAGTTAATTCAGAGTAAGTATATGTAAATTGTATTTACTCTATTTAGCTTTTTTAAAATGACGGGTGCAGGTGATTCGTATGGCATGTGTCGTTCCCTAAAATCGCTCCCAGTTCCTGCACATCAAAAAGCGGGTACTTCCGCCAATAGGAACTATTGAAAATGCGAAAGCCCCTAAAAAAAGGACAAAGTATGTAGGAGAAGGTAGAGAGGAATCAGGGCCCCTCGGGTCGGGTGTAAAATAAATGAGAGAAACAGACAGAAACAAATGCCCAGCCCCTCCCAGCCTTGCTTCGACATTGCAGACATATTAAACTGTATTCAACTTATTAAATGGCTTCCTTTTCAGGTCACATCTACTTATAGTTACGGATTTATGTCTTCATTGTGTATTTAATTCATTTATTTATTTTAATTAACTTATTCAATCTAGTAAATTAGTTTTTTTTCCCTCTGGGCCACAGGTTTATGATACTCCTCCAATGGCTATGAAAGGCCCACCCAGTAGAGATGGTCAGGAGATCTATGACACTCCACCTAGTGTGGACAAGAGCCAGCTGCACTACCAACAAACGGTAACAATTATTGTTTGTCTCCATACATGACGTACACAAATCAATTACACTGGTTTTATGTACACATTTGATCTGCACATTAATGGAGGTTGCAGAGTTTCCTGAATTCCCTGATACAAAACACGACTGACTGTCCAACAATGACAGAATGCATTTGGAATAGGCTCTGTAAGCAATTTAAATAATTTTGCTAGCTTTAGTCAGACTTAGCAAATTAATTTACCACCCACTTAAAACACATGTCGCCCCATCAAAACTCCGCCCACTGGCCACTACTGACATCTGAGCTAACCAAATGACTAGAGTGTTCTGATATCTGTCAGGTAATAGGAACATTTTATGCACACTGTTCCAATGCAAATCACATTTAGTGTTCATTTAGCAAATGCTGTGTATAACTTAAATTACTTCTAGCCATCTCACTACCATATTGGTTATTTTAGAAATGTTAGAGGTCTATATTGGACATATATTGGATATTTAATTCTTTATGAAAATGTCCTTTATTTTTACATTTAGATAACCTTTTCTATCATCTTACATATCTTAAAAACACTAATCATTGAATAATAGTTAGCCATACTGTAGATTGTACACTGTAGTGTGGTGCCTAAATTCACTTGTAACATTTAAAACAATTGACTAATTATCAACAGTATCTGCCAGAATTTTAATATCGGTACATCCCTAATGAGCTCAGTTATGATTATACCAGGCTAGTTTTGGTAAACACATTATTCCTCTTTACAGGTATATGACATTCCTCCATCTGTCAGCAAAGATGTTCCAGATGGTCCAATCAGGGAGGAAACGTACGACGTTCCTCCTCACTTTGCCAAGATGAAGAGCCTAGAGAATCAGAACCAGGCCTTTCTGTCACAGATCCCTGGCGGTCCCGAGTCTCCAATACCAGAGGACGTGTATGATGTTCCTCCTCCTCAGCTGGTAGCAAAACGGCAGCCTGAGGGTCAGGAGATCTATGACATCCCTGCCAGCCTACGAAAGAGTGGCCTACAGGATCACCACCCTGGAGACGTGTATGACTTCCCTCGTGAACGGCCGGCAGTTGAAGAATCGGGCGACTACATCTACGATGTGCCTCCGCAGGTGGTGCGTGACGCAGCGGCCACAGAGGAGCTCACGGTCAGCTTCAAACGCCTGTCGGCGTCCAGCACAGGAAGCACTAGAAGTAACCTCTCCACGTCCTCTCTGGACATGGTGCCAGTGCGTGAATCTTCTGGGGCGGGTCGCCTGCTGCTCTTGGATCTGGACCAGGCCATGGAGCGTCTGTCCCGTCATCAACAGTCAGTGGAGAGCTCCGTGGCCCTCCTAATGTCATTCATCAGTGGGAACTGGCGCAGCCCCACTCAGATGGAGTCCAACCTCCCTGCCATCCGACAGGCCGTGGAGCGCATTCGCGTGGCTGTCAGGGACCTGCTGGAGTTCGCGAGAGGTGCCGTGGCCAACGCCACCCAGGCCACTGACCGCACACTGCAGACCAAGCTCGGAAAGCAGGTGCAGAAGATGGAAGAGGCCTTCCAAGGTCTGGTGAGGTACAGTCAGGCACTGGACTCTCTGGGTTGGTCCCCCGCAGCCCTGATGGCACCATCTACAGGCACCGGCGGGGACGACCTAGACCGGCTGGTCATGTGTGCCCGCGGCGTACCCGATGACACCAAGCAGTTAGCATCGTTTCTCCATGGCAATGCCTCTTTGCTCTTCAAACGGACAAACAAACAGCAGCAACTACCGTTGCCACCCGTCCCCCATACCGGTGACGTGCTGGGTCAGCTGACCAACAACAACAACATCTCAGCATATCAGTCAGGCACACCTGAACGGGCCAACATCCAGTCCCGCCCGTTACCCTCCCCTCCTAAATTCTCAGCTGAGGAAGAGACACCAGACAGGCCGTACGAGACAACAGAAGAAGGTTGGATGGAGGACTACGATTATGTCCATTTACAGGTACACTAAAAATGAAATCATTACAAAATGTGCATTTGTTTCCTTTGGAGAACAAGATCCGGGTGTATGTTCTCAGCCATCAATATGATCAGTGATCTGCATGTCGACTCTATGTGGGCTGTGCCTGTGCCTCGGGCCATTCATCAATCACTGTGATTGCATGTGCAGGCCTGCTTTTCCTTAAAGCTCACATACATCTTCCTTTAGCACCAGCTGTTATGCGCCTGTGAGGATAAGATTAAATATGTTCAGTCACATATATTTCTTCATCTTTCAGATGTCATGCAAATGACAAGTTTTATTATAAACTGTATGATAATTTAAGATTTAAAAAACAACGTATAACAGTATTATTTAAAAAAATTGAAAGCTGTGACTCAATTGCTCATTTCTGCTACACTTTTTTACCTACAATTGTGCAGATATAAATACAGTATATATCTTTTTTGCAAGTCACATTTGAAAATGCACTTGGCTGAAAAATCAGAGGGGGCACACATGAATTCTTCAGTTCTTTCAGTCTTTTACAGAACTGAAAATGGCTGTTTCACTGTGATATTATACTGTCCCCCAATGGAGTGAATGGAAACTTTTCAGTGCACATTGTTTGAAGTCGAAAAATGGATGGATGAATGTATGGGATTTATAATAACAAAGACTTATCTCATGAATATGAATATGAATAATATTCTTTTACTCAAATCAAGTTGACATATTTTTGAGCATGCATTACAAACTGTTATTCACCCATCTATTCATAGACTGTAAACTATTTATTCATTGAAAATGTATGTTCACTTTACATTATAGGGTAAAGAAGAGTTCGAAAAGAACCAAAGACAGCTGTTGGAAAAAGGGAGCATCAAACACAATAAGACTCTGCTGGAACAGCAACAGGTATATGAGACTATAACACCTTATTCGCAGAACTAGAAAGTTCTTATGATTCACAATATTATTTTCTACAGCTTCAGAACACAATTCACTGAAACCCTCAAATACTTAGAAATGTGGCAGGCATCATAAACAAAGTTGCTTTAGTATTGCATACATTGCATTTACTTAATGCTTACTTGCTACTGCTTTTTAACATTAGCATTGTTAGAATTTTTGTATGAATGTATGATCAAACAATAATTTAAAGACCCCTGTTATACCACATACCAACCACAATATACACTTTTCTTAATTTTGTGACATTTATATAATTTAAAGGGATAGTTCAGCCAAAAATGAAAATTCATAATTTACTTACCATTAGGTTATTCCAAACCTCTATACATTTTCATTCTTCTGCCAAACACAAAAAAAGAAGATATTTTGAAGATTGTTGGTAACCAAACATTTGATGGGACTCATTGACGTTCATAGTATGGAAAAAATACAAATAAAGTCAATGGGGCCCGTCAACTGTTTGGTTACCGACATTCTTTAAAATGTTTATTTTGTGTGTGGCAAAAGAATTAAAGTCAGACAGGTTCGGAACAACTTGTGGGCGAGTAAATGATGACAGAATTTTCATTTTTGGGTGAACTATCCCTTTAAGTACAGTATATACAAATGGCATTACTTATATCTACACTTACAAATATGACATATCATATAAATAATCATTTGTTTATTCATGTATACGGTCAAACCCAAAATTATTCAGACACCAGATATAATCTTTTACTAGTGGTAGCAAAATAAAGTAAACTTTGACATATTATACCCACAAATTCTTCATACAGTGGACTAGCAGTAGAATTGATAAAAAATTTGGGACCGAAATTATTCAGACACTTTGACCTGACCATGTTTTGCTTAAAGGGTTAGTTCACCCAAAAATGAAAATTAGCCCATAATTTACTCACCCTGAAGTCATCCTAGGTGTATATGACATTCTTCTATCAGACGAATAAAATCGGAGTTATATTACAAAAGGCTAATCCAGGCTAATCCAAGCATTAGAATTTGATTCATAGTTGCTCTGTTTTTGAAGTCCATAAAAAGTGCATCTTCCCATCAAATAACTGCTCCACGTGGCTCCGGGGTGTTAATAAAGGCCTTCTGAAGCGAATCGATGTGTTTGTGTAAGAAAAATATCCATATTTAAAACTTTATCAAGTAAACTTTCGGCCGACCGCCTTCCGTGGAAAAGTGTTGAATGTTGAAATTGAAACTCAAGATGCGTACGTGATGTCATGACGAGCCTATCTGGTCGTGTTAGTCTTTCGATCAGCAGGGCAACTTTAACTATTTTTCCATATATTAAACAGGGAAGACGGTCGGCCGAAAGTTTACTTGATAAAGTTTTAAATATGGATATTTTTCTTACACAAACGCATCGATTCGCTTCAGAAGGCCTTTATTAACACCCGGAGCCACGTGGAGCAGTTATTTGATGGGAAGATGCACTTTTTATGGACTTCAAAAACAGAGCAACTATGAATCAAATTCTAATGCTTGGATCAGCCTGGACTTTTGTAATATAACTCTGATTGTATTCGTCTGAAAGAAGAATGTCATATACACCTAGGATGACTTGGAGTGAGTAAATTATGGGTTAATTTTCATTTTTGGTGGAACTATCCCTTTAAGAGTTTTTTTTTTTTATTGCTAATGTAGCCTTTTACACAGACTGAACAAAATGAAGCATTGCTTGGTAATTGGCTGACCTAAATTGGTATTATCCAATTGTGTACTTAAATTTAACAGCTGATTGGTTGATTGCAATCCATTACATACCTTTCTATCAAAGTTATCTGACATTATCAAGATGAATTTGTTCTGACAGTTCTTGTCGTATTTTATTACCACTTTCTAAACTATGGCAAATAAACTGTGATAATGTGAGAAAATGTTGAGTGTGTCTGAATAAATTTGGGTTTGACTGTATATTTATATATGCAATTTTACAAATTTTACAATGTATTGTTCATCTTTTAAATGCAATATCATTCACTCATTTCCCTAACTCTCAACAGTTGAATCAGTTTGAGCGACTGGAGCAAGAGGTCTCCCGACCCATCAACAATGACATTTCAGGCTGGACTCCGCCCTCTCAGCACCCGCAGACGCCGCGCAGTAAGCTGTGCATGGGCGACCGGCAGCTCCTGCTCTTTTACATGGAACAGTGCGAAGCCAACATCACCACGCTCACCAACGCCATCGACGCGTTCTTCTCCTCCATCAACAACAACCAGCCGCCCAAAATCTTTGTTGCCCACAGCAAATTCGTCATCCTCAGCGCTCACAAGCTCGTCTTCATCGGAGACACGCTCTCCAGGCAAGCCAAGTCTCCTGAGGTGCGCACCAGGGTGGCTCAGCACAGCAACACGCTCTGCGACAAGCTCAAAGACATTGTGGTGAGCACCAAGACCGCGGCCCTGCAGTACCCCTCGCCAGGGGCCGCCAGAGACATGACAGAGAGGGTGCGGGAGCTCGCGGGCTGCACCCAGCAGTTCCGCATGGCACTCAATCAGCTACTGGCCATCTGAGTGCAGGGGTGAACGGGCCCCGGGACAGTACAGGCACACAGAGCCTCTTTTAAACTCACTGGACAAACATACTCTGTGCCATGAGCTTTTTATCTCCAAAAAGGACTAAATGATTAATGGGCAGAGCCATTGGTTGTAAATGAATCATTGTAAATATTTAAGTTGCTGTATGTCGGGGACAATGTATTGGGACGAACACAGACATTTGAGGAACTTTTTGAACAATGGAGGAGAAAGAGATGGAACATATCTAAAGAGTAGATTTAAGACATTATGCATTATTATAGCTAAACTGTAATTATTGCTCTGATTATTATAATTGTCATCATCATTATTATTATTATTATTATGAGATGCTGACTAAAGGTGTTTAAAATTTTAAACGTGTATGTAGAAGTACAACCATTTCCATCAAAGATCTGATTTTTTAAAATGAATTGTGCCTGTTGGAAGCAAAAATGGTGTTTAATGTTTATCCTCTTGCTGTTGATCAAAGAGGCTGGGACAGTGTGAACGCAAAGCATGCTGGGAGTGAGCTGATTTACAGACGGGCTGCGTTTTAAGTCCATTTATTTATGCCCTTCTCTCGCTATCTTCCCTGAGTCTCGTTCACTCGGATGTACAATTGCTTACATTGCACGAGTGCCCTCTGCTGGCAGAACCCTTGCAATGTGTTTAAATGGAACGCCCTAAGGGGGATTCCTTATGAATTTGTTTTACGGACCATTCTGTAGGCCTCTATTATTATAAAAATTATTTTAAAAAAATTACTCAAACGAAAATGATAATACAATAAACCGTGTAAAAAAACAGTTAGCTACATCTCCAATAATATCTCCAATGTGGGGTGGGGATAAATTAAGTGTGATCTGCTGTGGCGTGCATTGTTGTCTATGGATCTGCCCAAAGTGAACAAATTGAGTAGACTTGGTTAAGCTCGAGGGGGTGAGGGTCTGTCCAAATAATCTTCCCTCGCACACTTGACGAAGTTGAACGCACTTCAAAATGGTGGTGGCGGGATTTCCCCAGAGGGAAAGTGCTTAGGGAAGTTTGCGAGTGCATGTCTAAAAATGGAGTTCAACGCAGCCATTCTTCTTATTTACTGAGAGTTCAGATGACCCAGATGTACCAACGCAAAGCGACAAAAGCAGTGGAGAACACATCATCCAATTTGGACCACTTTAGAAAACAAATGTAGTGAAGAATCAGGACCATGCCTGTAAGCTCCACGAATGCCTGCTCACAGCTGCGCCCGTCCGGCATGTTTTAGGCTAGTTTGAAACCTTATCTTGCTATTGTTTGAGATCCGATGTTCAAGAGTCAATATTCAGTCCTTCAGCATTTTTTGACCTCCACTGTAGTGCCACTTCCTGCTGGACAGGTGCATTGTGGCAACAACGTCCTGAGAGTCCTTGATTTCATTTCTATCCTTTGTCTCTCGGATGTCAGATATCGCACCACATCCAACATAGACTGAGGCGTTCAGTGCACAAATGTACTATATCCAAAACCAGCTTCCTCCACTGCATCTGAACCACCTGCCTCAACCTCCCTCGCCTTGTCCTCTAGCCCCCTGTTGGTTGTATTCTAAATTTAAGAATATGTCAGAAAAAGTAGTTTAATGAAACTTATTAAACTTTTTTAAGTACTGCAACATGTTGTTGTGCATATAGTCAAAATCCAGTTGAGAAAAGTTGAGAAAAAAAAGAAAGACAAAAGAAGCATTTAAGCCAAACGGTGACCTGATGTATGTTGTACTGTTATTCTGTTTTCAAATCTGTGTTCAAGGATTTGAATGATATTGACATATATGTTACTGTAAATTGCATAACTGGAAATATATGTTTAATATATTTTCATTAAAAAATAAATAAATTCCAGTCTATCTTGCTATTAATCATGTTTTTGGTGATACAAGTATATTTAAAACATACATTTAATACATTTTTAATTCAAGCAGTTCTTAAGCTAATAGAGATGCAAGCCGATCATCATGCCAACCACATGTCCGGTACTCTGAGAAACTTCTCAAGATGGTCAAACCACCATGCAGTCTGCAGCTCTACAGTGAAAACAGTCAAATGATTCAGTGATGCAAACAGAATTCATTTCGGCTGTACAGCAGCTCTAAAAGGAAATCGTTTCATTGTTCAGCTGCAGTCAGTGCAGTTTTGAGTTCTGAGTTAGAGCATTTAGCGTCAGGGTTATGAAGCAAGGGTGTGCAGTGTCCCATTACAGAGACAAAAGACCTACAGAAATCTCTCTGCCTTTCATTATCATAGAGGAACAGCATTTACAATTAAATGATTCTATCACCGTAAAAAGAGACGATGGAAGCAGGGGGCTTTGTGCATCATCTTTACTTTGAGTTTGTTAAAATAATATAATCTAATAATACTGCAGTTACAAGAAATCAGAACGGGATTGTTTTTATAAATGCTTTTAAATGTTCTACATCTTTCTACAGACTGAATGTTTTTTGTTTTTTTTTCACACCAGAAATGCAAAATGCCGTTACAGGAAAACACGCACATGATGAAATAAATTCTAACTCATTTAAATAATTGTAAACAAGACATGAACCCTAGGTGAGAGAATTATTAAAGCAAACAGCAGACAACCTATACATAATTATTTGAATTTGTAACTTTCAAATAAACAATGGGGGTTCTACTTATTCCATTTTATGACATTCCTTGAAAAGAAAACATACAGAAATGGATCCAGACAGCAGTTTAGCAAAATCAGAGTCTTGCTTGTATCGCCATAAACTCTACGGAAGGACTTCAGTTGGGAAAATACATCTGGATGAGAAGTTTTAGCCAGAGTAGTAACTATATCAATCACATTGATGATGTGCACGGGAGTCCAAAACAGAAAGAAAGCCACAACGATGCTGACCACGAGTCTCTTCTTGTAAGTCCTAACGTTTGCCCCCTGATTTCTGGGTTTCTGGTCCTGTGGAGCTCTGGTCAAGCCTTTGTGCAACCACAGATAACATGTTAGCATGATCAAAAACGGAATGACGAACCCCAAAAGGGTCTCAAGAAGCAAAACAGACACTACTACAGACCGTGACTGCATTGTCCTCTGACATCTTCGCAATCCATTCTTGTCTTTGAGTCCTTGAGTGAAAATTATTGGTAGGGCAAAAACAAAGGCTAGAATCCAGATGCCAATCAGCTGAAGGCGTCTGTGCCGTCTTTCCAGTCTGTGCAGGAGCTTCCTGTTAGTGACCCTTGACTTGAGGACATTGTGATAGCGGTGCACACTCATGGAGGTGACCGTCAGGACACCAACATACAGACTCCAGTGACCCAAGAAGAACAGGATCCTACAAGACCAAAGGCCAAGTTTCCATCCAAACAGTATTCCACACAGCACGACAGGAGCCAAGCAAAGGCTCAAAGCATCAGAGACAGCAAGGTTTAGCATTAGACTTAAGGTAAAGCTCAAATTGTTGTTCCACTCACGAGCAATGCTGATGATCACTGCAATGTTGCTTGGCAAACCCACCAAACAGCAAAAACCCAGAACTACAGCAGGAGCAATCTGTTCTGAACCCACAGCAGTGCTGTTAGATGTGGAATTAAAGCCTAATATTAGCTCCATCATCAAATGAACTTGTCTGGAAAATGCTGAATCTGAGCTATGACTGCTGAAGAACAGGGGCAATGTTGACTCCTCCCACTTCTGTAAACCAAAGCCACAGCTTTGCTCTCATCACAATCAAGGAAAAAACAAGGTGCTTAATACAAAAGGCAAAAAAATAATAATTTAAGCTTCCATTTGATTCGCTATTGTAACATGTGAGTCTATGTCTGTTTGGTTTCATTGTGTTTTGGTTCTGTTTTCCCTGTTCTGCTTTGGTTTCCATTAGCTTCCATAGTCAAGTCAAGTCAAGTCAACTTTATTTATATAGCGCTTTTAACAATGTAGATTGTTTCAAAGCAGCTTTACAGTGTTAAACAGCAAAATAATGCAGCCTAATTGTATTCAGCTGTATAGCCATTTGATGTCATCAGTTCATTTCAATTTCCATACGGTGACAGTGTGGGCTTTAGATCAATAATTAGATCAGTAATTTAGTTTACATGGTTAAATTCGTTTATTAATTAGATTTATTTCGATGTTTAGTTGAAAAATATAGTGTCCCCAACTGAGCACGCCAAGCCAGAGGCAACAGTGGCAAGGAAACCAAAACCCCATTAGGTGACCTAATGGAGAAAAATAAACCTTGGGAGAAACCAGGCTCAGTCGGGGTGCCAGTTCTCCTCTGGCCAATTTACAAACAACGTATTATTATTATTATTATTATTATTATTATTATTATTATTCTGGCTGCTTTACAGGTCAGAGGTCATAATACACTGTAAAATCCAACAGTTGTTCTTACTAAGACTTTTTTAGTAAACTTTACTTAATGTCCAATAATTTGTTGACCTTACTTAAAACAAGTAAGTAATCTGAACTATTTGCATGCTATGCCTTCGTTACTTAGAAAACTCAAGTAAACATTACTTGACTGGTTTGAGTACCATTTTGCCAAAGCAAAAAAACAAGCGGGTGGACAGGTGGACGGGCAAAGTGTTTTTGAGGCGGGGCAATTTTTTCTAGACTTATCACTCATTTCCTCCACTTCCTCTCACCATAACTGTGATTAGTGTTCCCTTTGGTTGGACACTTGGAACTTCATTCATATTATAGTAATTAACTTCCTATTAATGCAGCAATGCAACAAGAAATTGATTTCAAAACAAGGGAAGTAATATATATATATGTATATATATATATATGTATATATGTATATGTATACAAAAAAAAAAAAAATATATATATATATATATATATATGTATGTAATATTTGTCCATTAATGATATAGAACATAACTATTTTTCATGTCAAATAATGACCTTTTAACATTTGTTTTGCTAATATTTATGGCATAACCTTTTAATTGATATAATTGATATGATATGAGTTGATATAATCCCTCTATGTTTGTCACAATATCATTTGACCATGCTTGAGTGTGTCACACACACACTTCAACATTCAGCATGCAAAACACAACAATGGTAACAAGGATTTTTTTTATTTTTTTTTAATTTTTTTTATTATTAATTCAACCTTTACTATTTTACTTGCTGTCATTATTGGGGTTATACTGACAAAAGACAAATAGTAAAATAAAGGCAAAAATAGTAAAACGAAGCATTTAATTTATTCATGCCACAATGCACTCTGGGAGTACACTTCCTCAGATCCCAGATAGAATTAAGTTGACAAAACTTAAACGGTTTAAGTAAGAACAACCTAATGCAATTAAAAAGATAAGTGAAGTAATTAAACAGCGGTATTACTTAAAATTAAAGTATTTAGTCTATTCAACTTAAAATAGTTATTAGAACGACTAATATCTTTAAATAAATTTAACTCAAGTTTATCAAGTAATCATTACTTAAATTTTTTAGGGCAACCACTTTCCTCAAATTTTTTAAGTAAACTCAACTTATCCGGTTTTAGAGTGTAGATCGGAATATTCAAAGGACCGGAGGCAACACGCTGGAGACGGGTTTATTGAGGATGATGTTGATTAAATAATTATTAAAGTGCAATATTCGAATGATCGGAGGCAACACGCTGGAGACGGGTTTATTGCGGATGACATATCGATTTAAGTATTATTTAATGGTAATATTCGAACAATCGGAGTCATCACACTGGTGACGGGTTTATTTAGATGCCGTGTCAATGAGGCAGTTGCAGGGGGAGGATAATTGACACGGTCTCTGCAGACACTTCGGGGTCCTGTGTTGGTCTTCTCTGGTCCACCATCTGATTAGGATACGGCCTGGATCTGGCTGACTGCAGTAAACCTCGGGATAAAACAGAGAGAATATCATTAGCGTAGATGCCATTCTTCTGATTATGTAACGAGTACATCAGGTGTTATGGGAAGTGTTCCCGGTTCCGGCCATAGTTCCTAAACCCCCACCCCCACATAGAATTTACCCCCGAATTTAGCCCCTCCCACAACATTTGAGTGCGGAAAGTTCGGTCTGGACTTGATCCGTAGTGGAGCAACTATAGAGACCGAGCGACACCGCGTCATAATCTGAAGACTACGCCCACAAACCGTCTCCATTGACTTTGTATTGCGTGAAGCGGCCTCCTTGACATTTTGACTTATCAGCTTTTATATATTGTTTAATTGCTCAAAAGCAGTTGTACTTGGTTGGGACTCTTTGTCTATGCACAAAATTGTGATTAACATGTGTAACATGTCTTTTGACCTAGGTGATGACTCCTTATCCTTTGTAAGTGTAGACCACCATAAACTTAAACTTGTGGATGTTACAGTGTCGACCACTACGGTTGTTCCTGCCCTGTCGGAAGCCGCAAAACTTGCATCACATCAAGCAGGGTTACAACCAAATGGCTACACTGGTGTGTTTGAGCCTCACTATCGTGAAGACTCAAAGGTAGGATTTGCATGGGCTGTGAAAAAAGCAGATAAGGGGTCAATTTATGTGATGCAAGAATTGACCCTTGTGGGACTCCGCATGTCATGGATGTACACTCAGACTTATGGTCACCTATACTCACATAATAACCTCTCCCTTCTAAATATGACCTGAACCATTTGAGGACTATCCCAGAAAGCCTGACCCAATTTTCTAGCCTGTCAAGAAGTATGTTGTGGTCAACAGTGTCGAATGCAGCACTGAGGTCGAGTAGTACCAGAATTTATGTTTTGTCTGTATCTGTATTGAGGCGAATATCATTTATTATCTTTATAAGCGCTAGTTATGGTGAGGAAGAAAGACAATACCTACAGATTTTACATTGACTATCACAAGTTGAATTCCGTAACCATTACTGATGCACACGCGTTGCCTCGGGTGGATGATAGTCTTGATGCGTTGTGTGGGTCTTAGTATTTTTCTACCATGGACATGCCTTTGGGTTATTGGCAGGTAGAATTAGATCCAGATGACAGAAAAAAAGACAGCCTTTACCACTGGAGATGGACTATATCACTTTAAGGTGATGCCTATGGGCCTGAAAAATAGTCAGCCTACCTTCCAAAGGCTAATGGAATTAGTCCTGAGAGGTTTACATTGGACAAAGTGTGTAATTTATTTAGATGACATCATCTGTATGGGTAAAGATTTTGAGGATCGCATGAAAAACCTCACAGACATTTTATTCCCAGATAAGGGAAACACTGCAAAAATGCTCTTCTTATTTAGTATTTTTGTCTTGTTTCTAGTCTAAATATCTAAAAATTCTTAAACCAAGATGCATTTACTAGATAAGTAAAATTATATTTTTTCTTAAGTGAATTTATGCCTAAAACAAGCTAAATTATCTGCCAATGGGGTGAGAAAAATAATCTTGTTTCTGATTGAAATCTTGTTTCTTGTTTCTGTCCCAAACAGAAATAAGATAATTTTTCTCACCCCATTTGGCAGATAATTGTGCTAGTTTTAAGATAAAACTCACTTCATTTTGATTTTTCCCCCCAGAAAACAAGGAAAAAATTATCTAATGTCATTTTACTAGTAAATACATCTTGATTTAAGAATTTTTTGATGTTTGGACTGGACACAAGAAAAAATTACTTAATAAGATGAGCATTTTTTGCAGTGTAAAGACAGAGGTAAAGTGGTGTAATGAATGAACAGTTTATTTATTTGCATAGTAGTAAAATACTAACGTACACTAATTAATTCCAGTTTTACCTTAAACTATATGCAAGCAGCTGTTCTGGGTTCTCCAGTGGCCACAGACAGTGTATTTTGTCAAAAAGAATCTAAAAAAATATCTGTTTTTTTAAACGCATGTAATATCACTTTTTTTAATAGCCTAATGTTTTTACTCTACAGTTGTGCAGTTTTAAGGGGACATATGGACATTTTAAAATGTATTTGCCGAAATTAGTAATGATATTTATATACAGGTTTATTTAAAATAGCAACATTTTATGTAAATTTCACATTAAATATCTACATTTCTCAGTTTAATTCATGGTGAAAACATGAATGTGCATATTAGTGGAAGTTTGCTGTCATCTACTGGAAAACAAACACTTGTAAACACGCTGTAATGTGGCGTAGGTGCTATTTTTGTATAGTTTAACTATCATCAGCCTTTTAAATTTTTTTTATAATAATAATATCATGAACATAATGACGGGGTAGAATGGACTGGACATCATATAAAACAATAAAAATTAAAAAACATCAATGCATTAAAAAAATAAAACAGTACCTGTGTTTCCGCAACTTAGACTGAAAACATGTAGTGCTAAACCTTGATATAAGGGGCACCAAGTAAAATCTTGCCTAGGGCAGCAAATTGGTCAGGGCCGGCCCTGGGTGTGCCCATGTAGATGAGCTCATAAATCTGCATTTTGAGTGGCGTGTGGCGACAACTTAGCGTCTTTCGGCGAGTGGTGTTATTTTAACGCATGGCGGCGTGAGACGTTAACTTAACGCCTGACAATGCTTATTTAACGATTGGCGGCGTTAAGAAAACACCATTTTAATATTAATACGGCGGTGAAAAGCATGCAAATTCTGACCCAATTGGCTTTCGATAAGAAACATCCAGATGCAGGTCCGACTCCGGTTCAAACATGCAAGGCTGCACTCCACAACTGGTCATTTCTGATATTTAGGCTGAGTGAGATTCGTTTTGTTGTTGACGGAGTATCCAAAACTCATGTAAAGGATCTGCTAGAGGGGGGGGGGGGGGGGGGGGGGGGGGAGCAGCAGCTCATTTGCATTTAAAGGGACACACAAAACGGCACATTTTTGCTCACACCCAAATATGGGCAAATTTGACAAGCTATAATAAATGATCTGGGGGTATTTTGAGCTGAAACTTCACAGACATATTCTGGGGACACCAGAGATAATATGTCCCCTTTAAATTGCTAGGAGTAAAATGGGTGGTACCCCCATAACATTATATTGAAAAGGCATTTTAAAATTCAATTGCACCAAAATAACTCTTTAGCACCCTCCCACTCCCATTAAACATTGCTGATGACATAACAGTCTCTCTGCGCTCTAAAAAAAACCTACAAAAATATATATATTAGGGGTGTAACGGTACACAAAACTGACGGTTCGGTACGTACCTCGGTTTTGAAGTCACGGTTCGGTACGGGTTTGGTACAGTAGTTTTAAAAAATGGCTTTTTATTTATTTTATATTAAACAGTGGCTTACTGAAAAAATTGTATCTGTCCTTAAATAAATTAAATTATAACTAAAAGTTTCTTAAAGATAATGCTGTAAACTATATAGGGAGCCATTACTTGCACATTATTACTATAATATTAAAGGTTAACAACAGAGCCCAAACTATGAGCCTATATTCAGCTGATATTCATGTTTAGTTATAGGATAATCAACACTCAAATAACACATTGTGTGCTAACATGTAAAATTCACATAAGGCAGTTTGTGCATTAACTCCTAAATTTAATTATAAAATTATGTTTTTCTCCAATTCGTTGTTGAAATATAATCTTAGTCATTTTCATGACAGATTTATCTAAACATAGCATTATAATCAAGACATCACTAACAGGTTAAGTAGAATGAATATATTTCTCTAGTGAATTAAAGCAGCACTAGGTAGGTTTTGCTCTCGGGGTCCCCCTACAGTTGGGAAACAGTGTTGTCCTCTACTACTGTCGTAAACTCTGTCATCTTGCATCAGGGGATGCATCGCAGGTGCATTTGTTGACATGACAACTATGATAGCCCTGAACACTGCAGGAGGAGTTCACATGCAGGTGTTCTGCTTGCGTCGCGTGTGAAATGTCTTCATCCCAGGTACAGTGGCATATGTTTCAGCATGTCATATGAATATAATTTCATGGGTTTTATCTTTTTTTTCAAACGCCAAATGATCGCGATGCTCACGTTTACAAGCCAGCGTCATTATAGTAGTCTAGTCTATTGGTTACCGTTTTACAGAATCTATATGATACTTCAATTCAATGTTTGAGTGGTAGGTAATAACCATATATCGTCAATATAATATCAAGCTACCATAGATGAATCTTCAAATTTGAAAAATCGATTTGCATTATAGCTTGAGGCAAGACAAATAAACAAATATAAAACTTTAATACGATCACTTTCTCGTTTCCTCTTTTTGCATTCCTCCGACAAAACCTTTGCTTTCTTCTTTTTCTGTGCTGCTCGGCCATGACTATAACATCCGGCAAACAAAGGATAGTTGGGCTCGGACGTGATGGTGGAAGCGACGTATATGCCGTAAAGCAGTCGAATTTTGTAGTTCTTTTTTTTCTCGGGTTACTACCCGAAACCCGAAGTTTAAAAGTTGGATTAAAAACGATACAGACCCCGTCAGGCTATGGCAGACCAGCCATTCAACCTATTGTAAGTCGATGTATCATCACAAGAGTCTTGAAAATATATTATGAAGGTTGAAAAGTTACCTAGTGCTGCTTTAATAGCTGTGGACACTGAAGGACTTCTGACTCTGAGGTAGATGATGCTGCGTGACATTGTTTACAAGCTGTTTGACGTCTTTCCACGATTGAAACACTGAGCGATTACGCGACATATGATACGTTTCAGTAAGTGTTATCCTCAACATACCTTAAGATATTAATTCATGGTTATTCTTCTGGAAGAGATGATCTTTCACTTGCGGCGGCTTGAATTGACGCTCCTATAAAGTAATCAGTCATTAAAGAGCGTCAAAACGGCATTTATTGTTTGGATTTCGTGATAAAATGGACTGAATACTTAATATGTTTGAGTGGGAACTAGGATTGAAGTGTGTTCCGCGCTTAAAACAAGCCAACTGTTAACTGTTAAAGATTGCATTCGGAACCGTTCGGTACACACGCGCACCGAACCGAAAGCCCTGTACCGAAACGGTTCGGTACGAATATGTGTACTGTTACACCCCTAATATATATATATATATATATATATATATACCGTCGCTGTCCGATGAAAACCACGTATGTCCATTTTGCCGATTTTGAGATTTTTCGACGGATTGAATGTCCAGGTTCATTTCCGTATACAGTATGCGTCACATATCTAAATGGCCAATGAAAAGTTGTGAAATCATGTCATCTGATTTTCATGTATATCCATTTGGTGTCAAAGCTGTCAATCACGCCGCGTATCTCCCGCCCTGTGGAAGCATCTCGCCAGTCGCCGGTCTCGCTGGTCTCGTGAAGTTGTTTCATCGAAGCTCAGCACTGGATAGCCGATAGTACGACATTGAAGCTCTCCGCAGTTTAGTTCTAATCTAGTTCTTCACAGATTAGTTTGCTTGCTAGTATGTAAATAAACTCGGTCTCTTTGATAAGATTCAGCCTTTTTTTCTCAGTCAAACTGATCAAATTATAGCCTGTAATGCTACTGTCATGATTGTCACTAGAACATGCCTCACTCATACTGCTATCACCGCTTGACAGAGGCTGAGAATATCCAGCACGTATTCCTCTGTATTCCTCACGTATTCCTCTGCTGAAACGCGACTTTGCCATTCTAATTAATGATCGGAAGAACGCGTATCGACCACCGTTACTGTAAAATATGCACGTATGTCCATTTAAACTCAATTTTGGTCAAATGTGGATTATATCATTACACTGGCAAGAATATGGTTACATGTAAAGATGCCGTACCAAGTATGACAACGCTACATTCAACTGCTTTTGAAATACAGTGTTTTTTTCACTTCCTGAAAAGTAAGCGTTTTGGACATACGTGAGTTTCATCGGACAGCGACGATATATATATACACACAGTATATGCAATATACATTTTATATACATTTAGCAATAAACACGTCTCTGTTACGTATGTAACCCTCGTTCCCTGAGGAGGGAACGGAGACGTAACGTTAGTGACTAACCAATGGGGGGTTTCACTTAGAAGCCTATCATCTTCGAGATCTTAGAAAACGCCCAATGGCAGTGCCAATGCCATGGGCATGCGGAATTTGCATACGTAACTCCGCCCCACCGAGTGGGTATATAAGGAAGTACGTGGGCAATATCGCATTATGTTTACCTGAACTCCCGGACGTTCCAGCGGTACAGCGGATGTAGCAAAGGGACGTTACGTCTCCGTTCCCACCTCAGACGATCCCTTTCGTTCAGTCACTACGACGTAACGTTAGTGACTAACGTTTGGGGGTCCCAATATAATCACGCCACTCGGCTGTCTTCCAATGCCCTGTGTAAGTGCGAATGCCCTGTTGTAAGACTAGAATGGAACCTTGGGCACATATCCAGGCCGGGGTCTCAGGATCACGTGAGAGTTGGCCGGCCCGAACTCCAGGCATGGTTCGTCAACCGAAAATGCATGCAGGTCCCCTACCCTCTTGATGGAGGCCAATGCGGTCAGGAGCGCTGTCTTCATTGACAAGAACTCCTCTCCTCGCTCCCCTCAGGAACCTGATGACCAGGTCGTGCTGACTTACCTTTTTGTTCTCCAAGAGGTCGTGGTGGGCAGATATAGCGGCCACATATACTTTAAGGGTGTAGGGAGACAGCCTTCGCTCCAACCCTTCTTGGAGAAACGAGAGCACAGACCCGATCGGGCATTTCCAGGGGTCTTCTTGGCGGGAAGAACACCAGGTGACGAAGAGGTTCCACTTCAACACATAGGCGTGTCGTGTAGACTCTGCTCTAGCGGAAGTGATGGTAGCCACCACCGGAGGTGGTAGGGTACTCAAACCTGCCGCGTCCCATCCAGGAGCCACACGTGGAGGTTCCACAGATCGGGACGCAGGTACCATAGGGTGCCCCATCTCTGAGTGAGGTGGTCCGGTCTCAGAGGAATAGGCCTGGGAGGGGCTGTCGCAAGGAGTAAGAGTTCGGGGAACCAGGTCCGGCCGTGCCAATACAGGGCGACCAACATGACCTGCTCCTTGTCCTCCCTGATCTGGCACAAAAGCTGTGCGAGAAGGCTCACTGGGGGGAACGCATATTTGCGCAGGCCCCGCGGCCAGCTGTGCGCCAGTGCATCCGTGCCGAGCGTGCCCCTGGTCAGGGAATAGAACAGGCTGCAGTGGGAAGAGTTGTGGGAGGCAAACAGATCTACCTGTGCGTCGCTGAACTGTTCCCAAATCAGCTGGACTGTCTGGGGATGGAGTCTCCATTCTCCCGGAAGAGGCTGAGACCGCGAGAGCTCGTCGGCTGCACGGTTCAGTTCTCCCGGAATATGGACAGCACGAAGGGACCTCAGATGCTTCTGACTCCATAAAACGAGATGGTGGGCGAGTTGAGACATAAGGCGGGAGCGTAGACCACACTGGTGGTTGATGTATGCTACAGTGGCTGTGTTGTCTGTCCTGACAAGTACATGTTGACCCTTCAGCAACGCTCGGAAGCGGTGCAGGGCGAACCGTACTGCCAGCAACTCGAGGCAATTGACATGCAGGAGGCGCTGGGGTCCTGTCCAGGAGCCCGCGGCTGCATGTCCATTGCACATGACTGAACGAAAGGGAACTTGTTTCTATATACACAATCAACATCTTTAAATCAATAGTTTTATACGTCATCTTGTTTTTAATTCAGTTATATCATTCGCAGTGCTTCCTGGGATTGTAGTTCTTGTACCTTTGACTTTTTGTCCAATTTTCAAATAATGTTTTGCTTCAAATCAAAGTTGTTAATGTTGTGTTTCACCTAATAGCTGATTGGATTGATTTATGACTTATAACTCTTTAAAGAAGTCTTCTTAAAACTCTCAATGTGAAACATACTTTTTGGAGCCAAGGCCTCTGAAAAAAGTGGGTGGTTACTGTTGCACTCAATAGACCACGGGTGTTCAAACCTGCTCCTGAAGGGTCAACGTCCTGCAAAGTTCAGCTCCAACCAAAACACTTTCCTGTAAGTTTCTAGTGAGTCTGGTTTTATTATTAAGAGATACCAGGTTCTGTGGCTCTACCAGTTGAGAAAGTGTAATAGCCAACTTGGATCACGTATGCCTTGATAACCAATCACATTACAGCCTCAACGTCACCGAATTTCTTTTGGAGTTGTGCGACACACACGGATACCACAAACAATTAATGTGCAGTGCCTTAAACATAATCCTACCTGCCACAATATTGTCTGTGATTTCTTTTTATAAAACACTTTTAAAACAACAAATTAACCTTTACAGACCTCAAAAAAGCAACAACCAACAAAATACTTTTGTAGGGTCACCTTTTGCAGTGTGATCTCCATACTGTCCAGTCCTCCTTTTGCAGGAAGTCTCTTGAACTCGGTCCCATGGCATCAAGTGTGTCGATGCTGCCTCCTAACAATCTTCCTCTTGCTGTTTTTCAAACCGTAGTATGGTGGCCGAGAGAGCTCAATGCGCTGCAAATGAAGAAAACACATGCAAATAGAAAATACACCAGCAAATAAAGAAAACATCTTCATCAGTTTTACAACACATTCGTTGCAAATGTTCACAACACATGCAAATACAAAAACGCGCTGCAAACACGATCACAACACATGCAAATAGAGAATCGCTGCAAACACTCACAACACATGCAAATAGAGAATCGCTGCAAATACTCACAACACATGCAAATAGAGAATCGCTGCAAATACTCACAACACATGCAAATAGAGAATCGCTGCAAATACTCACAACACATGCAAATAGAGAATCGCTGCAAACACTCACAACACATGCAAATAGAGAATCGCTGCAAATACTCACAACACATGCAAATAGAGAATCGCTGCAAATACTCACAACACATGCAAATAGAGAATCGCTGCAAACACTCACAACACATGCAAATAGAGAATCGCTGCAAACACTCACAACACATGCAAATAGAGAATCGCTGCAAACACTCACAACACATGCAAATAGAGAATCGCGCTGCAAAAAGTCCACAACGCATGCAAATGCAAAAACGCGCCGCAAAAAGTCCACAACACATGCAAATAGAGAAACGCTGCAAATACTCACAACACATGCAAATAGAGAAACGCGCAGCAAAAAGTCCACAACACATGCAAATACGCGCTGCAAAGAACACATTCCAGACCCGGCGAACTGGCCCTTTATGCTATGATCTGAATGATGGTGATGATTAGGCTACTTTTAGAGTTAAATTAATATTTTAATTTGCACTACAATAATTTATAGTGCATCACATAACTGACGCGCTGTAATAAGATTAGCTAACTCCTCATTAAAATAAATAAATAAATACCTATTCACCTATCTGTTCTCATTTCTTTTAACTGGGCCACAAGGAAAATATTAATAAATAAATGTAGGTTAAATAGTGTTATCAGAACATGTTGAAGAAGAGCTCTCTTCGCTGAGTTTTTAGTTTAACTTTCTGCAGTGAATAATTGATTGGAATTTGAGTCATAAAATCAAGTAAATTATAATATATATATATATATATATATATATATATATATATATATATATATATATATATATATATATATATATATATATTATTTATTATTAATCATTTATTAATAATATTTTTAACACAAAATAATACCCCAAATCGAAAGTGTTATAAGGGAACACTGACATAGGCTTCATTAGTCTTCAGTGGGGTGCACCTGAAAGGTGTTTGTTTGTTTATTTTAACATTCTGATCGTATGTGCATTATGAGCAGGCCTATTTGCAGCTGCGTTTTTGTATTTGCATGTTGTAAACTTTTGCAGCGCATTTCTCTATTTGCATGTGTTGTGAGTATTTGCAGCGTTTCTCTATTTGCATGTGTTGTGGACTTTTTGCAGCGCGTTTTTGTATTTGCATGTGAGTGTTTGCAGCTATTCTCTATTTGCATGTGTTGTGATGTGAACTTTTGCAGTGCATGTGTTAATTGTAATTACTTTGAATGTGGATTTTGCAAAAATAAACCCTAAATGGTTCACACTTCAACCTCCCAATTATAATTGATGTAGTCAAAAACTCTCCAGCTGCTTTTGTAACCAGAAGCTTTAGCTTAGGCTTCCTGAAAATAAGGAAAGAACTGGAGATGTATTTTATTTTATTTCAAATTATCATGAACTAAAACTCTTTTCAGCTGTGTTAAGACTTAAATCAGATTGCCACGTTACAGTAATGTTTTATATCCTGGTGATGCTGCATACATTTAATCACTGCATTTGTCTGATTAAAGATATCAGGGTAAAAGCAGGAGTATTATTTCATTCTGGGCTCCAAAGGGTCAGCCCCTTAAAAAGAGTGCCAGATCAGAGGCGGAGACAGTGGAAGAGGTAATGACAAAACAGGGAAGAAGAAAGCATTAAGTGGAGCAGCCACCTATAGGTGTACTTTTAAAAGTGAGTGGTCAACCACATGGCCATTCATTGCATAGGCACCACCAGCTCCTACTACTGCAGACGCGAGAGCTCATGTGCCCATCAAGGTGTGACAGATATGAACAGGCATGTAAAAAGTAAAGGGCATCAGGCCAAAGAACAGGCACTTCAGTCAACGAGCGGCATCTTCTATTTGTGCTGGTAATTTATGAACAATTGGTAAAATTGGGGCAGACGGGCCGCTGCTGCAAATATTTGAGTGGCTCCTCCCCTAACAGATACAATCTCACTCCAAACTTTTGATAAAAATTGAGCCCTGGAAAGGTATGTTTTTTTCTCTCCCCCTGCAATCACTCACCGTTATACATTTGTCTAAGTAGTTTTAATAAGTGCACTGGTCAACTAAGATGGTAATCATTGTTTCTTAGTTGGGTTAGCCTTTCTTGTTTCACAAAATGTAACGCTAACACTAGCCTATCTGTAGTCTACTTTTAAGTTTGCTATCCAATCGTCTCATAATTAAATATTCTCTCATATTAAGTAATGTATTCCTTATTTTCTCAACTTTACCTTCTAGAAAAATGACATAACAGGGTCTTCACAGGTCAGCATCGTATCAAGTAACTTATGCACCCAAAGACTACCATGTGTACCATGTTTTTCTTTTCTTTTTTGGTGGATGATAACATAATAGAAATACCATAGTAAAGTAAAGGGATATTATTTGCCCAGTAGGCCTAATTGGAAGCTGCAGTGAGTCACAGAGCAGGTTAATTAACATTTTATAAAGCCTATATTTTGTCTGTGACTTCACATTTTTGATGCGGGTGTGTGAATGCGTTTTGCACCATATTTACTGCAGCAAATGTAGCAAAAATGTGAGCGTATGAGTTTCTTCACATGTGATTCGTAGAACAGGATTTGTGCACCTGCAGTGAAGAATGTGTGAAGGTGTAACTGTTGCGTTGTGTTTGTAAGTGAGAAAAAAAGTCTACAAGTTTACAACTCCTAAAATATTTTTCTCTGTGACTTCAAATTTATTGCTACACATGTGTGGATATGATCTACAGCTACAAATTCCACTCTCACGCGTGTTCAGTTGTTTTGCACCAAAAATACCTTCATATACACCTTTCTGGTTTGTGGTTTTCACACGTTTCATTCTCTTCTGTTCTTCCGTTTACTCTTAATGTTGCCCCTTTTGCTAAATATTTACCACATAAATCCACATATAATTTGAACCAGACAAACAACCCAAAGCCCATTTTCCTAAAATGTATATCCTACTTGAAATTTTAGATTACAATTTCTCCACGTGGGAGAGAACAGTCAGAAAACCTATTTCTTTGCTCAAAAGAGGACACTGGCAGAGGAGGATTACCAAAGCAAAAGTAACACAATAATTAAAAAAGATTAGGCTTGTGACAAAATTGAGCAAACACCTTGAAAAGAGTGACTGTTTTATCTCACACAGTGTCGCAAAATGCAGAAGTGACATGCAATGTTGATGTTAACACAGGAACTAATACATGTAACCAAAGCAAACGAAACTCATTTAGTATTTTCCATAGCCCATAATAGGTAATAGGTAATACTAAACGAAACTCGTTAAGTATTTTCCAAAGCCCATATATATAGGTCTCAAAAAAATGTCAGTAGTTTGTAGAATAAATCAATATTCAGTAGAAAAAAATTTAGCAATGGTTTTATAAATTTGAGTTTGGAAACCCTGACATAAATGATCAATTAAAATCCTAGAGTTCTTCTAGACTGTTACCATAGACCACAATCAATCTCAAAAACTGCAATCCTGTTATGAACGTTTCAATTAATATAATATTGACAGAAATAAAATAAATTATTTAAAATGATGTTATACTTTATTCATGTTGATAAGTATATATGAATAAAAGCATGTATGAAATGCAGTCAGATGAACGTGAAATATTGTTTCTCCATCAACAGCAACCCACACCAGAACAGCAATGAGGAAACGTAAATAATCCAATCAGAAATTTAGAATTATTCATTTCTGATGCATTTTAGAATATTTGTTGAAGAGACGGCATAGAGAAATGGATCCAGACAGCAGTTTAGCAAAGCCAGAGTCTTGCTTGCATCACCATAAACTCTACGGAAGGACTTCAGGTGGTCATGAACATCTGGATGAGAAGTTTTAGCCAGAGTAGTAACTATATCAATCACATTGATGATGTGCACAGGAGTCCAAAACAGAAAGAAAGCCACAACGATGCTGACCACGAGTCTCTTCTTGTAAGTCCTAACGTTTGCCCCCTGATTTCTGGGTTTCTGGTCCTGTGGAGCTCTGGTCAAGCCTTTGTGCAACCACAGATAACATGTTAGCATGATCAAAAACGGAATGACGAACCCCAAAAGGGTCTCAAGAAGCAAAACAGACACTAATACAGACCGTGACTGCATTGTCCTCTGACATCTTTGCAATCCATTCTTGTCTTTGAGTCCTTGAGTGAAAATTATTGGTAGGGCAAAAACAAAGGCTAGAATCCAGATGCCAATCAGCTGAAGGCGTCTGTGCCGTCTTTCCAGTCTGTGCAGGAGCTTCCTGTTAGTGACCCTTGACTTGAGGACATTGTGATAGCGGTGCACACTCATGGAGGTGACCGTCAGGACACCAACATACAGACTCCAGTGACCCAAGAAGAACAGGATCCTACAAGACCAAAGGCCAAGTTTCCATCCAAACAGTATTCCACACAGCACGACAGGAGCCAAGCAAAGGCTCAAAGCATCAGAGACAGCAAGGTTTAGCATTAGACTTAAGGTAAAGCTCAAATTGTTGTTCCACTCACGAGCAATGCTGATGATCACTGCGATGTTGCTTGGCAAACCCACCAAACAGCAAAAACCCAGAACTACAGCAGGAGCCATCTGTTCTGAACCCACAGCAGTGCTGTTAGATGTGGAATTGAAGCCTAATATTAGCTCCATCATCAAATTAACTTGTCTGTAAAATGCTGAATCTGAGCTATGACTGCTGAAGAACAGGGGCAATGTTGACTCCTCCCACTTCTGTAAACCAAAGCCACAGCTTTGCTATCATCTTGATCAAGCGGGAAAAAAATATTAAAAATAATTTAAAGCTCCCCTTTGACTCGCAAAAGAAACTTTCTTCTCAACTAAACATAATGCAAATTAAAATAAAAGATAGAGAGACAACATCATGAGCTCACACTTCACCCTTAATGGGGTCATATGATGCTATTTTAAACAAACATTCATTATTTTATTTATTGGGTGTAATAGAATAGGTTTACATTTTCACATACTGTACATTTTTGCAGGTTCGCACCTCTTAACCTGCGCCCCTATTTTTGAGAATTTTTTGAAAACGACATACCCAAATGAAAATTACATTTACATTTACATTTACATTTATGCATTTGGCAGACGCTTTTATCCAAAGCGACTTACAGTGCCCTTATTACAGGGACAATCCCCCTGGAGCAACATGGAGTAAAGTGCCTTGCTCAAGGACACACTGGTGGAGACCGCTGGGATCGAACCAGCAACCTTCTGCTTATCAGTTCAGTGGTTTAACCCACTGGACCACCATCTCTGCAGCTCTTAAATATGGTCTATATTCATAAATCTGGTCTTATTTTAAACTAGACACTTGAAATGTTGCTAGCCAAGAGTCATAATAACTCAAAGTAATATGGGAACAAAGTAATATACATGTGAAAATACATGTAAGTGACTCACGTTTTTTTTTTTTCACTTAGGAAAAAAAATATGAGAATTTAATGTTAAGAGCCTGAAAATAACTTAAATATAAAACTGAATGTCTAATCATGTCATGATTCAAATATGAGGATGATTCTCTCAGTAATGTAGCTTCTGTAAGCTTTTATGTCAGGAAAAGACTAGGCGTCCTTTCAAAAAGGCCATTTATTTCAGAACATTTGCAATTGTAAAGAGTAGTTTTTCTTTTAAAATAAATCTGCAATAACCTGCAAATTAAAATGGATAAACAGTTACTGAAAAACTAAAGCAACTATTTACAGAAATTACAAAGTGTAAAAAACTCATTTAGTTGATAAGAAGTGTCAGTCAGAGCCTCCTCGCTCCACTGCAGTTTCTGCCCTAAACACTGGCAGGCGCGTGAAAGCCTAAGCAGTAAGCACTAGTAGTATTCACCAAATCCTACTTACATAAACTGCGCTAGATAAGGCCTTTTGATTGGTTACTAAGTCCATCAATCAAACCTTTGTTGGAAAGGCATTGGCTAGGCACCGAGTGCCTTTATCCAACGAAAACCATGGGCGCAATGATTGACAGCTCACCAAGCCTGTAAGGCGCTTCCTCTATATGATGCATCACAGGAGAGACTCTGATTGAAGGAGAGAGACAAGGGAGGGTTTATGTCACGGAGAAGAGACTATTATTCTTGCAGGGGGAGTTTGCCAGAAGCGGATTAGAGTCGATATTGCATTGAAAATGGACATGATTGATTACCCTAACTCAAAACTCTCTTGCAAACAACGGAGGATTTTTAGTTTTTTCCCTATTTTGTTGTTGTTTTGGATTAAAAAGTGGGATGCATTTTGAAGAGTGGACCCTTACACGGACATGTATGCGGGTGTTTATTGGATTAGTCCGATCTGATCTGAACGACAGGGCCCGGTTTTTCAAAAGGTTTAATCCGGATAAAATTGATCCGGATTTAGTAATCCTTTTTTTTGCGATCCGTGATCACGTAATTCAGTTTACTTTTGAGCCAGTTTTTCAAAGCAACATCGGATTGGATCAATCTGATCCGGATAGGAACTTTTCAGGATCACCAAATCTGGATAACCAGTGCTCAAACAGGATAGGAAATCACAATGTAGAACTATAGTTCCCATTCAGTCGGTCACGTTCGACGTACGTCGGACGTACCGACGAATTGGGATCACTTCTGGGAGCCCCTATCAGCTTCGAGCTATCTAGAACCGGCCAATGGACAATTGGCGTGCGAGATTTGCATCTCGCGCCCCGCCCCGCGCCGCGGGTATAAACAGGAAGCGAGAGCGAATGCACGCTGTCATTCACTTCGGAGCCACACAGGCACATGAAGGACTCACTCGTTTCGAGTATTTTTCGCTGCAATCAAGCAAAGAGACACGGGTTTCACGGGTGACGTGCCGTCTTTTTCAAGATGTCTTTCCACCCGTGCGTTTCTGGATGCGGTCGTTCCCTGTCCTCTGCTGACGGTCACAATCGCTGTCTCACGTGTTTGGGCACTCAGCACGCTGAGGCTGCGTTTGTGGATAGTTCATGTTCCCACTGCGGGAACATGACTATCGCGGAGCTTAGATCGAGACTCTCCTACCTCCGGGCTGGGGGAGTCCCCTTACCCATCCCACGAACTAGGTCTTCCCCTAACCCGGGTGGACCTGCTTCTTTGGATGGCCAGGTTGATCTGAGGATTACGTTTAGGGCAAACCTGCCGAGCGATCCTCCGCAGGCCCCTATTCCCTCAGCTCCGCAGCCGGTTGAGCTTCCGAGAGAAGTCGCTGGACCCTCCCACGGGAGACCAGTGGTGACTTTTGGGGCTCCAGCGGACGAACAGATGTCGATCGCTGCATCGGAGGGGGAGTTTCAGTCCTCGGGGGATGAAGGGTCAGTTGTACCGCCTCCCGCTGGGAGAGCGGCAACGGCTGCCCCGGACCCTGAGATGGCTGCTATGCTTGCCCGGGCCGCCGAAAGGGTTGGGCTCGCGTGGAACCCTCCACCATGTCCCGAACCCTCTAGGTTGGACGATTGGTTCCTCGGGGTGGGTCGCGCTGGTTCTCAGCGTCCCGCCCCGACACCTTTCTTCCCGGAGGTGCATGAGGAGCTCAACTACCTCGACGACTGGCTGATCCTTGCCCAGTCGCGGGAGCAGTTGTGCGAACACAGGGACAAGGTGCTCAGTCAACTCAGCCAGTTGGGACTTCGGGTCAACTGGGAGAAGAGCAAACTCTGTCCTACACAGAGGATCTCTTTTCTCGGTATGGAGATAGACTCGGTCGCCATGACAGCGCGCCTCACCGAGGAGCGCGTCCAGTCGGTGTTGAACTGCTTGAATTCGTTCAGAGACCGCTTCAACGCTGGCTACACGATCGAGTCCCGAGATGGGCGTGGCACAGCGGTTCCCTCCGTGTCCAAGTGAATCCGAGGTGCCGCCAAACCTTCGGCCCGTGGTCGGACCCCTTGTTTCTCCGGGCGGGAGTTCCCCTAGAACAAGTGTCCAGGCACTCCGTTGTCTCCACGGATGCCTCATCCACGGGTTGGGGTGCCACGTACAACGGGCTTGCAGCTTCGGGTCTGTGGACGGGGCCTCAGCTGCAATGGCATATCAATTGCCTCGAGTTGTTAGCAGTTCGTCTTGCACTCAGCTGCTTCAAAGTGCCACTCAGAGGCAAGCACGTTCTGGTCCGGACGGACAACACTGCGGCCGTAGCGTACATCAACAAACAGGGTGGTCTACGCTCCCGTCGCATGTCGCAACTCGCCCGCCATCTCCTCTTATGGAGTCAGAAGCATCTGAGGTCGCTTCGTGCCGTTTACATTCCGGGCCTGCTCAATCGTGCGGCCGACGAGCTGTCACGTCAGCAGGTACTTCCGGGAGAATGGCGACTCCATCCCCAGGTGGTCCAGCTAATCTGGAGTCGTTTCGGGGCCACACAGGTAGACCTGTTTGCCTCCCCAGAGACGACCCACTGTCAGTGGTTTTATTCCTTGACCGAGGGGACCCTCGGGTCGGATGCCCTGGCCCACAGCTGGCCCCGGGAAGAACGCAAGTATGCGTTTCCCCCAGTGAGCCTTCTTGCGCAGACACTGTGCAAAGTCAGGGAGGACGAGGAGCAGGTCCTGTTGGTCGCTCCGTATTGGCCCAACCGGACTTGGTTCCCGGAACTAGTGCTCCTTGCGACAGCACCTCCCTGGCCCATTCCTCTGAGGCAGGACCTCCTGACTCAGAGACGGGGCACCCTATGGCACCCGCGTCCAGACCTCTGGAAACTCCATGTCTGGTCCCTGGACGGGACGCGGAGGTTCTAGGTGACCTACCGCAAGCGGTAGTTGACACCATCACTTCCGCTAGAGCCCCCTCTACGAGGCGCCTCTATGCGTTGAAGTGGAACCTGTTCGTCGATTGGTGCTCTTCTCGCCGAGAAGACCCCCGAAGATGTTCGATCGCATCTGTGCTTACCTTTCTACAAGATGGGTTGGAGCGTAGGCTGTCTCCTTCCACCCTCAAGGTCTATGTCGCCGCTATTGCCGCTAATCATGAGCTCGTAGATGGGAAATCTCTAGGTAAGCACGATCTGATCGTCAGGTTCCTTAGGGGAGCGAGGAGGTTAAATCCACCTCGTCCTCCCTCCATACCCTCTTGGGACTTAACTCTGGTGCTAACTGCACTACAGAGAGGACCTTTTGAGCCTCTGCAGTCAGCTGAGTTGAAAGTTCTGTCGTTAAAGACAATACTCCTGACTGCGTTGGCCTTCATCAAGAGGGTAGGGGACCTGCAGGCATTTTCGGTCGACGAATCGTGCCTGGAATTTGGGCCCGGTAACTCTCATGTGATCATGAGACCCCGGCCTGGATATGTGCCCAAGGTTCCCATTACTCCCTTCCGGGACCAAGTGGTGAGCCTGCAAGCACTGCCTTCGGAGGAGGCAGACCCAGCCCTAGCTTTTCTCTGTCCCGTCCGTGCTCTCCGGACTTACGTGGATAGAACGCAAAGCTTCAGGACCTCAGAGCAGCTCTTCGTCTGTTACGGAGGACAGCAGAAGGGAAAGGCTGTCTCCAAGCAGAGGATGGCCCACTGGATAGTGGATGCCATCGTCTTGGCTTATCAGTCCCAAGACGTGCCCTGCCCGTTCGGGTTAAGAGCCCACTCCACTAGGGGTGTTGCCTCTTCCTGGGCGCTGGCTCGTGGCGCCTCGCTGACAGATATTTGTAGAGCTGCGGGCTGGGCGACACCTAACACGTTCGCTAGATTCTATAGCCTCCGTGTAGAGCCGGTTTCTTCCTGTGTGCTCACTTCCCATAGTCAGTAACACCGAAGTGCCCGTTCCAGTGTCGGCTTGCTGCGCCATTCCCTCCCCTATGGTAGACGGATGCGTGCGCTTATTCTGCTCCAGTCGAGTTCCCCGGATCGGCGAACCCTGTTGAGTCCTCCGCAACCCACGCCAGTCGGACGTGGCGGAGCGTTCGACGCCAGGTCTAACACTCGTATGCATTGGTGGAACTTGTGTTAGGCTGGGTTCCATATGTAGTGACCCCCACGGCGGTCCCATATGTGTATTCTTCCACGGTACGGCTCCCTACGGCAAGCCCGTGTCTTTCCCTCGGCAGAGTCTCCTCTGCCGTTCCAGGTACGTGTTGTCCCCCTCCTCTAATTGGCCGGGGCCACCCCTGGGACTTCCGTATGTTGTGCTGCCCACGGCCAGCCCATACGTGTATTCTCCACATGTTAACTCCCTCTGGGCATGATGTGGCTTCCGCAGCTGCCTTCTCAGGCACGCTTTCCCAGCGTTATCCAATACAGTCAGCTGATGGGGTCTTGCAGAACAGCAGCTTGGTGTCTCCCTGCGTGAACTTTCCCGCCCGCATCAGATCGGGGTCTGTGGGGCTCATCGCTGGGCGCTGGAAGTGGTAGTAACTGTGGCGTTTTCCATAGGGGATCCCAATTCGTCGGTACGTCCGACGTACGTCGAACGTGACCGACTGAATGGGAACGTCTCGGTTACGTATGGTAACCCTCGTTCCCTGAAGGAGGGAACGGAGACGTACGTCCCGTCGCCACAGTTGCTGTACCATCACTGCAGGTTGAGCCATTACGTGTGGCTCCTCAGTGAAAAACAGCGTGCATTCGCTCTCGCTTCCTGTTTATACCCGCGGGGCGGGGCGCGAGATGCAAATCTCGCACGCCAATTGTCCATTGGCCGGTTCTAGATAGCTCGAAGCTGATAGGGGCTCCCAGAAGTGATCCCAATTCGTCGGTACGTCCGACGTACGTCTCCGTTCCCTCCTTCAGGGAACGAGGGTTACCATACGTAACCGAGACGATATGTAAAGAGCAACAAGTAGAATAGCCAGTGTGGGGTCAATATAAGTTTATTTTTATTTGAAATGAAAACACACACATTTAAAAAAAAAACTAAAAACAAGAAAAACCCCACCCCATCCTCTTCCAGCAGTCCGCTCATCTGAGACCTACAACACAAACACTGTACATTGAGGATATTTATAACAAGTTTCAAATATGTCCTGTATTGTCCCGCACAACATCGCTACTAAGCGCAATGTCCTTCTCTGTGCTGACAATGATGCACCTGAGCCCCTTGGAGACCCTAACCAGCAGAGCAAACAGGACGTGCAACAAGGGACGCAATAGTTAGACACTATTTCTGATTTGGATTTGTTTTGGATTTCAAAGATCAGTGATTGCCATTCTTTGCATTTTTGCATTCTGTAATCATTGCATGCATCACTAATAAATATTCTAAAAACAAAAATATTTTCGATTGTGATGAATATATATATCAATTAGTGACAGAATAAAATGTATTGTTTTTGGTCAATTTTGACAGCTGTTTGGGGGATAATTTTATGAGGCCAAACTCTTTCTACTTTGCTGTAGGCCTATACTGAAAGGCTGAATACGTTAAAGCCTACCTAATCACTGTGGCCTGACGGATGAACAAATAAAATTAAAACCTTATGAATAAATAGGATATCGTGTAAAATACTGCATGATCCAAATATAGTATTATTTGATACATTTTTAAAGTTTTCATTACATTTTGGGCATGAAATCCACGCTGAATCCACCCTTCTGATGGGATCCAGATTTTTTGGATCAAAGTGATCCAAATCCTACAAAAAAGTTCTGAAAAACCCAAACTAAAGGTTTGATCCGGATCAAAACCAAGATTGGATTACGTGATCTAATCCGATTATGTAATCCGTTTTTTTCTTTTGAAAAGCCCATTTTCAAGATTTGATCCAATCCGTTATCCAAAATCCTAGTGGATTACTTTTGAAAAACCGGACCCAGGAGATGAAAGATGAGTACCGCTAATATTATGCTAATGTTTACATAGCCGGTCCTTTAGCATTTCATTTAACTCTTTCCTCTCTGGTGTATTTATTGCAAAAACAAGTTCAGAACATGAATCTTGAGTGTTTTAGCTTTCAACTGATGCATAGTTTGTGATAGTTGATTGAATATTTTTTATAAAACAAAAGTAAAGAAAAAGTACAGACACGCCAACCTCCCCGCCCGTGCGTGTTAAGAATTAATCAATGGTATATGAACTTGTTAAAGACTTCTGTTTGCATTATAATTTTAAATAGCTGCATTCTTCTGGTTGTGGTTTTCACACGTTTCTTTCTCTTCCGTTTTTCATTTTGCACTTAATGTAGCACATTTTGAAAGGTGCAAACATTTACCCCATATGCTTATTTAAAAAAGAAAAATGATTATTAAGCCTTATAAAAATGTCTTATTAAGCCCATACTAATACATAATGTCATGGTATTATATTATAGGACGTTCTTAATTCTTTGTTTTACAGTATTTCTCAAACGATTTGGCTCAATTCTTGAATTAGATTTTTTGGTTACATTTTACTTTAAAGGGTTAGTTCACCCAAAAATTAAAATTCTGTTATTAATTACTTACCCTCATGTCGTTCGACACCCGTAAGACCTCCGTTCATCTTCGAAACACAAATGAAGATATTTTAATTGAAATCCGATGGCTCAGAAAGGCCTCCATTGGCACAATGTACTGTACACTCTCAAGACCCATAAAAGGTACTAAAGACGTCGTTACAAAGTCCATCTCACTACAGTGGTTCTACAATAACTTTATAAAGCGACGAGAATTAGTTTTTGTGCGCAAAACCCCCCGAAATAACGGCCTTTCTGAGCCATCGGATTTCAACTAAAATATCTTCATTTGTGTTCCGAAGATGAACGGAGGTCTTACGGGTGTCGAACGACATGAGGGTAAGTAATTAATGACAGAATTTTCACTTTTGGCTAAACTAACCCTTTAAGGTGTCTACACAATACATTTAAGTACTGAGTAATATTAATGAATAACATGTACTTACTATAGTGTTAGGATTAGGGTTTGTTTTAAGGTTAGTTGCATGTAATTATGCATATTTATTTATAGTTATTAGTATAGTAACTACATGTAGCATATAACAATGACACTAAAATAGTGTTACCAATTTTTCTCAAAACAAAACGTTCTGACCTCTGAACATTTAGTTTCTTGTTCACATCAAATTTTTGCATGTGTTTTTGGCACATGTATGAAAAAGTAAGTACACTTGTCTTCAATTTGAACAATAACTAGCCAAACCACGAGAAACCTATTTAGTCTTTTCCCAAGGGACATATTACCAAAATATAGACTTGTAATCCATACTCTGGGATACTTTGGTCTCTCATAAGACCAAATCAATTATTTTAGATCATGTATGAACGAATGCATACGAAATGCAGATGTTGAATATTGTTTCTCCATTAACATGCGTTCATCTACTGCAAACCACAATGAGGAAACAGGTAGTCTTTAAAACATATTTTTGGATGGAAGTAAATAATCCAATCAGAAATTTTGAATTATTTCTTTCTGATACATTTTACAATATTTCCAGAAGAGACAGCATAGAGAAAAGGATCCAGACAGCAGTTTAGCAAAATCAGAGCCTTGCTTGTATCACCGTTGGGAAAATACATCTGGATGAGAAGTTTTAGTCATAGTAACTATATCAATCACATTGATGATGTGCACGGGAGTCCAAAACAGAAAGAAAGCCACAACGATGCTGACCACGAGTCTCTTCTTGTAAGTCCTAACGTTTGCCCCCTGATTTCTGGGTTTCTGGTCCTGTGGAGCTCTGGTCAAGCCTTTGTGCAACCACAGATAACATGTTAGCATGATCAAAAACGGAATGACGAACCCCAAAAGGGTCTCAAGAAGCAAAACAGACACTACTACAGACCGTGACTGCATTGTCCTCTGACATCTTTGCAATCCATTCTTGTCTTTGAGTCCTTGAGTGAAAATTATTGGTAGGGCAAAAACAAAGGCTAGAATCCAGATGCCAATCAGCTGAAGGCGTCTGTGCCGTCTTTCCAGTCTGTGCAGGAGCTTCCTGTTAGTGACCCTTGACTTGAGGACATTGTGATAGCGGTGCACACTCATGGAGGTGACCGTCAGGACACCAACATACAGACTCCAGTGACCCAAGAAGAACAGGATCCTACAAGACCAAAGGCCAAGTTTCCATCCAAACAGTATTCCACACAGCACGACAGGAGGCAAGCAAAGGCTCAAAGCATCAGAGACAGCAAGGTTTAGCATTAGACTTAAGGTAAAGCTCAAATTGTTGTTCCACTCACGAGCAATGCTGATGATCACTGCGATGTTGCTTGGCAAACCCACCAAACAGCAAAAACCCAGAACTACAGCAGGAGCAATCTGTTCTGAACCCACAGCAGTGCTGTTAGATGTGGAATTGAAGCCTAATATTAGCTCCATCATGATCAAATATTTTAAATCTCTAATGTTAGAAACAAAATATAGGAGTTATTGAGAGAACGCCTCCCACGAAACAACATACCGGTATGCCAAATGGCATGCTCACCAGTAGCTGGAAAACAATTTGCAAATCATAGCCACAAGCAAAGGTTGTAGCACATTCATTAATAAGTTATTAGCAATATGATAGCATATGATAAAAGATCAGTAGTTACTGTACAAACAAATAAATTTGAAAATGTGATTGAAAATTTAATGACAATTCCATGTAAATTTACATTGTTTAGGATTATAAATGTAAAATGATACATTATAAAAATGATACATTAATAAACTAAACAATATGTTTAATAAAAGAACTGCGAATTCACAGAATTTTAAAAGTCATTTAAAACAGTAAAAAAACAAATAAATAATGACATTCAAGGGAAAATGTCAAAATGTTGTGCTGTCTGTGGGGTAGCAAATGTGGTTTTGCACATGCATGTTCTGATTCATGTCAGTCATTTAACAGCCTGTTTAGTTCCAAAGGACAGAAAGATCTATTGATTATATAGTTGTTTTGAAATTATATTTGTTTTGGGTCCAATAAACCTTAGTGAGACATGAAAGAAAAAACACCAATAAAGGAGCTTAATGCATTTTTTCACTATTATTTAACAGCAAATATATATTTTTAATATTTTGTGATCAGTGATTTTATTGATAATACCATATACTGTACCATAATTTGCCATACAGCATATCAGTTTGTTAATGTCAAATTCAAATATTTCCTTTAAACACATTAACAACAACAAATACATAAAACAAAGGAAAACTGCATAATCTCCAAGAGAACAATTTATTATAAAAAGCACTGACAAATATACAAGGTTAAAAAAAAAATTCACTGAAACATTTTTTTCTAAAGACATTGTATTCATCACTTATTCTAACATAAAAATGTATTTACTGGATGACAAAGTTCAATAACAGAGTTGCAATGTATCTGTAAAGGAGAAAAAAAAAATGCACACATTTCCACACAATGTAATGCCTCACAATGTAAAACCTTGGCATCGTCAAAACACCAGCACTTTTTCTGTCACCCGTTCCTTCCCATCAGACTGCGCTCACAGAGACAGCCCAAAGTCGAGACAAAACCTTACGCTTCTCAGTTGTAGATGAAGTTAAACCTGTGAAGGGGAATGAATAGATTAAGCAAGTTAGTGAAAAAAGGATTTACAACAGTCACTCTTTCCCCACCAGCATTGGAAAAAAATAAAATAAATATTGACAGCCACCGCCATGATTAAAAAAAAAAAAAAAATTCAACATTTACAACGCCACGGTTGTGTGGTAATTGAATTGCCATACGAATACACACCACTGAGTTTACAAGAGGAGATCAATTAAAATTTACTGTTTCAATTCATCCTTTTTGACCACTGCAGAGCACTGTACGGTTGTGCTTCGCTGTAATTTGGATGCATTTTAAAGACTACACTTTTATTACTAAAATGCTATTTACATGAACAATATTTCACCGCTGCTCAAAGCAGAAAGAGAAGAGAAGCATGTAAACTTTAGAAATTGGCCATTATGGCAGCAATCAGAGTCCCGAACGGGTCCTGTTTGATAAACCCGCACCCGCCCCGCAACTGCTTTACTAACAGCACACACAACTCGATATCCGACAGAAACACTAGTTTGATTCCGTACCCGAACGAAATGAAAATCCCAACCCGGACAGAGAGTCAGCGAGAGATCTGTCGTGTAAACTATATTGTAGGGCTGTTACGATTTGACCAAAAATAAAAATCTACATTAATTGAACATTTTACCTCGATTACGATCAATGAACGATTTTCTTTCTTTTTCTTTTTGCCCTCATAGTTCACTGATAAGGTTTGTACATTAAATATTTTCTACTAAAGGTGGGATATTTATTTTCTAATGAAAAAGTTAATTTCTTTGAGATTTTAAAATACTTGAAGGAAACAGTTCACTTTCAGCAGTTATTGTCTATGGGGCAGATTTCTGTTTGTTGTACATCAGATACAGATAAGTTAGCACAGTACGCCTACATTTCATTTGTTTGAATGCATTAATGAGAGTGATTGTGTGTGAGAATTAGTCATACCGTCTATTCATGAAGCTGTGGTTTGTACTTGCTTCAAAGGTATTCAAATCTATGCTATAACGTTGAGTTTCTAAGCTACTTTAGTGATAAATCATAGGACAGCGTTGACAACGATTTTCTGCGCTCTTCACGTGATGTGCGAGCTACTTTCTGTGAGTGTTTGTGTGTCACAATATATCAGGCATTAGTTCAACATAGTCAAGTCAACTTTATTTATTTAGCGCTTTTTACAATGCTGATTGTTTCAAAGCAGCTTCACAGTGTTGAACAGGAAAATAATCCAACAGAATTTGATTCATCCGTACACTCACCTAAAGGATTATTAGGAACACCATACTAATACTGTGTTTGACCCCCTTTCGCCTTCAGAACTGCCTTACTTCTACGTGGCATTGATTCAACAAGGTGCTGAAAGCATTCTTTAGAAATATATTAATAGGATAGCATCTTGCAGTTGATGGAGATTTGTGGGATACACATCCAGGGCACGAAGCTCCCATTCCACCACATCCCAAAGATGCTCTATTGGGTTGAGATCTGGTGACTGTGGGGGCCATTTTAGTACAGTGAACTCATTGTCATGTTAAAGAAACCAATTTGAAATGATTCGAGCTTTGTGACATAGTGCATTATCCTGCTGGAAGTAGCCATCAGAGGATGGGTACATGGTGGTCATAAAGGGATGGACATGGTCAGAAACAATGCTCAGGTAGGCCGTGACATTTAATCGGTGCCCAATTGGCACTAAGGGGCCTAAAGTGTGCCAAAAAAACATCCCCCACACCATTACATCACCACCACCAGCCTGCACAGTGGTAACAAGGCATGATGGATCCATGTTCTCTTTCTGTTTACGCCAAATTCTGACTCTACCATCTGAATGTCTCAACAGAAATCGAGACTCATCAGACCAGGCAACATTTTTCCAGTCTTGAACTGTCCAATTTTGGTGAGCTTGTGCAAACTGTAGCCTCTTTTTCCTATTTGTAGTGGAGATGAGTGGTACCCGGTGGGGTCTTCTGCTGTTGTAGTCCATCTGCCTCAAGGTTGTGCGTGTTGTGGCTTCACAAATTCTTTGCTGCATACCTCGGTTGTAACGAGTGGTTATTTCAGTCAAAGTTGCTCTTCTATCAGCTTGAATCAGTCGGCCCATTCTCCTCTGACCTCTAGCATCAACAAGGCATTTTCGCCCACAGGACTGCCGCATACTGGATGTTTTTTCCTTTTCACACCATTCTTTGTAAACCCTAGAAATGGTTGTGCGTGAAAATCCCAGTAACTGAGCAGATTGTGAAATACTCAGACTGGCCCATCTGGCACCAACAACCATGCCACGCTCAAAATTGCTTAAATCACCTTTCTTTCCCATTCTGACATTCAGTTTGGAGTTCAGGAGATTGTCTTGACCAGGACCACACCCCTAAATGCATTGAAGCAACTGTCATGTGATTGATTAGATAATTGCATAAATGAGAAATTGAACAGGTGTTCCTAATAATCCTTTAGCTGAGTGTATAGCCGCTCTGGAGAAAACGGTGATGTCATCGGCTCATTTCAATTATCATACAGTGACAATGTGGGGTGATCAGTAATTTAGTTAACTAATTAGATTTATTTGGATATTTAGTGTCCCCAAATGAGCAAGCCAAGCCAAAGGCGACAGTGGCAAGGAACCAAAACTCCATCAGGTGGCCTAATACACATCTGATGGTCTAAAAATCGCTTCAATGTTCAAACTGGCAGGCCGAAAGGTGAAAGTGATCTGGCTTCAGGGCGCACGCGTTGTCAGAGACATGACACGGCTCGGCTCTCTGTGTCACAGAAAACAGCTCACGAGCACTGAACGGAGAAGTTTTCCATATTGTTGTTCTTGAATATTAGCCTAGAAATCTAGACGCACCCTAGCGGCAGAACATTTATTTTGCCGCGAGTGTAGTCAAGCAACTCTCGGTAGGCCTGAGAGCTGGAAAAACCAAACTCTGGTCAGGCCAATCACAGGCCATCTTTCCATGTGCCTGCAAACTGCACTTGATGTGACTGACGGGGCGGAGTCACGTGACTAAATCCGAAAATTACATCGGTCAGAGGTTCTAAATTTCAGTTTCGATTACTTTTTGATTAATCGCCCAGCCCTACTATATTGTATGCATGTATGTAATATGTATGTATGCATGCATGCATGTATGCAAGCAAGCACGCAGGTTTTTCAACATTAATATGAGTTCTCCTAGCCTGAATATTGTCCCCAAGTGGCTAGAACTTTTGATTGGTGTAAACCGAGTTCTGGCTGAAGGATATTATATATATATATATAATTTTTTTTTGTATTAATTTGGTACTTTTATTTCTAAATTATGACATTTTATGATGTAAAAATCATACTAACAAAATAAGTACACCACAGGAAACATTTTAAAATAATAGAAAAATGCCATGTCATGGGACCTTTAATATAATTACTATAGCTGTCAATTAGATGTAGCGCGACAGGCAGTGCTTAAAGGGGCCTTTAACGGTCTGTAGACAGAGCGTGAACACAATCACGGCACCGTTTGGAAGCATCTGCCCATCACTGTGCAATGGATTGAGTCAAAATAATCTTGGCTATTGAACCTGCAGCTCAACTGTGCCTACCACACGTCCGACCCGCACCGCACCCGACATGTAAATATTATTCCACCCGTTCATCAAATATTAGTGGGTCACCCGTCGGGTGATTATTATATATTATAATAATTATTGTCCTATTATTAAAGCCACGATATGTAATATTTAACAGCTAGAGGTCAGTTATTCAAAACAAAGGTGTAGCTTGATGACGCCTTGATTTCACAGAGCCAATTATACCGCAGATGACCGCTTCTGCTTTTTCCAGTCATGTGTATGTGGGGTGAGTCGGGTGACGCAGCGCTGTTTGATCATAGACACATTTGAGTGTGTTAAAATGCTACTCTGTGTGTTCACTGGGCGGCTACTTTGAGACACTTGTTGCACAGATAAGCTAGATCGATATTAGGCATGGTAAAACATGGTACTCACGGTAAATCAAGAAAACAAGATTTAAACAATTAGACTAACCTTGTTGAGCTATATAACAATGATTTGCTTTCTGTCGATTAATGTAAACAGTTGCTCACCTGTCTAATAAAACACATAATATATTAAAGTGTCTTTGGTGTTTCCAATGTTTTTTTTACGAAAATCGAGGGTACCTCGGGTAATGATGTCATTGATAGGCGACGCACGGACACGGTCCGTGTCCTGGGTAAAATTGCTTATTTATCTGGATTTAAACATTCTTGGAAACATTTGGGATAATGCACACTGTTCTAGTGGTTTTTGAATATTTGAATCCTAAAATCTTACATATTATGTCTTTAAAAGTATGAGTTTATTATTCTATATGGCACTTTAATTTACAGCAGACAATCATCACTGACCATTCGTAGAACCTCAAAACTCGCTCCTCCACCGTAAATAAAATTGCCATACGAATGCATGCGTTTTATCACTGAGGTGCCTTTTGAAACAATCACCATCCAAATAGGGCTAAAGATTACATCCGTATAAGATTCAGAACAGTGATCAAAACATAGATGGAGTAGATCACTTCTGTCAACACCCCTAAAGCTTCACAGTCCTATAGTAGCTCGTCCTGGGTCGACATTTCTTTCAGTAACGTTTGGCAGTTTTTATTTCCATACCGTTTCATGTTTGATAAATCACGTTGTTTTACATATCCATCTGCTTACGTATGCTATCACTTTTTTCAGCTTCTTCTTCGCCTGTATTTTGAGCCACAGATTCTGTACTCTTTCAGAAGATGCATAATAGCACCCCCTACCGCACAACAGTGAAAACACAGAGAGCTGGAAATTCTGTCAATGGCAGGGAAAGAGCTCATGTATTTAGACACCATTTATCAATATTGTTTAAATTATGTGAAACATTTACTAGATGCTTTCATAACCCATCCTATCAGTCTCATATTAAAAGTAATCTCTCACCTGCTCAGTAGCTGTGGAAGACTGGATATAATAGGGCCGTAGCCGGGAGCATTATCATAGAGCTCAAACAAGGGGGCGGCCACCAGCTTGTAGTTCTTTGGCACAGCAAACAATGCTAAAGACACACGACACACAAGTTAAACAGTATAATCACGTTGCACAAGGTGCATTGAGTAAACAAAACATATTTCACCCTACCTTTCTCTTGCAGCTGTACTAGAAAAAGCTTCTTATGTTCTTTAGGTTTAGTGATGTGTGCTGGAATATAGGGATACTGTGGAAAGAAACCAGACATGAAGCAAAATCTTAGTGTGCTTGAAAACGAACAAAACAATATATGCTGTTGGTGATCCAGTGCTTGTTTGTCTGAGGAAAAAGGAACGGAGTAGTTACCACCTGAGGCGGCTCAAAGTTTGGTCTCCACCAGTTCCCAATACAGTCATCAATGACCCAGTCCTGTTTCACTCCATCCTGACGCCCCAAAATCTTGACAAGAAAATTTGGAATTATTCGGCAATGTTTTCAAATCTATTTCTGCTAGTTTTATTACACAACATGGCATTTAATGTCATTTAAGATGCTACAATACACTGGCCCTGTATACACCTGGTATTAAGATGTGTTTGTCAATCCGATCACAGGTGGACGACACTGAATACAGGTGTAAACTAGGGATGGGTCGCGATTTTCGAATATTCGATTTAATTATAGAATATCGAATAGTTTGTGCGATTATCGTCCCCCCAAAAAATCCCCATGTTTTCGCTGCTGATGTGGTGCTGACGCGTTCATGTAACCAGAGGAAGGCACTGCCAATAACGCACCTAAAAGCTGTCAGTCTGCTCTCAGGGTGTTTTATACTGGGCACGTTGGCTGCGGTCCGAGCGTGATTCTTCCCTGTGCCTCCGGAGCGTTGGTCTGGTTTCACACTCAAATTGAACCCTGGTGCGTTTGCGTTCATCTTACGTCATCACAAACGTGAACGGGCATGATAGAAAACAGAACGTGGGTCAAATATATATATATTTTTTATTATTAATTGGTGCTATTATGTGCAGCTGAGTAAACAACACTTGGGTTAACCGTATTTGTGTCGCTTGAAGGCGGCTTTGCTGCTTGCAAACAGACTCTTTAGAGGAGACAGTGAATTGCCATTCATTTGCTGCCCTGATTGTTCTAGGGTTCGGTACCTCAGTATGAAAGCTTTCACATTAGCAATTTTTCATGCGAACCATGCCCCATTTCGAACTAAACTGCCTGTGTAAAATGCCCTGAGACAACAAAAGAACAACACATCGTCTTACGCACACTATAGGCATATAACGGTTACGGTAACTTGGGGCGATGTCAAATAACAGTCATGTTTCAACATGTTACAATAATTATATGGCTCGAGTTGATATAGCCCATTGCCTCATGAATGAAACAGTTTGTTATCATACAGATTAAGAGCGTGAATGGTCTCTCTCCCTCTCTTTCTATTTATATGCGTGTAGCCTTTACATGCGTGCATGTGGGGGAGGAGTTGCGATTTTCGAATAATTCCCAGCGATCATCGAATATTATCTTTGCTTGAAATGCCCATCCCTATTGCAAACGGATTTAACCGGATTGCTTTCGTGGAGACACTCATGTGGTTGAAAGCGCTCATACAGCCAAAAAAAACAAAACATGCCTACTCTCCTTCTACTGACCTCATGCGTAAACATTATGGGAAGCACGCTAGACAGACGAGATTTAAACTTTGTCGAAGACCCAAGTTTGGTTTGAAGACGAAAAACATACCAAGCACAAAGTTCTCTCATCATTCCTGATTTCTAACACACACAGTTTTCAGTGCGGTATTGTGGCAATCGGAGCAGAAACAAAAGCTGCTGCTCTCTGTTTTTCTGTTGTGTCCGGTCACGTTCATATGTAAATTGTGCAAGCTCATTTTGTCCATTAGATCAAAAGATCTGAAAAAGCCCATAGATTTACCCTCCCCTCGAAGAATTTAGGACAGAAGTGGCTGAAAGTGGACAAAGAGACAGATTAAAACACCAGGTGTAAACAGGAATGTGTCTCCCTTGTCTACATGTGTTCCGATCAAAGGATTTTTGTCTGGACTTGGCTGAACAAACTGTAGTTGTAAATGCCGTCAATTACCATATTAATACAGTCATAAAAACAGTGATACCTCTGTCATCAGTCGTTTCAACCCCTCCACCTCATCTTCTCCAGGGTTCAACTCACCACCAGGACTGCAAAAACAATATATAAACCGTCAGCCACTGACAAATATGTTACTAGACACATTATCATCAAATGCACAATGGATGATCAAACAAAACAATGCAAAGAAAAGCATAACATCACATATATAACTAATTATATATATAACTAATTATATATATATATATATATATATAGTGAGTAAAATAAGTATTTGAACACCCTGCTATTTTGCAAGTTCTCCCACTTAGAAATCATGGAGGGGTCTGAAATTGTCATCGTAGGTGCTTGTCCACTGTGAGAGACAATCTAAAAAAAAATCCAGAAATCACAATGTATGATTTTTTAACTATTTATTTGTATGATACAGCTGCAAATAAGTATTTGAACACCTGAGAAAATCAAATGTTAATATTTGGTACAGTAGCCTTTGTTTACAATTACAGAGGTCAAACGTTTCCTGTAGTTTTTCACCAGGTTTGCACACACTGCAGGAGGGATTTTGGCCCACTCCTCCACACAGATCTTCTCTAGATCAGTCAGGTTTCTGGCCTGTCGCTGAGAAACACGGAGTTTGAGCTCCCTCCAAAGATTCTCTATTGGGTTTAGGTCTGGAGACTGGCTAGGCCACGCCAGAACCTTGATATGCTTCTTACAGAGCCACTCCTTGGTTATCCTGGCTGTGTGCTTCGGGTCATTGTCATGTTGGAAAACCCAGCCTCGACCCATCTTCAATGCTCTAACTGAGGGAAGGAGGTTGTTCCCCAAAATCTCGCAATACATGGCCCCGGTCATCCTCTCCTTAATACAGTGCAGTCGCCCTGTCCCATGTGCAGAAAAACACCCCCAAAGCATGGTGCTACCACCCCCATGCTTCACAGTAGGGATGGTGTTCTTGGGATGATACTCATCATTCTTCTTCCTCCAAACACGTTTAGTGGAATTATAACCAAAAAGTTCTATTTTGGTCTCATCTGACCACATGACTTTCTCCCATGACTCCTCTGGATCATCCAAATGGTCATTGGCAAACTTAAGACGGGCCTTGACATGTGCTGGTTTAAGCAGGGGAACCTTCCGTGCCATGCGTGATTTCAAACCATGACGTCTTAGTGTATTACCAACAGTAACCTTGGAAACGGTGGTCCCAGCTCTTTTCAGGTCATTGACCAGCGCCTCCCGTGTAGTTCTGGGCTGATTTCTCACCTTTCTTAGGATCATTGAGACCCCACGAGGTGAGATCTTGCATGGAGCCCCAGTCCGAGGGAGATTGACTGTCATATTTAGCTTCTTCCATTTTCTAATGATTGCTCCAACAGTGGACCTTTTTTCACCAAGCTGCTTGGCAATTTCCCCATAGCCCTTTCCAGCCTTGTGGAGGTGTACAATTTTGTCTCTAGTGTCTTTGGACAGCTCTTTGGTCTTGGCCATGTTAGTAGTTGGATTCTTACTGATTGTATGGGGTGGACAGGTGTCTTTATGCAGCTAACGACCTCAAACAGGTGCATCTAATTTAGGATAATAAATGGAGTGGAGGTGGACATTTTAAAGGCAGACTAACAGGTCTTTAAGGGTCAGAATTCTAGCTGATAGACAGGTGTTCAAATACTTATTTGCAGCTGTATCATACGAATAAATAGTTTTAAAAAATCATATATTGTGATTTCTGGATTTTTTTTATTTTTATTATGTCTCTCACAGTGGACATGCACCTACGATGACAATTTCAGACCCCTCCATGATTTCCAAGTGGGAGAACTTGCAAAATAGCAGGGTGTTCAAATACTTATTTTCCTCACTGATATATATATATATATACACACACTCTCCAATGAAACTGGCCACTTACAGTTTGAAGAAGGTGGTTCCCAGCTGCAGAAGCAGCACGTGAGGGAGTCTGTGCTCGTGCACAATCAGAACTCCCTCCACCGTCCGCCGCATCCCGATCTTCTCAAACTCCTCCCGCATCCGCTGAAAGCGTGCGGCTACCGAGCTGTCCTTCTCATAGAGCGGCTCCTTGGTGCCGAATGTGTAATTTGTTAGAGGGTATCTGTGAAAAACAAACATCGTAACGTTCACATAATTTAAATGAGGATATGTAGAATGTTATTGATCTACTAGAGGATCAGCACACAGGACAAAAATGCAGGACCATTATAGAAAATGTAACAAAAAAAAAGAAAAGATATATGCCAGAATTGATCAGTCGATATCTGCCATTTGAGATTACTAGCATCAGCTGCATAATCTCAAAGTTTCCTTCGGTTTGTACATGTACGCTAGGGCAGGGGTTTTCAAACTTGCCCTGGAGGACTCCCAGCACTGCACATTTTGTATGTCTCCCTCATCTAACACACACGATTCAACTCATGAGCTCATTATTAGAGACGGCAAGACCTGAAGTGGGTGTGTCAAATATGGGTATGCTGGCGCACATGACACAAATTTCATCATCACAGTACTTGTGCACCCCGATTTTTCTACTCTGTGAGCAGCTCGCACATGGACCTTGAATTGTTTTGGCTCTAATTATTATTTTTGTTTTGAAGATAAAAACTAATTATACAAAAGGTACCCAGACCCAACACTGGCCTGAGTTGTTGTTTCACATTCGAGAGAAGAAAAAAAAAGACACAAGAGGATACAGAACCACAACAACTGCAACAACCATAGGCACCTGTGTTGAAGGGCACTTCAATCCCTGATTTATTCAACCCTACAAACAAAACAGTATGAAAATAGTGCTACTGCACATGGAATATAACAAAAACAGATGTCTTGAATGCCTTTATTTTGCCTACCATCACTACCATGCATGCCAATATAAATGAACATAGATTTGAGAAATACATAAAATCGCAATCAGTTTATGTGACTCAGTAAGTGCGTCTCAATCAGGTTCCTAGGGCGTGAATCACTATATCGTGAACTGTACATTATATCCGGACACTAGTAAGGACAGTAAGGCTCACTACACATTGGGACACTGATGACTACTTCTGGCAACATGACAAGATCCTCATTGTACAACATCCCTGGTATTAATGAACAGCACAACTGTATCTTTCTGACATTGTACTTTAAATGACATTTTAAAAACATTGACAAATTCTTTAATTTTTTACATATGCGTGCAACATTTCAGCCATAAATGCATTACCGGTGTATGCTTATGCTGAAATTAATACGAATTAAATTATGGTTTGTATTTAAAAAAAACATCTATCGCGAGTCATTATGTATGTCTAGCGAGTTGGCTCACGTAATATATGTTGTTTCGCGCTTAAGAACTTAGTGAGCATCGATGCTCCCTGGTTTTCACGGTGCATTGTGGGACTTTTTAGGGAGCGACTGTCTCATTCAGTGCCTTGGAAGGATTTTGCGATTGAGAAACTCCTTAAAATGGCCGATTCCCTTATCAGTGCCCCGACTACTGAACTAGGGAGCTGATTGAGACGCACCCCGCATCCAAACTGCAGTAGGCAGGACGGAGCGTTTTCAAATGTTAATGCTCTTTCAAAAAGAAGCTATAATGCACCACTGGGCTCGCTGAGCATTAGTTACGAAATTAAAGTAATTGCACGTTATTTTCAGTGGTGAATGCTACTCACAGGTTGATTGTTCTCTCCAGGGTGAGCGGTTTAGCCGGCTGGCTAATGTATTTATTGCCGAACTGATTTACTCCACGAGGCCAACCGGTAGATGATCGATTCGGAGGTACAACTGACATCGTATGACGGATAATATAATCGCTTCTTAATCTTTGCGCTAATCACTTTTTTTTACTGTTGATTGCGATATTAGTGAGATTGAATTGCACAGCCTTGGCGCTCGATGAAAACCATAATACGGCACTCTGTTGTGAAAGCACATCCGGGACATCGGGCTACTTCCTGTGTTACGACCATGCGTTTTGCTTAACGGCATGTTCGCTTTTTGTCATACGTCAGCGAGGCTAATAAATATTATGTTGATAAGTGGATTTGAAATATTCCTAATCAATCTATTGATCATTTTAGGGAAGTATCACATTCACAAAGCTAAATTCAGTAATTCTAAACCCTCTTTTATTGCTTTTGGTAAGGAGACGGAACAGTACATCAATTCCATTCTTGATTCAAAAAATAAGAAGGCTGCTAAAACAATTCAATTATGCTCCTTATTTAATATCTTTATTTGAACCCCTCCCCCTGGTTTATTTTTTTCTTTTTGTGTTGTAATTGTTAACATTGTATTAATGACTCTAGTTTTGTGTATATATTGTTTGTATTGTTAAGATTCATAAAAAATAAAAAAAGTGGATTTTTATATTTTGTTTTATATACATGTTTTTTTATTGTATTACTAAACTATTGCTCTTTTGCTCGAAATTAATTTATTCATTTACCATTACAAGTAATCACATAATGTAAAACATTATTTAACCCTTTTCAAAATGAACCATTTAGTTAAAGCGTTATCATATCACCCTTTTATAAAACAACACAACAGATATTTCAGTTTACATAGGCCTATATAACTTTCATGTGATCTCTTCATTCATGTATTTTAAGAAGTAAAATGAGATATCCTGTGCTTTTAAAATACGTTTATTGTTTTACAATTTTTGTGTGAACATATTTTGTAACATGATGATGGGAGTCAGGTACAGACTACATCCAGAATTAATATGCAACATTGTTTTCCTTTCTTGCTTTCGTGACTTGCTGTGTTAATCTACATTCATTTATTACCAGTGCAATTAACCACATTATGAAAAAAAGTATACAATGAAAGACTTGCAACCTAAAAGCACCCTTCTCAAAATAAACCATTTTATTATCGCTCTTTAGTAGGGAGTAGTGAAAAAATAAGAGTATAAACTAACACTGAATAAAACTATATCTAATACAGTTATCACCCTTAGTGCAAATTCTTTTATTCCATCATAGTTCCCATCTAAGTCATTAGATGTTTCATCCTTGAGAAATCATACAAATCAATGCAGCAAGATTGCTTTTTTTGGGAAATCATATAAATCAATGCAACAGTATTGCACTTAAAAATTCAACACATTTGTAAGAGATCTAGGGTGTTTTGCGTTGCTATATGGCTGCCCTGTAATTACAAAGTGCATTATGGCCTCTGAAATGTTATTGTATGTTGTGTGTTCATTTGCCCTCATTACATGCGGTTTGGCAGGAACAATAAACACATTCTTTCCTAAAGCCTAAGGCACTGTCATTGTTAGATAGTCTCTAATTTCGTTGTTGGGTTTAAAAAACAGTCAACTGAAAACGTCAAATTAGATTACATTGTATATTAATAATTCAAATATATATTTATATTACATAACAGTGCTCATCTCAAAGGCATTAACAATTGCTGTTTTTAGTCATCTTTTGCTACTTAATCAAGAATTCAACCAATGTGGTCAATACGTTTGTATCAAATGAGGGCAAATATCACACAATATATCATAAGCATATCAAAGACGACTATATCAGTTCTGCAAGGCTAGTCGATCAACTAAAAATAAATTGAAACAAAGATACTTGATGTCTTAGGAATATGTTCCAGAATATTACTGAGAAAAATACACTCAATTGTGCAAAAAGCAGTGCATTCTTTCCGTTTTCTTTCTGTGAGGTCTGATTTTTAACCCCTAGACCTCTCACACTAATACATACATAATATGATTAAACCAGTACTTTTTATATGCCTTTAAATATATATTGAAATACAAGTGTGTTGCATATATATATTGGAATACAAGTATGTGCTTCATTATAATGTAAATTTGAACAAAATATATTAATATATTTTTTTACAGTTAAGATTTAGAGTAAATTAAATCACAGCTCTACAAAGCAGAAACTCCAACACACAGACTAAAGTGCATTCAAACTCTGGCCACAATGATTTATGTTGTATTGCATACAGTTCATCTGTGTTGTAGTCGTTGGGGAAGGAAATGCTTAATATTGCCTTTCCTTGGCATTCAAAGTTTCCATAGGATGCATTTTTATCATGGGAAAATATCTTCAAAAACGTCTTCAAAAAAATCTTGATGTAGCCTGAACTTCTTATAGGCATCGAGAAAGGGTTATTGTAAATAATCCATCTCCCAAAAGTTGATTGCTCCAAGTGACTCGTAAAAATCCACCTTCCACCAATGGCCTACTAAGTGAATCTTCACGAAGGGCTGGTCAGCACAAGTTTACTTGATATATCACCTCCTCATCTGCTAGTCAGATGCATTTGAGCCTTCTGTTCTGATGTTGGAATAATATGCAATCCAAGTGTCATGCTTTCAAAATGGATCCCTCTTAGAGAAACAATAAACAAGACAACCGTAAGTGTGAGGTAGATTTTAATAGCATACAACTACTTGATTTGAACATCATATGGATCTTCAGGCTGTTAGTAACTTGATCATTACCTGTTCATCTCTCAGGAGGGATCTGTGCTGGCTGTCATATCAGGTCTTCACTGCTCCTCATAGTCAGCGGCCGGGTACGTCTCTCCCTCCTGACCCTGAAACATGTACTGGGACACAGCAGCGGGGATGAGGGCATTAGCCAGCTCCTGCAAATGCACAAATACATGGTTTAGAAAATAGTCCATGGGTACTTTCAATTATCAATTTGAAAAATGTCACTTTGAGCCATTATGGGACTGATTGTTTACAAATGACAGTAAACTCACTGTTTTCAGGTTTGGGTCCATTTCTGTGAAGTTCCACTCATTCAAAGGCAGACTAAATGTGAAGGGCTGTGAGAAAGAGTTGAGGTTATAGGTTAATCAGGGTGCGTATGTTAAAGGGATAGTTCACCCAAAAATGAAAATGACCCCATGATTTACTCACCCTCAAGCCATCATAGGTGTATATGACTTTCTTTTTTCAGACGAATACAATCAGTTATATTAAAAATGTCCTGGCTAATACAAGCTTTATGGCAGTGAATATAGGATATATTTATAAGCTCAAAAAAGTGCATCCAACTATCACAAAAGTGCTCCACACGGCTCTGGGGGGTAAATAAAGGCCTTCTGAAGCGATACATTTGTGTGAGAAAAATATCTGTATTTAAAACTTTATAAACTAAAATAACTAGCTTCCGGCAGATGGGCGTACACATCGATTTACGGTGAAAGAGTAACCACTGACCTGACGCATGAAGCGTTGACAAACACGGAAGCTCAAAGGACAGAGCAAAACAAAACACCGGTCACAGATTAGAAGTCTAAAAAAATAATTTTTCAAGAGAAATGTCGGAGGATTTCGATAACTGAAAAGTGGAGCTTGTTGCCTAGCACTATTTGCGAGAGGGGTCAAAGCTTACGCTACATCACGTCAGGGGTTACTCTTTTGGCGTAAGTCAACTTGCATAGGCCGTCTGCCGGAAGCTAGTTATTTTACATTTACATTTATGCATTTGGCAGACGCTTTTATCCAAAGTGACTTACAGGGACCTTATTACAGGGACGATCCCCTGGAGCAACATGGAGTAAAGTGCACACTGGTGGTGACCGCTGGGATCAAACCAGCAACCTTCTGCGTATCAGTTCCATGGTTTAAACCACTGGACCACCATCTCACATATATTTTAGTTTTTAAAGTTTTAAATATGGATATTTGTCTTACACAACCGCATCGCTTCTCTTCAGTAGACCTTTATTAAACCCTGGAGCCATGTGGAGTACTTTAATAATGGATGGATGTGCTTTTTTGGGCTTCAAAAACTCATCCTCCACTCGCTGCCATTATAAAGTTAGGAAGAGCCAGGATATTATTTAATATCTCTGTCTGAAAGAAGAAAGTCATATACACCTAGGATGGCTTAAGGGTGAGTAAATCATGGGGTGATTAAAATTTTTGGGTGAACTAACCATTTAAGGTCAAGTCTGTGATCCTCTCATTCACTTGTATGTGTGTAAACAGTGGATTCGCTCTCTCGCCCTGTATAGATTCATACTTACATCCATTGCTGCTGCATTGCTTTCCATGCTCTGCTGATGACTCCTCAGGAGCAGCTGTAAATCCTCCAGGCTCATGTCAACGTTCTCCACACCATCAGGAATCTCTGGTCTTCAACATATGCACACAAGTTAAACTGAAATGTGAGGGGTGCTTGTCTATCTAAAACAAAAGTCTTAACTGTGCCAAGTTGTAGATATTTGTTACTCAGACATGGATGATATATTATACCTCTCCAGCACGGTTCTTTTGGCCCTTCTCTCTCCCAAATTAGATCCTCGGCCTTCTAGGACGGACTGCACCATGGCAACAGGGAGGACGGGGGGTTCAGCGCACACCTCACAGGGGCCGAGTGGTACACCCTCTCCTCGTCCCTGCACCCCAGGACTCACCGGCTCTTCCTTAATCAGCATTAGACACTTTTCCCTAAACAAACAAATTAAATATAAACTATTCATATGTAGTTATTACAAGGAAAACTAGAGTGGCAGTGCCCAATGAAATCCACTTGATTTTCTTGAAATTCTGTTGTCTGCTTTAATTTTTCTGGATTTTTATAATCGAATACAAAATGTATTTTCAAAAAAACTGGTGGTAATCAAATGGAGGCATAAAACATTATCAATTTAATGAATCTTTTGAAATGTAATCAAAGGAAATTTGAACAATTCCATACATTTTTTTATCTCACACAATATCACAAAATAACTGTGATATGTCTGAAAAAATAATGTTGTCTTATAATTATTTTTATCATTACTGTGAGAAGTACATTCTACTGTACAATAGTAGCCTAATATATTCCTGTTATAATTTCTTCAAGTTAAACCGAACTTTTATTTTGGCGGGTTGTAGTGAAGATCTTTGAGTTTGACAAGTTGTGTATTTGATGATAGTAGCTTTGTTCGCACTTATAAATGTTTCACTATTCCCTACATTTCTCCACTAATATTGAAGGAGTGAATGTAAACGAGTGAGTGAATTTGGACAGTTATAGTGTTGGAAGGGCTGCCACTTTTGCGTAGTTCGAGCTTGCTGTTTAACAATCATTTGAAACTTCGCAAACTGGCAGCTCCATTAGTAATGAAAAGATTTATCTTGAACTCTGTCAATGAAACTAGCATGTACAAACCTTTATTAAATAATTTAATAATCAATTAAAAAAGAATTTACACCTGAATGATTTTATACCCATATTGGACCAGCGGTTTGAAAAATGGATTCTGCTGCGAGTGACAAATTCTGGCGAGATGCGGGACTTCATTCGGCACAACCCTCACAGTGCATTATGGGTATTCTGTAGAGTCTAGACGTTGAGGATGCGTTCCATTCGACCGTAAGTGGACTGCGGGTATTCCGCCATCTCAAGTGAGATTCCAATCCAAAGGGAGCGAACATGTTCAGTTCGAAGGGTACTGCTAACGGCGTAGGGAAAAAGGGAACATCGATACATCACTTCACAGGAAGTGGAGAGTGAAAAACACACAACTGCCATTGCGTGTCGGCGTCGCATCACCTGTCTGAACTAACGCTGGAGCAGAGCCGTAGAAAGAGTTTTTAAACAGCTCTGCGATGGAGGAGTTTATAGCATTTGAATATTCATAGTTATTATACAAACTAGAGTATTTATGAATGGTTATGGCAATAACTGTTACATTCGCATATTATATTTTATGAATATGTAAACAAATTAAAAGTTTTGAGAAGCAGCTGAGGGCTGTCATTTTTTAAAACAATATTTTACTTTATTGTTTACAATGTAGCTGCGATTAGGAAAGAAAGTGCACGAGATGAGACCGCTACAAAGACCATTGATTAAGAATAGCCTACATTTATACATAGTTAACCAAATCAAAATGTATTTTCATATTGAATGACCGGTGCAGCTTCAAATGTGTTCATAATCAATACAACTTATATGTAAACTAATAAAACCAATTTTTTTTATTACATTTTTTTAGATACATACTGTGTGTTTTGTAAATGTATATACTTATTATATGGTTTTAAGTAATAAAGTAAATTACAATATTAATTTATGTTATAACATAATCTGTGCGACCCCGTCTTTGCCTTTCTTTGATGACGTTGCAGCGCGTTCCAAATGAGTGATTACTGTCAGCGAAGTCCACTTCAATTGATATAATAGGGAGCAGTGAACAGTGCGTAGGGACCCTGTCGATAGGAACGCACCCCGACTGTACATTGGTTGTACACTCGTTATTGCGGTGCATTATGGGATTGAATGAGTGCACTTGATAATATCCACTATGGTTTCGTCACCACAACAAATGGCTGTCCCTTCAAATAGTGCCCTATTTAAGGGTATAGGGGGCGATTTCGGACACAGCCAGTGAGAAGCTTGTCAGAGCAGCTCTGGTGATGAAGTTCATTAGTCGATATCGCGATTTGAATAAGTGTACCGCCCTACTTTTATCTGTTTATCCAAATTTTAGCAACTGATATTGCGAGTTATACAGTAAATTCATTAATTAATTCTGTGAATCCATACACGTTTTCCGCATTGCAGAAATCAGGGCCCTACTAAACAAAGTGGCCAAAGGGATAGTTTGCATTGTTTTCTTAACATATTGTTCCAAACCTGTATGACTTACTTGTGTGGAGCACAAAAGAAGATATTTTGAAGAATGTTTGTGCGACTGTGTCCATAGTCCAAGTCAATGGGCATGACTATACAGTATCATTTTAATGTAATGTTTTAATTTTTTTGGGTGAACTATTCTTTAATCCCAATGGGCGTCCCACTCACCTTGATTCATCTGCCTGCATTTGTAAAGCCATGGTGGTAGACTGTGAAATTTCAGTGACATCAGAAATGATTGGCCCTCCTGTCATCGCACTGCTAGTAGAACAGGATGCACTTTCTGTGGATGGCTGGTAGAACATGAAAGAGATTCTGTGTTTGTCATATTTTATTGATTGAGAAAGACATCAAAACACCAGTTGTACGAGCGATGATACAGATGGATGAAATATTTAATTTGAAAGCTTTCTCACCGACTGGATATAGAAAGATTCTTGCAAGGACTCCATGGAGTGGCTATGGCTGAATTTGGAGGCAGGAGGGGTGGAGCAGCCATCATCCAGCATTAGAGGACTGAGGAAGAGGAAATATGCAGCATATAATTGAAAGAAGCCACATTATTATCAATACGTGTCAAACATAAAGAACTTATGACTATTGTTGAGAAACTTAAATCCTATTGCACCCTAGTGGTAAGACTGTGAAAGAAACGTTGGAATAATGTTATTAGTAAGCCACTTAAAAGGTACAGCGAGGTAACAAGCTCTGGCTCTTGCGGTCCCTCTTACCCAATTTGTTCTCATGCGTCACACTAGCTGACGGTGCACCTTTTAATAGAAGGTAGAGGGTCATGCGCTACAGTTCAGGTGTGTGCGTATGTGAGGGCAAGAGCTCAGGAGGTCTGACTCAGCATTCAGGTCCATTCATCCCAACGAGGGCAGTGAATTGTATCAGCTGACTGTTTCCAGCTGAGTTGGCCGTTCCCTCTTCTGTGTTTGTGTTGGAGCATCAGGCTGTTGATTGCTTTTTTCTGTTTGCTCTTTTTGTGTGTGTGTGTGTGTGTGTGTGTGTGTGTGTGTGTGTGTCGATCAAATGCTTCAGATTAGTGTTTGTGTTGAAGTGTGTGTTACAGATGAATGGGTACACTCACAGCTTTCTCTTTATTCCCACAGTGCTAGGAGTGTTGGACTGCATCTGGCTAAACAGGAACTGAATCAGCTATTAATAGAACAGAGAAACAGAGAGTGATTAAGCAGTCACTAAATCAGCACAACAGAATCTATTCCAACAATGGCCATTGTGGGCTTGAGCTGTATTTCTTACCTTGTTCATGACCTTCTGCTGCTGTGTGTGATTCTGCCTCAGTGACACCACCTCCCTCCACAGAACATCATTCTGCCTACAAGACGGATAGATAGACAGACAGATAGGAAGATATGCTATAAACTAGGGATAATTTGTACACTACTGAAATGGTAGGTGATTGTTTTGAAGAAGTATTCGTTGATTTCACCCAGATCCGAGTGTAAGGTGGTCTGCAATTTATGTTTGACTGTTGATTTGGTCCGCCATCAAAAAATATCTAAAACTACTAATACAGAGGATTACTATTCATTCACTATGACTGAATATCTACCTATGGGAATCTGATCAGGCCGCTGGACTCCAGCGTTGCCTGTTTTTTCTGGCGAGTAGATTTTTGGTCCACGGGTTGATTTTCACCCCCCTTATGTATTTTGCCGCTCTAACACCCCCAAAACACCCTCAGACGTACGGATTCAGTGGAGAATTCGGCCGCTCGATGGAGAAATCGCATTGGGCTATTTTTGGGCTACTTTTGACTGGCCATTGGGATACTTTTGTTGCACAGACCTGGCAACCCTGGGTGAGCTACTGAATGTTCTATTGAGGCAGTTGAAACAAAAACACTAAACCACTGAGATGCACAATGCAGAGAAGCCAATGAATGAGCCAACTACAGAAGTAGTTAGAGGGGTAATAGAGGTGAAAAGTCAAGTTGTTGTTTGGGATTCCATTGTTTTGTTTCTAACGGTGAGGATAGGCAGTAAATGATGCCATGGGATTAAATGTGCGCAAGATGTGTGTTAAACGTCTTACTGTTTCATATCCTGCATCTGCATCTCCATGTTCTCTTGTTGGCTGCGTAACACCTGCACCTCATACAACAGCTTACTCAAGTCCTCTTGCCGCACTTTGGTCTCCTCGCTTTTCACTATTGACACCTGTGAATACACAAACACAAACTATCGTGCAGTAATGGGTAAACAGACCTCCAACCTTCTCCTCTGTGTGTGTGTGTCAGAGCCTTTGACTCAGAGGATGAAAGCGAATAAAACAAGAGTGGGAATCACTTAAAGATGAAACGTCTCACCTTGCGCTTAATGTGCTCAAGCAGATGCTCATGGCCCTGGAGGAAATAGAGGTGCTGGAACTCGGTGTCATCTCTCTCTGGCTTCACCAGCCCGCTCTGCTCAATATTCACTACCTTCCTGAAGCCGTCTGAGAGAGAAGTGAGAGGTTAAGACAAACACTTGTTCAGTCTGGAGTGTCTGTGATATAGTTTTGGGATGTTTGTCAGTCAGCGCTGGCTGATACTTACACATGTTGAGCTGGCGTACAAAGCTTGCCATGTTGTTGTGTTTGAAGTATTTGGGCAGAACCTCCTTAGCAAATCTGCCTTGGTCAAAAACATGGAAGCTGGTGCCCATCTAGAATGAGAGAAAACAAGGCAAAAAGGAAAACACGTCTCTGCTTTTATTATGGTTTTAAAGCACAAAAGGTTGCATGTGTTTATAAAGGGAAGTCTTTTAATGATCTTCCTCAAGCTTTTTCTGAAAGACAATGTTTACATGCAAAAATGAGACACAGGATTGTGGTAAATCAGAGAGAACCGTTTTTTCTATCTTCCTGTTGTTATTTATTGCCCTTTTTTGCACACACAAGCACAAAATGATTTTTGATACACATGATTTTTAGCAAATTAATTAATGTGAAGTACCAATGATTCATTGCCAAATTTATGTAAATTAAACTGAAATGTAGAGATGGAAAAAAGGCATTTTCACCAGAAGAGTATGAACATGTGCAGTCTTGATGAAGTATTGATGCAAATCAATTATCTTAAAGAGTTTGGCAATGATTTTTGTGGTTCTGGGTTCAGTCAATATTTTTTTATTGGCCTTTAATTGGACCTTTCATTGATGTTCATTTAAAATTAATTTTAAATATTCTCATATGGATGCAATATGAATAGCCTGTATAAACAGAATGAATATAGAGAATTTGATGTGTTTATTATTAATCATTCTGATGACCTAAGCTAGATCATCACTACTAGTAATAAATACACCTTCAATCTTATTTTAAAACTTCATCAACACATTTTCTCAAAGTTCAACATATAGTTTCCGTTATGAAGAATAATATGCTATTTACACAAGGCGTTAATATAAACTGTTGTAAATATACTTTATATATGAAAATCTCAAATTTAATGCTAAAACAAATTATCAAAATATTTCTTTTTACAATATTTTTATCAGATAAATGTTTTCATACGTTGTCATATATAGTTTTTTTTAAATATCAATATTATTTAAACATTTCCATTGAGCCCTCTTGTATAGGGGTCCTCAGAAAATGTTGAATGTCTCTCTGATATTGCAATTATTTTATTTATTTTAAAACAGATACCACTGTCGCCTAAATCAATTTATTCCAATATTTTACTTAGAAAATGAGAACGTCCAATTATTTAATTTAGTAAACAACGTTTAAGCTTGCTATTTTACACAAACAATATAAAAGGGTCTGTATACATGCCAATAAAGCATAGCTTTGAATACACGAATACATATCTGCCATTTCATTGCAAGGGATCATCATATTTGGAGGTTTTTGGCATTAAAATGTTTGAAAATCCCTGACTTACATTTAAACTTTTAAATATGTTGCTCTAAAAGGGCTCACAACAGTCCAACAGAATTTACATAATTAAATGGCAACTTTGGTTTTCTTTCTATTTCAGATCTACACAATCTATCATCATATATATATATATATATATATATATATATATATATGCCATCAATATGAACTCACAGTACTCCAGCAAATCAGATGATTGGTCTCTGGGTCCTCCACAAGAGTCCAGAGTTTAGTGAGGAAAGCAGGAACATTGCTAGCGTATCCTCCATCCACACCTATAGAGCCTGGGTTCTCCTGCATGACTACACTTGGACTTGAACAGATGAGTCTTTAATCCAGAAGTATTTTAGTCCATTTCCAAATCGATGCTCTCTTGGGATGTGCGTTACTGATGCTGTTCCTCTCTCCTTCTCTTCCTCGCTCTCTTTGTGGCCTAGTCATAAGGCCATATTGGTCCCTGCCATTCCCACAGGTCAGAGTCAGCATAAAGCAATGCCCTGCAGCATCACCACTATACCCTCTCACTCAACAAAGGAGCCCACAGGAGAACAATACAGACCCACACAAAAGCCTAGAATAATGCCACACTGTCACGCCAAACAGCACAATGACCAAACACAACCTGCACAGGAAAGTGTGCTGGGCAGATGTGTGGGGTTTTGTGTGGATTTTTAATTGTCATTCATGATGTTAAGGTTGTTGTTTAGAAAAAAAAAACAAAAGCTTGTCTTCAAGAGGTGGAATATTTACAAATACATTACAGGCTATATACACCTGAACAGGTGGTCTGTCCTTCTGCCTATGTATGTGTGTGTGTGTGTGTACGTACGTACATATGAATGTACACTTTAAATTAAGCCCTTTTTTAAGATTTACGCATTACAATTAATAGTAAAATTCTATCAAATTGAATTGACTAAACATTTCAATCTATCTATCTACACTCTAAAAAAAAAGGTTCTATATGGCACCAAAAATGGTTCTTGGCTCGTAATCATAGGGGAACCTTTTTAGTGCTATATAGCACCAATTTTGGTGCTTCAGTGGTTCTTCAGCGGTTCTTCATAGGTTCTTCACCGGTTCTTTGACTAAGGTGCTATATAGCACCGCTACCATATACAGAACATGTTAAGATATGGTGCTATATAGCACCAAAAGTGGTTCCCCTATGATTACGACGAAGAACCATTTTTGGTGCCATATAGAACCTTTTTTTTTTTTTTAGAGAGTATCTATCTATCTATCTATCATCTATCTATCTATCTATCTATCTATCTATCTATCTATCTATCTATCTATCTATCTATCTATCTATCTATCTATCTATCTATCTATCTATCTATCTATCTATCTATCTATCTATCTATCTATGTAATGTGTGTATGTATGTATGTATGTACACTCTAAAACTAAAGATCAAAATAAATCTAATTAATAAACTAAATTAACCATATAAACTAAATTACTGATCTAATTATTGATCTAAAGCCCACACTGTCACCGTATGGAAATTGAAATGAACTGATGACATCAAATGGCTATACAGCTTAATAAAATTATGCTGCATTATTTTCCTGTTTAACACTGTAAAGCTGCTTTGAAACAATCTACATTGTTAAAAGCGCTATATAAATAAAGTTATCTTGACTTGACTAAAAAATGGTGCTATATGGCACTAAAAGTGATTATTGGCTCGTAATCATAGGGGAACCACTTTTGGTGCTATATAGCACCATATCTTAACAATTTCTGTATACGGTGCTATATAGCACCTCAATCATCCCAAAGAACCGGTGAAGAACTGCTGAAGAACCACTGAAGCACCAAGATTTGGTGCTATACAGCACCTAAAGTGGTTCCCCTGATTAAGAGCCAAAGAACCACTTTTAGTGCCATATAGCACCATTTTTTAGAGTGTTTGTACCATCTTCAGCCATCCATCCATGCATCCATCCATCCACCCGTAGCTTTATTGGCATGGTAAAAAGTATTTTTACTTTGTCAAATTATTAGAAAACACACATACATATTCAAATAATAAAATAACAAAACAAAAATGTTCTACCTATAACCAGCAGTGATCTTATTTCCTTTAAAAAATAAAATAAAATACAAAAATAATACAAATAAAATAAAACAAAGTTGCTCTACCTTTGTCTAACCAGCAGGGGGACCTATATCCATATCTTCAGTATTTTTACCTCTCTATCTCTCATTCATTACTCATGCAACAGTCATCATTTCAACAGATTCGCTTTTTTGTTGTTGTAATAAAGCAGCACATGTATTATGCAATCGTTTTGTAGTTCCTTATGATCACTCTGTAATGTTCAGCATCCAGCAAAAATAAATAAAATAAAACTCAGCATTCAGCATAGGCTACTATACATGTACATGAATAGGTATGGAATCCAAAAGCTAACTAGGTTGCTAAAAAGTTGGGGCGACGCAAAGCTTAGCATAGTCATTTCAAAATGAAAACAGATGTCTGGCTAGTGCATTATATGGTTTAAATGTATTTTTTTTTAACCATGTATTAACCAATTCTTTTGAAAAACAACTCTATAGGCATTGAATCCATGGTGACATAGACAATATACATGCTTCCGTAGTCATTTAGGTCAAAGCCCGATTCAGTTAAACATGATTAGTAGCTGACGAATGCAAAATGAAAATCACTGGTCAGCATCTGTATATGTTAAACAGGTCATAGGCCTTCATGACGACTTACTTCCTCACTTTCGAGCTGTAGCATTATGTCACCGCAAGTCATTTAAATGAGTTCGTTAAGAGACATCCCATGCACATCCTGTAGTTAATGAGTAAAGATTCAGCATTCATTTCAGGAGTCAATATAAGAAGCAGTAAGTAATTGTTCCCATGTATCACATTCCAGTAGACACTTTTTAATTAGAGCTACAGGAAGAAGGAAGTGTTTGATTCGCATGAGGATGCAGGCATCTGTCAGGTTTGTTGTCATGTGGGAGGTAGGTCTGTGTTTTTGTGTGTACCCACGAGTGGGTAATAACTAGTTAAGGGACCATTTACTAGTTATTAAAGATAGGCAAGGCTGTTGCTAGGCATACAAATTAATATTCATATTTAATATTTTGAGTAGATTAAACAGATTAAATTATGGATCAATCCGTAGGCTATGTTGTTTTTCAGCAATTTCCATCTTAGTATCAATGTTCTCCATCTCCTGGAGTAATCCTACAAGTTCAAAAGAGCATTTATTGTACTCTCTTCTTCACAGTCATGATATTGACTCCTCACAAAAAAATATTGGCAGTAGGCTACTAACATTAGCACTAGTTGAATTGCTAGTCAACCTGCATGGACAAACTGCATTTACATATCTGTAATTACATCTATACTGTACTTAATGTCATGTTGCCAAGTTTGAATTTATGAAATTAGGTCATTCTCAAAATATGGTGACAAACCTGCCCCTTGAATTTTCAGTCATGAAAATTAGTCAAAAAACAAAAGTCATCATTTTAGCAGTCTATAAAAGAATATGAATCAATTTGGCTATTGTTTTGCACGTTTAAATTTTACTTTTTTTACATTTATTTTCAGGTGCCTAAAAAATGTCTTCATCTCATTAATCATTTGGTACACCACTTAGGCCTATGAGATTTACAGTTATTTATTAATTTTAAAAAATTCGGTTTAAAAGTGCAGTGTGTAATATTGATTAGGATCTATTAACAGTAATGCAATATATATACATAACTATGTTTTCAGTTGTGTATTAAGACCTTACATAAAGAACCGTTATGTTTTTATTACTTTAGAATGAGCCATTTCTATCTACATACACCGCGGGTCCCCTTATGCTGCATTCACACGGGACATCGGCGTCAATGCTTCTCATTTACTTTGAATGGGTGATGTCATTCGTTGCTGAACTGAGTTGTGGGTTCCGTTGCGTTGCGTTGTGTTGTGTCACTTGCGTTGCTCACGGCAGAAGTTGAAAAGTTGAAAACATTTTTCAAGCACCAACGCAGGCGTCAGCCAATCAGATCGCCTATGCAAATTCCCTAGCACAGATGCTAGCCAATTGTGTTCATGCAACACTGGAAATATATATAATAATATGATTGGCTGTTGTCACTATGATGGTCGCGTCAACACCAGCTTCAGACACGCCCTCCGTCAAGCGCTGACACCCCGTGTGAATACAGCATTACAGTGAAGTCACCATTTTGGCTGCCATGCTTCTACAGTAGCCCTAAACGGACAAACTGCTCTACAGAGTGCTAGCTACTCTCTGCTGTCTCAGACAACGACATCTTTGTCCTGTCGGCCACCATAGCTTTTGTGCTTCGAAAGGGAGGGGTAAGCGGTGGGTGGTTGCAATTCGCAACCTCAATGCTAGATGCCGCTAAAATTTACACAGTCAAGTCAACTTTATATATATATATATATATATATATATATATATATATATATAGCACTTTTTACAATGCAGATTGTTTCAAAGCAGCTTCACAGTGTTAAACAGGAAAATAATGCAACAGAATTTGATTCGGCTGTACAGCCGCTCCGGAGAAAACGGTAATGTCATCAGCTCATTTCAATTATCATACAGTGACAATGTGGGCAGATCAGTAATTTAGTTTATATGGTTAATTTAGTTTACTAATTCGATTTATTTGGATATTTAGTTGAAAATGTACTGTCCCCAACTGAGCAAAGCAAGCCAAAGGCGACAGTGGCAAGGAACCAAAACTCCATCAGGGGCATAATGGAGAAAATAAACCTTGGGAGAAACCAGGCTCAGTCGGGGTGCCAGTTCTCCTCTGGCCAATTAACAAACAGCGTATGATTATTATTCTGGCAACTTTACAGGTCAGGGGTCATATTAGATCGGAAGATTCAAAAGATCGGAGACAACACGCCGGAGAAGGGTTTATTGAGGATGATGTATCAATTAAACAATTATTAAATTGCAATATTCGAACGATCGGAGTCATCACGCCGGTCCATCTAATTAAAATAATTAATATAAGTAATGAATAATTTAAGAACGATACTTGATTTCCCTTGATTTCTTTAAGGCCATTGGTGTTATCAATGTTAGAAATATTTTTTAAAATACAAAACTTTGTGGAAAAGTACACTCAAAAAATGCTGGGTTAAAAATAACCCAAGTTGGGTTGAAAATGGACTAACCCAGCAATTGGGTTGTTTTAACCCAGCAGTTGGGTTGATGTTTGCTTAAAACAACTCAATAGCTGGGTTAAAACAATCCAATTGCTGGGTTAGTCCATTTTCAACCCAACTTGGGTTATTTTTAACCCAGCATTTTTTAAGAGTGTACTTTCAAAGTCAAATTTCAGATTGGAAGAAGCTTGTTCATATCTTAGTGCAGAGATTTTCCCATCGTGTTACAAAAGTTATACATTTTTACCCTAAGTGGTTAATTTAAACACCATTGGTTTCACAAGCCTAATTAGTGAAAATAAAATAAAATAAAAAAATAAAGAACAAAAGTCAAGCTGTCCTTCGTTATAATGTCAAGATATTAATAAATAAATGCCATCAGTTTTCAAAACGTCAAAACTTTGTCAATCTGAAATGTCATAATCCATATAATTTACAAATCACATAAAATGTTTATAATTTTTTTCAGTTTGGACTCAAATCCCAAATCTGCCAGAGTGCATCATGTAAGCATCACAGGGCCATGACATTACTGGCCTGAGGGTCAAAGAGCACATGATGTAGGATTTAAAACAGCCATCAGTGACTGCAGCTGCGAGGTCAGTCATGATCTTGTTATTAATAAAGTTGAGAGCCGGGATTAAACGAATGAACTGGTGGCCTCGGTTTGAACAGCCAAAGTGGCAACACAGCTGCGTTTATGCAGCTTTATGCTAATGCTAATCTGACCAAACACATAATCCATTAGTGATTAAACACTATGAGGAATTTGTACCATGGACACATGTCCATCCATATCCTTTTAGAATCTACTTGGACACAGAAATTAGAGAGAAAATTAATAGTTAATAATCAAACGGAAATAATGAATTAAATACTTGTAAAATGCAGTAGTGACCCTGAGGGTTTGTCAAAACAGATTATAGAAGACAGAGATGAAAAATATGAGGGTGTAGAGAGAGCGAGAGAGGGGGTATCCAATCACACACACTTCTGTTTGACTGGTGTGTTAGGACTGTGACGTTTAAGTTCAGGTGGAACTAAAGCCATAAGTGAGATCAAAGCCACACACTCTGGAAAAGAGAAACAAATTATTCATATCTAAAACGAGTCTGCATTTCAGTTTGTGAGGGATGAAAGAGGAGAATGATGTTGATTATTTGGTAACACTTTAGAATAATGGTCCATCATTAATAGATAACTATGCAGGAAGTAATGCAGGACTAATGAGTAGTAGGGGAGAGCGTGGCACAACCTAACACTTTCTCAGTTTGTGTAAATCCACTTGGGGTTCAGATAATTAATTTTTTCCCACATTAATTTCACACGTCTAGTACAATTATGTGGTTGTGTTTCATTAATACAGTGTATACTTTTTTTCTTGATTTACCCCGAAAAAATGGAAGTGAAATGTGACAAAATGCCCCCTAGGTGGGGTACATTGTAACATGTGAGGGGCACATTGTAACATGACCATATGACAGCTTAAAATATTATCTGATATAATAAAAAATAAAAAAATATCCATGACAAACTAAAATATTTTGTCAATAAAATACAGTTATTAACTTTTTAAAATAAAATAATGGCATTTTTAAATCATTTAAAAAAAAAAAACTAATTTTTGAGTTTGAAAACAAACACATAGCTAAATACAGCTAACCAGCATAGTTCAAAACATAATAATAACAAATCATTTCTGAACATTAACTCTGTCATTATTCACCCTATTTCTCATGGTTTCTCAAAAGAATTCATAAAATTATAGAATATAATAGCGTAGTTCTAATAGGGGCTCATTGTAACGCAGTGTTACAACGCACCCCACCTGCACAACTGGGATTCAAATCTCGGCTCGTATCTTCTGCTGGTTAGATCAGCATTAAAGAACTATCTCAACTGTTAAATAACTGATATAAGATTACAACAATATCAGATTTGTCTTATTTTAAATAAACACAAAATATAGAGATGAAAAATGAACTTAGGTAAGAAATGTACTTTTGGAATGGTTAAATAAATGTTCAGTAATATCTTCTAGAGATTTTTAAATTTCGGCGCAATTCTCTCTCGAAATAATGTTGATATGGCAACTAGTAAATACACTAAGTTTCGTCATCCTGGCATGTGTGGAAAGTGTTAAAACATGCGTGATACAACTATCCCTGCGTTAAGTTGTGCCCTGCGCTCCCCTACTTAACACTTCAGCTACTACTACTAACTAATATAGAAAAAAGCGTAAATAATTAGTAAGTAATATCAAATTTAGGAGATAGTACCTTGTGAAGTAATCAATATTTACTGAATGAGACTAGCCTCAGTAATAACGTTTCGGTTACTAACGTAACCTCGGTTCCCTAAGATGAGGGAACGAGTATTGCGTTTTGCTAAAACGCTATGGGGGAATTCCTTTCCTCAAGATATTGAAGCAAATTTTTTTCCAAAAATACCTTTTATACGCAGTGCAGCTGCACAACTCTCAGCAGGAAGCAGCTGCGTGCTGATTGGCTGTGCCGCTGCAACTGCAGCAACCTATAGCGAGACCGTGGGGCGGGACGGACCAATCAGGTCCTTCCAAATTCCCGCCACAAGGGGCAACAGAATTTGCATAGCCTAGGGTATATAAGACCCACTCTCGCAGGGTTAGTCAGGTTAATCGACTGAAGCGACTCCTGAGCAAGTGAGCAAGCACGGCAAGCAAAACGCAATACTCGTTCCCTCATCTTAGGGAACCGAGGTTACGTTAGTAACCGAAACGTTCCCTTACGAGAGTACTCTCGTATTGCGTTTTGCTAAAACGCTATGGGGGACCAATGCAAAACGCCGTGCTTGCTTAACGGCTCTAAAGCCGACGACACCAAACCCAGGCCAACCTAGGTGGGCCCGTAGTATGATATCAATAATTCAGAATGAGCCAGACCTGAGTCGGGCCCTAATGAGAATGAACACGATATTCGTGCAATAATAAGTATAGACCAGACATAATCGGGTCAGGAATAATGAGTGGCCAGATACTTCGGGCCGTATAAGGAATATGCTTATGACTTAAACAATATTCAACCCAGGCCGGACTTATCGGGCCTTAAGGGGTTAAATCTGTTCATACAGCAAGAAGCCCAGCTTGTAAAGCCGGAACATCTAAATTATAGAATCTGATAAAAGTGGATGGGGAGGCCCAGCCTGCCGCCGCACAGATATCATTCAGAGAAATACCAGTAGACCAAGCCCACGAAGAGGCCATGCCTCTAGTAGAATGGGCTTTAATGCCTAAGGGGCAACTGAGATCTTTAGACTCATAAGCCAGTGATATAGCATCCACTATCCACCGTGACAGGGTCTGCTTTGTAACTGCGTACCCTCGGGTGCGGCCGCCAAAGCATACAAAGAGCTGTTCAGTTTGCCTGTAAGCAGCGGAACGCTCTATGTATATTCTCAGCGCTCTGACAGGACAGAGCAAATTAGCATCTATTTCATCTGACTGCGATGAAAGTGTCGAAAGTGAAATGACCTGTGCTCTGAACAGAGTTGAAAGCACTTTAGGTACATATCCATGTCTTGGTTTGAGGACGACTTTGGAGTCGTTTGGCCCAAACTCCAGACACGAGGCGCTCACAGAGAGCGCGTGCAGATCACCCACTCGCTTAACTGATGCAATCGCTAGCAGAAAAGCAGTCTTTAGTGACAGGAGCTTTAAGCTCACAGAATGCAGAGGCTCAAATGCAGAGCTCTTCATGGCATCCAGGACCGTGGACAGGTCCCATATAGGGACTGAAGGGGGGCGAGGTGGGTGAAGCCTTCTAGCCCCTTTAAGGAAGCGAACAATGAGATTGCTCTTTCCTAGTGACAGTCCGTCACTTGAATGTGACACGCTGCTATAGCAGCCACATAAACTTTGAGCGTGGAGGGGGAGTGACCCGCGTCCAGAAGCTCTTGTAAAAATGTAAGCACCTCTGACACTGCACAATCATGTAGGGTCAGATTTCGCGCTTTACACCAGTCTGAAAAGACTGACCATTTGCCTGAATAGAGCCGCCTAGTTGTGGGGGCTCTAGCTTCAGTAATAGTATTCATTATGCTTTCAGAAAGGTTCTCATGTACCCGTTGATGGGCCAAACATGAAGCGCCCATAGATCGGGACGGGGATGCCAGATCTGCCGTTCCGCCTGCATGAGGAGGTCTCTCCTCAGCGGGATCGGCCACGGAGCTGCATCTGACATCTGACTCAGCAGTGAGAACCAAGGTTGATTTCTCCAAAGCGGGGCTATTAAAAGCACAGCGCATTTGCTCTCCCTGATCCTCTCTATGACCTGAGGTAACATTGAGATGGGGGAAACGCATAAAGAGGAAGGTTGGGCCATTCGTGGGCCAACGCATCCTCGTGCTTGGAGAAATATATTCGGCATTGAGCATTGTCTTGTGAGGCGAAAAGATCCACTTTTGCCTCTCCAAACTTGCCCCAAATTATCTGAATTATATTTGGGTGAAGAGACCACTCTGCAGGGGACACTTTGCCCCTGGACAGCATGTCCGGACCCAAATTCAGAATGCCTGGCACGTGAGTCACTCTCAGCGAGCTCAGATTGTGCTCTGCCCATATTAGGGCTTCTTCCGCCATTGAGTGCAGGTCGATAGATCTCAGACCGCCTTGGCGATTTATATAGGCTACCACCGATCTGCTGTCCGTTCGGATCAGGACATGGTGGTGTTTTATGTACGGAAGGAAAGCTCTTAGCGATATCGTGACCGCTTTCATCTCTAGACAGTTTATATGAAGGCTCTTCCCCGAGTCTGACCAGAGACCGGATATCGGCCTGCCCTCGTGAAGGGCTCCCCAACCTAGGTTGGATGCATCTGTCGAGATAACTTTCCACTTCGTAACAGTGCCCAAACTCACGCCCGTCTTGTACCAGACAGGATTTTTCCAAGGAGCCAGAGCCAACACACAGCTGTGGTCTACCTTGATTTGCAATCGGCCCGAAAGCCATGCGTGAGCTGGAACGCGGCGATTCAGCCAGTGCTGTAGGGGGCGCATGTGCAACAGACCCAGTCTGAGAACTGGCGCCGCCGAGGCCATGACACCCAACATCCTCTGAAAGTGTTTGAGAGGAATGTGTGCACCGGACCTGAGGGAAACCGCTCGGTTCTGAGCAGAGAGCGCACGCTGTAACGTCAGCCGCGCGCTCATCTGCAGCGAGTCCAATACTGTTCCCAGAAACGAAACTTTCTGTGTGGGAAACAATAAACTCTTTGCCACGTTGATTCTGAGTCCCAAGCATTGTAAATGGTTGAGAAGCCAAGATCTGTGGGTTAATAGCTGTATCTCTGACTGAGCTATTATGAGCCAGTCGTCGAGATAGTTGAGAATTCTCATTCCCCGAAGCCTCAGCGGGGTTAGCGCCGCTTCCATGCACTTTGTAAACGTGCGAGGGGCTAGAAATAGACCAAAAGGTAGCACCTTGTATTGGTATGTTTTCCCCTCGAAGGTGAATCTCAAGAATAGCCTGTGATGGGGGGCTATTTGTATGTGGAAATAGGCATCCTCTAGATCCACAGTGAAAAACCAATCTCCCGGGCGAATGTGCGCGAGGATTTGTTTCATTCTCAACATTCTGAACGGGCGCTTCATAAGGGCTTTGTTCAAATGTCTGAGGTCTAGGATGGGCCTTAGACCACCGTCCTTTTTTGGTACAAGGAAGTAACGGCTGTAAAAGCCCGACTCGCTCTGTGAGGGGTGTACGGCTTCTACCACTCCCTTTATTAACAGTTTTGATATCTCGGTTCGAAGCACGTGATTTTTGTCGCTTCTCACCGTTGTCTCTTCCACGGCGCGAAAGCGCGGTGGTCTGCGAGCAAACTGTAGCGAGTAACCTCGTTCTATTATGTTCAACACCCATTTCGAAATGCCGGGAATGGCCCACCAGGCCTCGGCCTTCGAAGCCAGGGGCTGAATTAATCTGCGGGGCGAGTCACTGAGTAACAGGGACTCGGTGGCCCGATAACCTTGCGCTAAGTTGGCGCTTATGAGGGAATTGTTTCCCGCCGCCTGAGTGCAGGGGGCCGGGGAAGATAGAGTATTGGTGCTTGTGTACAGGCGAGCGCGCTTGAGTGCGGGCTCGTTGACTGTGAGAATAGTGTTTCCAGCCACCTGAGTGCAGGGGGATGGGGAACATGGGGGAGTGCTTGAGTGTAGGGGTACATGCTTTAATGCTGGCACACTGCCTACAGAGAAAAAGCCCTTTTTGTGACTCATATGGGTCGCCGTGAAAACGGCGTTTGTGTACAGGCGAGCGCGCTTGCTTGCGGGCTCGTTGGCTGTGAATGTGGCGTTCCCAGCCGCCTTGAAGGGAGCTGGGGAACGTTTTAAAAGAGAGCGAGGCGGTGCACCGGCCGAAGCGGGCACTATCCACCTTCTCTTCATACCTCTGGCTAGGACGGCTTCGGAGGCTCAGGTTTCGACACATTGCTGGGTCGTGGACCTCGACGCTCTGGCGGTCTGCTGCGGCTCGTAGAGCGGGCACGCTGACCGGGCTTGGTGGGCTGGGCTGGTCCAGCTTTAGCTTGACGGCTAGCGGAGGAGCTGGAACGCTTGGGCAGGAAATGTCGCATTGCCTGCGAAGCCTTCTGTCTTTGGAAGGGTGCACGGTCTTTGACTGCCATCCTCTGGCGGAGGGCGGGCAAAGGTGTGCAGCGACAGCTTCCTCGAGGGGAGGAAGGGCTTGATATCCTTTTTTCTGAGCGCCATCGACTACCGAGAGCGCTGGAGAAAAAGAGGATTTGGCGCGAGAAGAAAATGGCGCCTTCCACGATTTAGTTAGCTCCTCGTGGACTTCTGGAAAGAAGGGAGCGGGTCTTTGAGCGGTCGGTTGACGGCGGTTCTCGAAATACCACTCATCCAGTCGGCTTCTCGTGGGCTCCTCGGACTGAGACCAGTCAATGCCGAGGTCGTCCACGGCCTTGGTGAGCAAGCGCATAAGCTCAGCGTCGACTGAGGTTATGACGTCGCTAGCCGTCCGCGTCGAAGTGGCGTGCTCCGAGGCGGCGTCCGACCATCCGCTCTCGGATGCAGCAAGGGAAAGGCTGTCATCCTCTTCCTCCTCCGGTCCGCCGAACGAAACAGCAGAAGCCGCCATGCGAGGGGAGCTGTGCTGCTCGTTGACGAACAACACGGGCGATGGCGAGGCACGCGGGGACATGCCCGGCGTGTGCTCGTCAGAGCGCTCCGGTGGCCTCTGGTTGCGACGTTTTTTCTTCCGTGGCTCCAGAGGCTGGGAGCACGGGACGGGATCCGAGTCGAAGCTGGCGAGCCGAGCCCGAAGGGTCTACAGCGCCAGCTCGTCGCACTCAGGGCAGCCGCCCTGGTTGAGTGCAGTCTGCGTGTGGTCTCGTCCGAGACATGACACGCAAATGATGTGCCGATCCTCGTCCGCGATGAAACCTCTGCACGAGGCGCAGGAACGAGACATTTGCAACAACGTCTCGTGCTCTTTTTGAATGTGAAAAACACAGTAAGGTAATAAAGGATATAGTGGGGGATGGCGCAGCTGGAAGGCAGGCAGAAGGCGGAGAATCCGACGTCCTCAGGCCGCGTGTTCCGCTGGGTGCGTGTCGACGGCAGGCTTCGATCCGGAGCTCAACGATTGCAAGTCGCTGAAGAAGAATTAATCTGACTAACCCTGCGAGAGTGGGTCTTATATACCCTAGGCTATGCAAATTCTGTTGCCCCTTGTGGCGGGAATTTGGAAGGACCTGATTGGTCCGTCCCGCCCCACGGTCTCGCTATAGGTTGCTGCAGTTGCAGCGGCACAGCCAATCAGCACGCAGCTGCTTCCTGCTGAGAGTTGTGCAGCTGCACTGCGTATAAAAGGTATTTTTGGATAAAAATTTGCTTCAATATCTCGAGGAAAGGAATTCCCCCATAGCGCAAACGCAATACGAGAGTACTCTCGTAAGGGAACTATTAACTAACTGAAAAATTATAAAGAACATTGTGTCTGAAATGTTATGAATCATCTTTTTTTACTCCGAATAAATTCATAAAATGCATCACTAGTTACTCAAGGGTTACTGTAATGTAACTGCTCTGAGACACAAAAGCTGAGAATCCAAACGCAGCTTTTTTTAAAGGATAATCCACAATCGTAGTCAAAAACAGGCAAAAGGTCATACACAGGCAAGCAGTCCAAACAGGCAAACAAGGCAGGAGAGACAAGCAAAAGGGTAATCCACAGAACAGGCAAGTAGGGATGGCTGACGGCGCTTTGCCGAGATCCCGAAGGAGCGCAGATGTTTCGAAGCACTGCTCCGAACTGTGATTCGAAACACCCAAGTCACGTGACTATGGCTAAATGAAGCTTCGAAGTGTTTCATCAGGTGGCTCCTGCCGAAACGGCGTTGATTAAAGGGGGCGGGAACAAACCACACAGTCACACATCTGTATAAACCTAATTCACCACAGTTTAAAAGTGAAGTAAATCCATCTTCACCTCGTCGGTTTTTGTGAGAGGAGAGATATTTTGTGATATAAGTGAGATTTATAGTGTGCTTTAGTTAGTTAGGCTATATTTAGTCTAGATTTAAATGAGATATATTGACTGATAGGTATAGACAGTGACAGATAGGATAGATATAGTGACATTCATATAGGCTAAGTTAGACAGTGACAGATAGCACAGCATAAGTTAGAGATATAGAATTATATAGATTCATAGGTGATATATTAGTAAAATAGATAAAAATGGAGGCACATAAGAGATGCCGTACATTTTTTTTATTGCTGATCAAATAATCATTTACAAACAGCATGGCAATAACAGAACATTTTTGTATTACAAAATACAGATCAGGTGCTTGAAAGTAGTAGAAAAATTTGTGTATATAAAATTTTTCCAGCATGAGGATGTTGTTCATCAGGAAGTTATCTTTGTTATTGTCCATTACAAGAGATGCCGTACATCTGTGGTGTGGGACCATTTCCATTTGGAAACACCAAATAAAGTGAGATGTGTGTATTGTGATAGGCAGCTAGCCTTGATGCACCATTTGAGGAGCACTCATCCTGGCATTTTGGAGGGTGCAGAGGACAACAAGTGTCCCATGCGAGATTATTTTTTCAAAGGCTGGAGAAATTATATGTAAAAAAAGAAGTCAGCTATCTCCTTCAACAGCAGAGCAAATAATATTTTTTTTTATAAAAATGTTATGTAACAAATTTGGCACATTGTGGCTTTATTTATTTTTATTAATGTTCATTTTTCATGACCACAAAAAAAAAAACAAAAAAAACTATAGTTATTCACAATGAGTAGGCTACAGGTTACAAAACCAAGATCATGTAATTGTCAGACAGATGTTAAAAACGTTTCTTTTTTTTTTTTTTACATGGATCATTGTAAAGGTATTTCAGATCAACACATGCAAATGACCACTAGATGTCGCCGTAGAGGCGGGTGTCGGATTGATTCGAAGCTTCGAAACAATATGGCACATTTGCTTCAACTGTTTCAGTGCTTCACGAAGCCTCGGTCTGCCCATCACTACGGGCAAGTAATCCAAGACCAAGAGACAAGAACCCAGAGAGGAATGCTCAGAAAGCCAGTGTTACAACAAACAAGTGAACATGGTTTATATAGGCTGAGGTAATGAGGTAAACGAGACACAGGTGTAAACAATGAGTGCTGATGAGTCTGGACAAAGGATTATGGGTAATGTAGTCTTTGATGGACTGACAGTCCGGGATGGAGTGCCCTCTGGTTGTAATCAGGGGCACTCTCACTGGTGAATCATGACAGTTACCTAGCCACTATGCAGGAACCACTAGTGATCTGGACCATTATTTTAAAGTGAAAAATATGTTTTTTGTTATTTTTCCACTTTAAAATAATGGTCCAGATCACTAGTAGTCCTTGAAGAGTGACTAGGTGAGCAATTACTAATGCATTTTATGATTTTATTCAGAGTAAAAAAGGACAATCTTTAAGAACTTCTAGTGATCTGGACCATTATTTTAAAGTGAAAAACTTTTTCACTTTAAAATAATGGTCCAGGTCAGTAGTAGTTCCTGCAAAATGACTAAGTAACGTTTGAGAGCATTTTATGATCACATTGAGAGTAAAAAAAAGACAATTTCTCACATCTCAGACACGTTATTCTTTATAATTAGTTCTTAGTGATGCCCATCCCATTCAGTAATTATTGATTACCTAATAAGGAACTATCTTAGTCCTAAATTTGATATTACTTACTGAATAGTTAAGCTTGTTTCTATATTAGTTAGTAGTAGCTGAAGTGTTAATGTAGTACTACTCATTAGTCCTGCATTACTTCCTGCACAGTTACCTATTAATGACGGATCATTATTCTAAAGTGTCACTGTTTATTTTAGCATCATCTTGACCATTCCTCACACACTGTATATATAGCCTATACCTTTTAAAAAAAGTTTTTTGAAAGAAATTACTTTTGCTCAACAAGGCTGCATTAATTTGATCAAAAATACAGTGAGGTTGTGAAATATTTCAAATGTATCCCTGTGATGATAATGCTGAACTTTCAGCATCATTACTCCAGACTTCAGTGTCACATGATGATTTGCTGCTCAAGAAAAAATTCTTATTATCAGTTTTAAAAACCCATCATATTAATTATACAGATGGTTGAGAAGACAGGTGCACTTCTCTTGTCAGATTTTCTCCTGGCTGACTTGAAAACATGCTAAATAGCATAGCGGTTCAGTGGCCCTATTATGCTTTTTCGAATACTGTATTACCTTTCATGCAGTGTGTGAAATACTGTAGCTTTTTGTGAATGTAACAGGTCTTCAAAGTTTTAAAGAGCAAAGTGCACAACAAATAAAGTTTCTGTCTCCAAAAAGAAAGAAGTGATTCTGAACTGCTGAAACGAGTTGTCAGCAATTCCAGTCTCACTTCCTGTGGCGTCAATTCATCAAAAGCCAAGGCATGGCGAACTCTGCTCATAAAATCTCACTGCCTCGACCTGACAAGTGTGTGTATGCGGTGTGTCCAAAGATGAATCATATATACATTGTGTCTCCGCTTTTTGTTATAACGAGAGTATTTGTGCGGGTGTAAACTTTTGCGTTTTGAGAGATACTGAGCAGATTCTCACTAGCGGTAACTTAAACACGTATGATTGGTCATTATGTTTAAATGGAAATACCTGTGATTGGCCACAAAACTCAAAGTTGCCAAAATCACGTTGTAAATAGATACATTTGCAGCGCCCTTGTTACGCGACATCAATATAACAACCAGATTGCTTTAATTGACTTTCTTTTCTCTCTTATTAAAGCGACACACACAGTTTCTGCCAATCTCATGTTAATCTTGAGTACCTATAGAGTAGTATTGGATCCTTCATATCTTCATACCGAAGAGTCTTTAGTTTTATCATATTTATGAAAGACTTTCCGAAAACAGCCAAACTTGTGGAGGCGTGCAGTGGGCGGAGCTAAAGAGTCACGAGCACACACACACACACACACACACACACACACACACACACACACACACACACACACAATCGCATTACCCCTGGATAACTTTCAATTCACTATAGGTTCGTGTTGTTAACATTAAATGCACTTGCGCGACGATTGCCAACAAAACACAGACATTTAATGCAGTTTCACTCACCGTCTGCGGTTTCAACTCATGACCGGCGGGAACAAACAAACACACTTGCAGAACTCCGTTGCTGCTCTGGAAAAACAAACTGCATCCACTGTTTCCTTAACGCTGGGTTATTTGGGAAGCTGAACAAGGTTATCGATCCCTCACAATCAAAAACACACTTCTTTAGTGATAATGTTGATTTTGTGATATAAAAACAAAATGACAGCGCTGCCGACGCCTCCTGTAACCCGAATGAAGCTCGTTGATGGGCGCGCTCTTGCTCTCGCTCTGGTTGATGTGCGCACACGCTCATCCGGGAGAGATGACCATACAAGGAATTCCGCCCTTTATGACATCATACAGAGCCATATTAAAAAAAAACTTTCCGAAACTTATTCGGGAGTGAGTGTATAGTCATACGCCCTACTTGTTTTTTTTATTATTTACATTTTGGCCATGTTTAGCATGAGAATCCAGCTTTTTAACAGTGTTAATAAGTCAGAATGCATGAAATAGCATTTTTCTAAATTAGAAAAAAATTACTAATGATACTGTATGTTACATGAATAACTCAAAAAGTGTTTTTTATATATGAGCTGACATATGACAGCTGCAATACCCAACTGATGCCCTTGCTATGCAACACTGTAACAAATGTGCATAATGCCAGCCAATGCCAAAATTGTAGTTGTAGCTGAAGCCTGGAAGATGGGTCATGTTGTCAACATGTCGAGAAGATAGTGTTTTCAGTGCTGCGAATCCACTTTTCATGCACTTCAGAAGGATGAGGTCTCGCACTGGAATCGATACAGACGACACCGTTCGTATCACTGTGTATCAAGTAATGAGGAAGCCTTCATAGCTGAAATTCAGATATGTTCATAGGCGTTTCGTTTCTGATGAGCAGTGAGAACTGTAGGCATTAGACCAATCACAACAGACTGGGCCGTCTGACCAATCAGAGCAGAGTAGGCTGGTGGAAAGGAGGGGTTTAGAGAGAATGAATCTTTGAACAAACCGCTTTTAGGCTCTTTGAGAAATTAGGTGATGTGCAATGTTTATTATGAGAAACTTAAAGTGTTTTTTACTTTGGATGCATGTCAACCTATTGTAGGAGACCTCCAAAACAAAATTGCGAACCTTTAAATAGCATAATATGCATCGTAGAAGTGATTCTTGCCATCAAGCACTACTCACATTTACCTCCTTTTATCATATGTTAAAAATGTTTTTAAAAAATTGAACCTAAAATTGAAATAAAAAAATATGATCTTATATATACGCGTGTACATATACAACAAGAAGAATGAGGATGAACACAAACAATAGTCTGGTTTAACAGATGGTGAAGACAGATTGTTGCCTTCGCACAAACCAACAGCAAGACCGACTAGTGAAGGTGATGTGTACAAGTGTGCAAAGCCCTTTCGCATTCTCTGCACTTGCAGGCTCAGAGAGCATGCGACCAGCTGTCACTCAATACTACCATGTGTGTTCAGAGCAGAAGTGTGTAGAAACATCTACGTGATTGTTGGCTTGCCTTTCCACATGATTTCAGACACTTTCCTTGCGCTCACATGTCATGTTGCAAACAAAAACAATGCAGCCACTTCAGGTCAAAAAGAAAACATGCATGTTTGTAAGGATAACAGTTCTTCTGTGTTTTTAACAAACCAACTCACTCCAATTTTAATAGGATTTCTTGATTGCAAATGAAATTCAAATGGATAACACAGGACCCTTGATTCTACTTAGTACATATTGTACATAATATTTTAAACCTTTATTTTTTGAATTACTTCATATAATTCTGTCTGAAAAAGTAAATGCATGAAATTAGATCCATTTACTGTAACAGGCATCCATAATGTGCCTTTATTAAGTCTGCTGTGTTTGATTAACCTGGGTAATGGAGGTTATTGTGTGCTGTGATTATTGATTAATCTGGCAGATGCTAAAACTGAAGTGTGTCATTTCAAGTGTGCACCCTAGAATTACAAAATTAAATCGCAAAAATAATTTTACCCAAACACTCCTCCATTCACTGTTGTGAACATGATTTTTTGTTGTTGTTAACTTCACAGTTCATATAGACCTATAGATATATCTTGCTGTTGTCTGTGTGTTTTTGTTCAGTTAGCTTTGTCCACTTTCTCACTCTCCCTTTCTTTATTTCCTTGCTAGCTGCTTCTCACTGAAGTGGTTCTGGCTGTGTTTTATTCAGGAGGTAACTGAATGACAGAAGCACTTTTGTGGCCTAAGCCTCCTGTCTGCTCTATCTCCCCTCCTTTCAAGGCCTGTGCATTATTCAGATTTCAGAGACATTGCTGGTAAATCCCCCAAGTAACATTCATTCTGTTCCACAGAGCTGCTCCTGAACCACAGCGGCCTCTCAGACAGCTCAGTGGCTGAAACAGCTAATCTCTTTTTATTCATGGCAATGTAAAAGTTGGAGCAACACATAATATTAGCGGCGCACTGCTCAACATTATGTTTCTGGACATGTTTTTAAAGTACATACTGTTGCTGGGGATTTCAACACCGATGGTTTCCTTCTCTGGTTTAAACAGAAAACAAAAGTACCATAGCACTCTTTTTTTTTTTTTTTTTTTTAAGAAAATGTTCAGCTTAAAGCTTTGAAATTATGCCTCAAACATCTGGACTTGTCATCAGACTTTACCAGTATTTTTTACTTAATCATATTGGACTCAATTCACTTACATTAGTTACATTCATACATGAAATGTATGATAAATGTAACAATAAGACATAATATCTGGCATAACATTATGACCTAATATTGTGTTAGTCCCCCTTTTGCTGCCAAAACAGCCCTGACCCGTCAAGACATGGACTCCAATAGACCCCTGAAGGTGTGCTGTGGTATCTGGCACCAGGATGTTAGCAGCAGATCCTTTAAGTTGCGAGGTGGGGCCTCCGTGGATCGGACTTGTTTGTTCGGCTCATCCCACAGATGCTCAATTGGATTGAGATCTGGGGAATTTGGAGGCCAAGTCAACAACTCAAACTTGTTGTTATGCTCCTCAAACCATTCCCAAACCATTTTTACTTTGTGGCAGGTCGCATTATCCTGCTGAAAAAGGCCACAGCCACCAGTGAATACTTGACAGGGTGTTCATGGTCTGCAACAATGCTTTGGTAGGTGGAACATGTCAAAGTAATATCCACATGGATGGCAGGACCCAAGGTTTCCCAGCAGAACATTGCCCAAAGCATCACACTGCCTCCGCCGGCTTGCTTTCCCATAGTGCATCCTGGTCACCAATGAGGTTAATTCTTGTGTTACACAGCATGTTTTTGAGCTTCAGCAAGAACCTATGAAGGTAATTCTCGTGTTCCGCAGCACGATTGAGCTTCTGCAAGAGGTTTGTTCTTGCGCGTCAAGCATGTAGGGTTCCAGTCTCTTCAGAAAATTTTGACTAAACCTGTCAATTCATATGGATTAGTTTTACAATCTTTTTATGAACTTTTTGAAGCAACAAAGTGGTAGTTGCAATCCTCTATGCAATTTGCATGTGCCAATTTAGGCTAAACATGCATTACCCTTTTCTCCGCTGCCCTATAGGAAGTGGTTACATTCATGACATACATAAAAATAGCATCTTTAACCCATAAGAACCCAGACCAATTGATCCTTATAGGGAAATTATGGGGCATATAAAATTTAGGCTTAATGGACCACTTGTAACATGTTTCTGCAGTTGTTTTTGAAATGCAACCCCTCCTTGTGAAAGATCTGTAATGTTACATATATGTGACATTGGGCGTTTATGATAATTTTTTTATGTTACATATATGTTACATTGGGCATTTATTTCTCAGTTTAAAAAAAAAACATTTTATAATTGTTTTGCTAAATAACAGTTTTTTTTTCTTTTTCACAACATATATCAAAATTATGCGTATTATTCAAAATTATTAACAAAACATATCAAGCCATGGACGGATCTTCCAACACTTATCCCCTGCATGCTGATTTTAAGAATCATTGATCAATATGATCATTTTGTCAGTGAAATGTAGACATGCTAGTATAAAACAGTTGCGTGACATATTGTCAGCATATTGTAATACAGGGAGTGCAGAATTATTAGGCAAATGAGTATTTTGACCACATCATCCTCGTTATGCATGTTGTCTTACTCCAAGCTGTATAGGCTGGAAAGCCTACTACCAATTAAGCATATTAGGTGATGTGCATCTCTGTAATGAGAAGGGGTGTGGTCTAATGACATCAACACCCTATATCAGGTGTGCATAATTATTAGGCAACTTCCTTTCCTTTGGCAAAATGGGTCAAAAGAAGGACTTGACAGGCTCAGAAAAGTCAAAAATAGTGAGATATATTGCAGAGGGATGCAGCAGTCTTAAAATAGCCAAGCTTCTGAAGCGTGATCATCGAACAATCAAGCGTTTCATTCAAAATAGTCAACAGGGTCGCAAGAAGCGTGTTGAAAAACCAAGGCGCAAAATAACTGCCCGTGAACTGAGAAAAGTCAAGCGTGCAGCTGCCAAGATGCCACTTGCCACCAGTTTGGCCATATTTCAGAGCTACAACATCACTGGAGTGCCCAAAAGCACAAGGTGTGCAATACTCAGAGACATGGCCAAGGTAAGAAAGGCAGAAAGTCGACCACCACTGAACAAGACACACAAGCTGAAACGTCAAGACTGGGCCAAGAAATATCTCAAGACTGATTTTTCTAAGGTTTTATGGACTGATGAAATGAGAGTGAGTCTTGATGGGCCAGATGGATGGGCCCGTGGCTGGATTGGTAAAGGGCAGAGAGCTCCAGTCCGACTCAGACGCCTGCAAGGTGGAGGTGGAGTACTGGTTTGGGCTGGTATCATCAAAGATGAGCTTGTGGGGCCTTTTCGGGTTGAGGATGGAGTCAAGCTCAACTCCCAGTCCTACTGCCAGTTTCTGGAAGACACCTTCTTCAAGCAGTGGTACAGGAAGAAGTCTGCATCCTTCAAGAAAAACATGATTTTCATGCAGGACAATGCTCCATCACACACGTCCAAGTACTCCACAGCGTGGCTGGCAAGAAAGGGTATAAAAGAAGAAAATCTAATGATATGGCCTCCTTGTTCACCTGATCTGAACCCCATTGAGAACCTGTGGTCCATCATCAAATGCGATTTACAAGGAGGGAAAACAGTACACCTCTCTGAACAGTGCCTGGGAGGCTGTGGTTGCTGCTGCTCGCAATGTTGATGGTGAACAGATCAAAACACTGACAGAATCCATGGATGGCAGGCTTTTGAGTGTCCTTGCAAAGAAAGGTGGCTATATTGGTCACTGATTTGTTTTTGTTTGGTTTTTGAATGTCAGAAATGTATATTTGTGAATGTTGAGATGTTATATTGGTTTCACTGGTAAAAATAAATAATTGAAATGGGTATAAATTTGTTTTTTGTTAAGTTGCCTAATAATTATGCACAGTAATAGTCACCTGCACACACAGATATCCCCCTAAAATAGCTCAAACTAAAAACCACTTCCAAAAATATTCAGCTTTGATATTAATGAGTTTTTTGTGTTCATTGACAACATGGTTGTTGTTTAATTATTAATGTTGTAAAATTAATCCTCAAAAATACAACTTGCCTAATAATTCTGCACTCCCTGTATTGACATATTGTCATGGTATGTCATTTTGTCATTTTCCCAAGTATGCATGATTTCCTGGCATTTGGTGCAGATCATGCGCAGATCAATACCCATCAATATTTCCATTTTTTTTAAACAGTGCTGTTAACATTTTCCTGAGTCCCAGATTTGATATAACACATAGAGAAAGTATATATCAATAAAAAAAATAATTGAATCGCCTAAATTAATTGAGCAGCTCATTAATATTTTTCTTAATATGACAAATACATCACATCAAAATTCCACCAACTGTTGTAAGGTTAACAGCCCGATGTGACATGTCACCACTGTTTTAAGGTTAACAGCCCAATTGTGACATATATGTCACCACAATATTTTCGTAACTTGTTTTATATCAATTTGTTTAAGAAACGTATTAAAATAAGGTTAAGTGTAATTTATGATAAGTTATTAAAATGTTAGAATTGTTGCATGGGTTGAAACATACCTTTAGTAACAAAAACAAGCGTTTTAAAAAATTGCTGACACTGCAACATGACCAGACAGGCCACCATTTTGGAAATGTTGCCATGGCAACAAAAAATGCACAAATTGTCACTTGACTGAACCTGGGTGTTCCTTATATGTCACTTAGGGACTTCCTGAGTTGAAATTTAGGGATATTGCTTTAAAAAGACCTTTCCAGATAATCACCAGTGTTTGTGACACCCGTGTCACTGTGGGTTCTTATGGGTTAAATATCTTTGACGATCATTGATTGCCATCCTTTTAACGAAGTAATGAATTATGTGTGTACAGACCTGAAGGCTTCACCAACAGTCTAGTTGTCAGCAACAGCCCTTTTAAAAGAACATTCTTGGTTCAATAAGTTAAGCCCTTTCGTAAGGATTTGTGGCATATTATCCACTTGTTCCTGCTTTTCTTTATACTATACACATTTTTTTAACTATTTTTTTAATATATATATATATATATATATATATATATATATATATATATATATATATATATATATATATATATATATATATATATATATATATATATATATATAAAGCTAAATAACAATAATTAACTCATAATTAAACTGCATTGACATTTATATCTAAATGAAACTGCACTCTTTTTGTTCCTCTCTTTATGTCTGAGTAGTTGCCCAGCAAGGACTAAATGGTGACAACGTGTTCCTGGAAACACGGAGGATTGAGATAAGCCATTCCATGTAAGCCAGATCACTAAAGCAACCAGAGCCCATGACAACGCTTGTTTCAACACCTTGTCTCCTGATCTGGCCAGATCAAAGGCCTTCAGTGGGCCTTCTCTAAAGAAAAGTGCAATTTACTGTCAGTTTTGTCTATAAAGCAGTCTTGAATCTCAAAACCATGGAGAACACATTGCATTCAACTGGAAAATACTTGCTTCCTGAATACTCTATTCAATTAAAGCTTTTGGGAGCTTTTTAGCAGATACTGGCCATTACTGTGGCATCTTCATGCGGGTGATTTTGAACATGTAGAATCAGCCAAAATGAAAAAGTGTGTTTTTGATGAAAATAAATGAATGGTTTAAGGAACTGCAGTATGTTGTATAGAATCATTTCTTTGAAGTGCATAAGCGGCATGGACGCATTTGCCGTCATATGTTAATGCTGAACGTCCAATCATATGCTTCCAGTGTTTCATTAGAGTGGATTTAGTGTAAATGCCTGTAATTTCTAAAAGGCTTGAGAGATTATAAAAGAAAGTATGAAGACGATTTAGTTTGATCATCAATCTAACAGAAAACAAGAGCTGCATGATGCATGTTAAATGCATAATATTCTCATATACTATCAGTCGGGCCTACTAATACATTCTGAATATTCAAAATGTAAGTTTTAAAGTACAGCATCTCTGATCAAGGTCACTTTGAATGCGAATTCATGGCTCCAAATTTACACCATATTTTTACAGTGTTGGGTGTAATGCATTATGAAGTAACTAGGCTACTGTAGTTTAATTCCTTTCCCCTGGAAAAAGTAAACTAAGGGATTGCTCTTAATTTTCTGTAATTACTGTTACTTCTGATGTTAAAAGAGCATATCTATCATTCGATGGTCAAGGTATGAGATTTAGAAAGTAATGCAATACTTTTAAAACAGAATAATTAGTACATTAATCTAATTACACTGTTGAAGATGTAATTAGTAATTAATTGCTTTTTTAGAGTAACATACCCAACACAGATTTTTCAAGAGAATTCTCATTTCTTAGGGTGTTCACATGACAACATGTGAAATGGTTTGCCTTCGTGATTTTTGCACACAGATGACAATGTTGTCAAAATGATTCCCATTCACACCGATCTGTAAAAACAATTAAAAACTTTGAATTTGTCAGGGCTCTGCCCTGGCAGCCTTGTCTGTTCTGTTTAATGTTTAATGTTTCCATGTTTGTTCTGTGCTTGAGTACATGGCTTTGGCTGCATTCGAAATCGCATACTTCCCTACTATATATGGGTGAAAAACAGTACGTGACAAAAGAAGTATCCGGATGACCTACTTCTTCTGGCAAGGTTCTGAAGTGTGCATACGATGGACACTTGACTATCCTATGAGGACACGGGAGAGTATTTGTGAATGGCAGACGTGACGCAACTGACGCTGGTAAGTCACATGATAAGGGCAACATGCCCATAGTACGTCCAGATTTCATTTATACTACACATACTCATATATATATATATATATATATATATATATATATATATATATATATATATACTTTTTAGCGGTCGTGAAATAATTACTTATTCAAAATAAGTACCTACACAAGAGAGTATGCGATTTCAGACGCAGCCCTAGTCTTTGTTTATGTTGGCCATGTACTCCCCTTGTCTTACCTCCTTGTTTCCTTTTTACCACGCTCCCTAGTTTAGGCCTTGGCTGTTTCTCAATGGCCCTGTCCAAAATGGCACACTTCATGTGCACTTTCGGTCTTGTGGACTTACAATGGCCGCTGCATGCATGTGTCCGCCACGAGACCGCAGGGTGTCCCATTTGTAATTTTAGGTCTCAGAAGGGTGCTTGCGACCTTTGAGGTCGATATGCGCCTTCGATGCGCACTTCTGCCCAGCCCACACTGTTGCGGGTTACGCAGCGGACTTCTTCCCAGCACTTAAAGCGGCGTTACGTCGTAAAAGTGCGGACTCAGAGGAAGACCGTGAGGATTTAGGGTTTCATTTGGGACAGGGCCATTATGCGCTCTTCAGCGATCTTGCGTCCTTGTGTTCTTGCGTCATCATCAGCCGTCGAAGTTCAATTCCAATACTCAAGAATGCAAGTACAGAAGATGCATAAAAGTACCCGGATGTGTTTTTGATATCGAGGATGCATCGGATCCAGGCTGCGTCCGAAAACCTAGGCAGCTGACTCGTTGCCTCGCTGCCTTATCAGACAATGGCTTGTAAGGCAGCGTTTGTGCATGAAGGCACCTCACGAAACTAATTTCGGACAGACTTCTTAGGCAGTGTAACAGTTTAATGATCTACAGCAAAATAGAGAGAGCTTTGGTGAGAACTAAACAAATATTTAATTACTACATTAGTCATTTCTCGCTAGAAATGATGTAAAAAAACCTTACATTTACACACAAACTGACCAGCAAACGCAACTCTCGGACGCCATCTTTTTTTTCCAGCTCAGCTGTCACAGAATGGAAAGTACAGGATTGTGGGATATCAAAGGCAGCAAAGGATACATCTATGCTGCCTTCAAAAATCGATCAGATGAAGGTATCTCAGGAGACAGGAAGTGAAGCTAACATTAGATTTGGACGTGCCTTGGTGCCTTCCTGCCTTGAAATGTGTCCTCCAAAGGCAGCATTTTCCAGGTTTCGGACGCAGCCGCAGACTTGAGAGAATTGAACTATTAGAAATCCCAGAGGACGCTGCGGGTGGTCGAAGTACGGAAGCCTGTAAGCTTTAAACTTCTCGTTCTCACATAATAGATTCCCGCTGTAAGCTGGCAAATACGTAACGGCTCGTTCTTGCATTCTTGGAATTGAGAAACAGCCCTTGTCTAGTCCTTGTTTCACTAATTATGCTCACCTGGTCCTCATTTGCTTTCCTCCCTATATAGCCTATTGTGCTTCCTTGCTTCATGTCTTTGCTGGATTGTTGTGTTGTTCTCTAGTATTGTCTGTTCATACCCAGGTGTGATTGTCCAGAGTTATCTTTGTAGCTTCTTGTATCCTTGCAGGGTTTGCCTCTGGGGTTTTCAGTCACATAAATCTTGTGTTTGCACTGCTCCTTCCTTGTACTTATTTAATGTTTGAGTGGTTTTGTTATTGTGTCTTGTTTTTCCCCTGTTGTGTTTTGTGTTCAAATCCTGTCCTGCTCAGCCTGTGACTCCACTGACTGCTGGTTCCTCGGCTGCTCAATCCTGTGCTAGACCTCTGTTGTGGGACTGTTTTTTAACTGTTCAACTGTTACACACTTTATTGTTAATAAATCACCATTCACTGCTCATCTCTGCGCTTGGGTCCTGTTATTTCCAGTGAATGCTGATATTATATGTATTATGCATGCCAGGTCAGTAGTTGGCGATGTCACTCTTTAAAGAAACACTACGTCTATAGACTGAACACGTAATACGCATGGCGTCACTGTTTTCTCTCGTTTTTGTAGTTTACATGAAGACGAAAAACAGTATCAATAACTGCGCTTTTAGGCCCCCAAAACGCAGTTGTCGTGTAAATGGATGACCAAAACGCATAACGTCTTCAGTTAAAAACTGTAGCGCACAAAAGGTGAATTTTTGGTAATAACTTTGTACTTGACACAAATGTTTTTTATTATTATTTTTTATTTTAGTTTAGGGATAAGAGGAATAGACTACTTTGAATACTTTAGACTTTGAACTACTTTAATCTGATGCAATTGAATATGGAAAAATTATATTAAAGTCTGAGACCCAAATCACAAGTTACAGATGTTTAAACAAAATGTTACACAACACTCACTAGTCCAATGCATTCAAAAATTAGATTAGCCATAGACCCCCAGCTATGATCATCCATCCTGCGAGGAACCCCCATCCTAAAATTTAAAAGGCATCTATATAGTTTCTTGCAGCCTCACTTTAAAAAACCCTGCTTTAGAAGTGAAATGAAATACTGTACTGACCTTGAGACAACTGTTCAACGCAATATTTTCTTTCAGATATAGGCTATGATTGAACAGCTTGAAAATTGCTTTATTTGTGTCTGAGCCCAAGTTTTTCTCAATATATTTCAAGAAAGAACAAACACTACAATAGTGCTCTGGTGGTTTTCATGTTATTTCATTGCTTTTGCTTAGTGTCTACCTTCCTGATGAAATGAAATAATGTTTAGTGACAAAGTCTCTTAATGTGGCCTGTCAGTCGCTGTGTGACTGGGTCTGGCTAGTGTGAATTAAATCCTTTCACATCTTTCGATGTGTTGCTGTACACCTTTTTTGGTCTCTCTTCCTATTTCATGTGCTTTTTTTGTACCATAAGCTCCTTTTCCACCCCCACCCTTCTGGATGAGACATCCTGTGCATGAAAGAAATGATATGTTTTTTGTGTAAAAACTAGTTTGTAAAGTCCTAACCGTCATGACATTTGTACTGAAATCTGGCTTTGCTACACAGGAAGATGGAATGTCCTCTGATGGAATTACACTGAAGGAACTGAAAGCCAACAGTTAGAGGATGTCATAAATCTGTTTGCTCAAAGTAACAGATTTCTTGAGTTTCACAGTCTGAAGTGTGAACAAATGCTATAAGGCTCAATTTAAAAAAAAAGTCAGTTTTACCTGCTTGAACTTTCAGTTTCATACATAAATCACAAAACAATAGTAAAACTGTACTTCATCTTCATTTTACAGTGCTTACAAGACAATCAAATTATGTTCCGACTCATACGGAAATGTAATATATGTACGTATATGTTTTCACTCTATTTGAGCATATATTTGATATATGGATATTTCATATATGGGATGTATATGTCAATATATTTATTATACATACATAAATGGAATAAATTTATATGTAAATATATGGGATTGTTCCAATTTCTAATATGTTACATATTGGCTGTGCATACATATATGTTTACACTCAATATGAAGATATACACTCACCTAAAGGATTATTAGGAACACCTGTTCAATTTCTCATTAATGCAATTATCTAATCAACCAATCACATGGCAGTTGCTTCATTGCATTTAGGGGTGTGGTCCTGGTCAAGACAATCTCCTGAACTCCAAACTGAATGTCAGAATGGGAAAGAAAGGTGATTTAAGCAATTTTGAGTGTGGCATGATTGTTGGTGCCAGACGTGCGAGTCTGAGTATTTCACAATCTGCTCAGTTACTGGGATTTTCACGCACAACCATTTCTAGGGTTTACAAAGAATGGTGTGAAAAGGGAAAAACATCCAGTATGCGGCAGTCCTGTGGGCGAAAATGCCTTGTTGATGCTAGAGGTCAGAGGAGAATGGGCCGACTGATTCAAGCTGATAGAAGAGCAACTTTGACTGAAATAATCACTCGTTACAACCGAGGTATGCAGCAAAGCATTTGTGAAGCCACAACACGCACAACCTTGAGGCGGATGGGCTACAACAGCAGAAGACCCCACCGGGTATCACTCCTCTCCACTACAAATAGGAAAAAGAGGCTACAATTTGCACAAGCTCACCAAAATTGGACAGTTGAAGACTGGAAAAATGTTGCCTGGTCTGATGAGTCTCGATTTCTGCTCCCCATTAGTGCCAATTGTGCATTGTTTAAATGCCACGGCCTACCTGAGCATTGTTTCTGACCATGTCCATCCCTTTATGACCACCATGTACCCATCCTCTGATGGCTACTTCCAGCAGGATAATGCACCATGTCACAAAGCTCGAATCATTTCAAATTGGTTTCTTGAACATGACAATGAGTTCACTGTACTAAAATGGCCCCCACAGTCACCAGATCTCAACCCAATAGAGCATCTTTGGGATGTGGTGGAACGGGAGCTTCGTGCCCTGGATGTATATCCCACAAATCTCCATCAACTGCAAGATGCTATCCTATTAATATGGGCCAACATTTCTAAAGAATGCTTTCAGCACCTTGTTGAATTCCACGTAGAATTAAGGCAGTTCTGAAGGCGAAAGGGGGTCAAACACAGTATTACTATGGTGTTCCTAATAATCCTTTAGGTGAGTGTACATATTTCATATATATATATATATATATATATATATATATATATGTGTGTGTGTGTGTGTGTGTGTGTGTGTGTGTGTGTGTGTGTGTGTGTGTGTGTGTGTGTGTGCGTGCGTGCGTGCGTGCGTGCGTGCGTGCGTGTGTGTGTGTGTGTGTATACATTGATAAATCAATGTTAAGTGGTCTCTTATTTTTTTTCCAGAGCATATGTATTATACATATATACAGTATTTATATGTCAATATATGGAATCGTTCGAATTTCTAATAGTTTTCATAAATGTTTTTATTTTATATGAGCATAATATTCCATATATTGATATTTCAAATGTACATATATTACATTTCCGTATGGGCAACTGTAACTTTTAAAAAGAAAGTTTGAGCATCAAAGTTACTTTAATCTCCTCCATTTCATCAGACAATTTCAAAGGCCAAGAAAGAATGTTTTACTTTTAAATCTTTGAAACTTTAAAAAAATATATTTTCACTGGAGTACTTTCTGGCTATATGTAATATGTTTTTATTTGAAGTATCCATTCTTGACTATTGACAATCCTCAGTACTAATCTGAAAGGCAATTTAGTGTGAGACAGAGACCTCTGGGTTGCCTTTCAGATTAGACCATTTCATTTATCCGTCTGTGTATGTGTTATGTATGGAATTATGAGTGCTAGCGCGTGGTGAAATCTCATAAAGAAGTCCTTCTCCAGAGAATTGCTAAGACAACCAGTTAAAATGCCACCTGGTGCTCATCACTGTCAAGGGCACCTGGTGGAGCTCTGGTAAAAAAAAAAAAAGTCTGGTGCCTCCTCTAGAACCGCTGACTTATTAATTAAATACTTCAGGAATTCAGTCTTTTAAGGTTTCTGTAGTGAAACATTTTTTGTTCCCTTGACAAAATGAAATAACTGGAAAGATATTGCATCGTACATAACAAGGTGCTATTCTTTTGGAATTTCAGGTTGTTTCTTAAACATACGTAAGTTAATCATATATCATTTCAGTCAAGTGCTACAGAGAAAGAATAAGAGAAAGAAAAACTGACTGTTTTGACAGCAGAGGGAGGTCAATAACAAATGATCAAATCACTAGTTTATATTTATAAAAGTGTATAAATATATAAATGGAAGGGTATGCAGAGGATCCAATTACATAAAAGAGGTCAGTAAAATACCTTAAACAATACAATTAGAAAAGTCAGCGAGACAATGCATTTTTGTTTGGCCAATCTGATAGTCCAAATATGGAAAGGTGGAAACTAAGAGCCAGGACACTAAGAACCAAGATCTTGGCCAGGACACTCCTGTAAAAGAGATTTTAATCTCAGTGAGTTTTTTCTCCTGGTTAAATAAAGGTTAAAAAAAAGAAACAAAAAAGAGCTCGATAGATAAACTTTTTTTCTCGAGTTTGGAGGGAGCAAAATGTCCATGATTTTTCATTTGTCATCAATTACAGAGCCAAACATCCTAAAATAAATAAGACAGATGAAAATAAAGAGACATAGTGTCACAGTTATGTTCAGTTTGTTTTTAGTCACGTCTTCCATTGTTTGATTTTCCCGCCACTACTTTGTTACCATGGTCACGTAATCACGTTTTTTTTTTGCTGATAACGGAACCATACAAAAAATAGGTGTACATCACATAATATCAACTACGACAATAATAAATGAGACAACCGCAAAAATAAAGAAGAAAGAAAGAAAAAAGATAAAGAAATAAAAAAGAAAAAGAAGAGGGCCACTACATCACAGTGCAAGGCAGTGCAAATCCTAACAGTCTTCATAGCTTTCTTATAAGTAGATACGGAAATCACATTTAAATAATTTTCAAGCTTACAGTTTGTAAATTTGCATTTGTGAATGTAAAATTTGCTTATGAAAATTTTTTAATTAATAGCAAAAAGTTTTTGTTTCTGGGGTCTGAGTCAAAGTACCCAAATATAATGTTCCTCACATGGTAAATGGACTGCACTTATATAGTGGACTTATATAATGGACTGCACTCTTTTAACAGACCAATGGCCATCCAAAGTGCTTTACACATTGCCTCACATTCACCCATTCACACCGATGGCGGTGTCAGCCATGCAAGGCGCCATCCAGCTCATCGGGAGCAGCTGGGGTTAGGTGTCTTGCTCATGGACACCTTGACACTTGGTCATGTGGAACCGGGGATCGAACCACCAACCTTCCAGTTTGTAGACAACCTACATGAACCACCGAGCCACTGCCGCCCCTGTGTATTGAGAAACCTGGCAAAATTTTACACTTGACAAATACACCAATATCAATCCAGAATTTCTGAGTATAATGACCAAAATAAGTGAACCACTGTTTCATCAGAAATCAAACAGAAAGAGCATGTTAGCTCAATGTCAGATTTAAATCTTTAAAAATTTCTTAACAGGATAGAACCTGTGTATGAGCTTAAAGGAAATTTCTTTCACTTTATTTGTAAGAAAGAATTTCTGCTGTAAAGAACATATTTTTTTCCAATTAAGGTTGACAAACAAATTATGCCAAAAGGAAATAACAGGTGGAACAGAAATCAAATTCTTAAGAAATAAAGATCTTATTTTATAGTTTTTAGCTTTTGACTCAGATTTGACCAACAGGGGTATCACAAGGTTTGGGAAAGGATGCAGTAGAAACTGGGGTATCGTAAGAAATTCTGAGTATCTGCACAAAAGACTTTTTTAAAGGCTTATTAAACAACTGCTCCACCAAGAATAAACCATTACTGAACCAATTATAATAAAATAGAGATTTATTCTTGAATAAAATATTCTTATTGTTCCAAATAAAACATCTATGCGGTGACAAGTTATGTTTATAAATTAAAGTCCATGCTAAGAGAACCTGGCGATGAAAATTGGAGAGTTTTATAGGAGTTTGGATATATCATAATTACACATTAAGAGAAAATGAATGCCACCAAGTCGTGAAAAAACAAGTTGAGGAAAAACATTCCAAATAGAAGATGGTTTGGTTAGGTACTGATTCAGCCAATTAATTTTAAAAGTATTATTGAGGGAATCAAAATCAATAAAGTTCAAACCACCATTATTATAAGAGTTTAATATGACTGATTTTCTCATATAATGGGACTTATTTTTCCATAAGAATTTTATTAAAGCCTCATGAATTAATTTAGAAGTGGGCTTGTCCACAAACAGAGACTGAGCTGCATAGGCCAAACGAGATAGACCCCTCTGCCTTAGTGAGCAGTGTTCTGCCTTTTAAGGACAGATCTCTTTGTAACCAGCAATTGTATTTTTTTTGTGTTTTGGTAATGATAGGTTTGAAGTTAAGGTGTTGCACACCTACATTCATCTTTAGTAATTTATATACCTAGATATGTTATCCTATTTTTAACAGTAATATTTTGAATTGAAGAAAGAGAGCAATTTTTAATTGGTAGCAATTCACATGTATTCAAATTTAGATTTAATCCAGATGCTTTAGAAAAGGACTGAAGAATATCCAGAGCCACTGGAATTTGTGACGAATCATTCAAGAATAAAGCTGTATCGTCCGCTAATTGAGTCATTTTTATTTTAGTGTTGCCAATTGTGATACCCTTTAAGGGACTACAATTGATATGAGCGCTAAGGAACTGTGTTGCAATTAAGAATAGGTAAGGGGAGACTGGACATCCTTGTCTAACTCCTCGTTTTAAAAAGAATCTAGGTGAAGTACCATTACTTAATTTAATTGAGCTGTTTCCGTTTATGTATAGCATTTGGATCATCCTGCAAAAGGAGTCGCCAAAGCCAATTTTTTGAAGAGCCTGAAATAAAAATTTGTGTTCCAGAGTGTCAAAGGCTTTGTAATAATATAAAAAGAAAATGAAGCCATCACCGTCAATTAAATCTGAATAGTCTAACATATCTAGTACTAACCGTATATTATTAGAAATGTGTCTTTTCTGCATAAACCCTGACTGTGTTTCATCAATTATAGAGGTCAAAACATATTTTAATATTTTTGCTAGGACTGAAGCTATTATTTTATAATCATTATTTAATAGTGTAATTGGACGCCAATTGTCTATTAAGAGGGGATCTTTATTTAATTTTGGGATAAGACTTAATAATAATCCTTGACATAATGTGGCTGGAAGTAATACTTTTTCTATACTTTCCTCATACACCTTTAACAAGAATGGAGCTATACTATGACTAAATAGCTTATAAAATTGTGAGCTGAGTCCATCTGTTCCGGGAGATTTGTTGGTTTGTAAACAGTTAATCTATCTCTTTCAATGTGATAGAGGCGTCACAAAAGTTACTATCTAAATTACTTAACTGGTTTACATTAGGTAATGAAAATTTAGAAGTATATAAATCACTGTAAAATTTAGCACAGAACTTTGCGATACTTCTAGGTTCATCACTAATATTACCGTTAATCATTAGTTTTTGAATTTGGTTGTTTTTAGCTTGCAGTCTTTCCAATCTGAAAAAATATGCAGAGTTTTGTTCACCCTCTTCAATCCATTTTCTGCGTGATCTAATAAATGCCCCTTCCGCTTTATGTTTAAATATGTTGTCTAATTTGCACTGTAATTCAACCAATTCTTCTTTTTCACAATCAAGTAAATCATCCGATTTTGCATATAATGGAATTTTCATCAGTTTTTTTTCTTTTTTGCCAAATCAGTACTGAATTTCCTAAGATATTTGCTAATTTCATATTTAGTAAATTCCCAATTGCTGCTGTAACTATTCTCCTCTTTTGCTTTATTCCAATTTTTGTAAATTATCTTATTGATTTCATTTTCTACTTCACTGTGAGAGAGAATGGAGTTATTAAGTTTCCAGTAAGAGGAGAATCCGCGCACATTATCAGAGGCAAGACAATGGGTAAGAATGAAGATGCTCTTGTGGTCAAAAAATGGTGATGGCAAAATATCAGTAGAGGTATTGCATAATTCTTTAGAGATAAGCCACATGTCAATTCGGGACTGGGAGGAGAGATAATTATTACTCCATGTGAACATCTTTTGAGAGGGATGCAATACTCTCCAACTATCGATCAAGGAGAATCGTTGCATAAACATTTTCAAGTATAAACTAGAATTGTCAGGGCATTTTGGAGGCCATCTGTCTATGCCGCCATCTAAAGCCACATTAAAATCTCCACCAAATATAAGCATGGAATTTGGGTATTTTGTCAATAATTTTAACACGTTCCTCTAAACGATTAATCAAGGCTTCATTTTCTTTCTGCTGGTTAAAACCGTAAACACAAACAAGAATACACGTCAAATTCAGTAACGAGACAGATATAACGTCCATCGAAATCACTTACATTAAGTAACACCTTCCCTTTAAACTGATTTTTTAAGATGCATACCCCGGCTGAATGCGTCGTACCATGAGACATTCATATGTCCAGTCCCCATTGTGACCTCCAGAAATTAAGATCCTCTACAGTTGAGTGACATTCTTGGAGAAAACAAAAATCAGACTTAAATGGTTTGAGATATAAGAAAATAGCCTTTCGCTTAGTGAGATTTCTTAGCCCTCTAGCATTTAAAGAAACAACAGATAAAGACATGACGTAGAAGGGAAAATTATGAGTTTGTTCTATTCAGCTATGTTTGAGTAATTACCTCGTTTGAGTTCCTATTTATGTTGTACCGTCTCACTCACTCTTTGTCCCGTCACAATCACATTTAGTGGGTTTTGCTTCTGCCTGCTTGCCCGCCTAGTTGAATATTGTTATTAAACTTTGAGTTTTGGAATTGTAGCTCTTCATCTGCCTTCCTGCAAACTCACGTGACACGGAGCAAGAGTGAACAATGTTGAAGCGTTTTATTGCTTCCTGGAGGGAAATGAGAACTTCCAAGCACTTGAAAACAGATGCCGGCTACATCCGAAATGACATACTTCCCTACTATATAGTAGCCTAGCTATAATATATAATAGCTTAAAGGGGAACTTCAGCACTGGAAAGATGAATGTGTATTTAAACTGTGTCATGTATGTAGTAGAAATTTGAAATCATTTTTGAATTTGGTGCCTTCTAGACTGAGAAAAGACAGAAAATGTATTTTTGTCTCATGCATGGATGAAAGACAACAACTCCCTGAATGCACTTGGCTGTTGGTTATCACTTGCCCACCGTTGCACCGCCCCACCATCGTTTTGATATTCATAGTAATACAATAATTTAATTCAGTTAGAGAACAGAGAACAGAGAACAGACACTACAATTAAAAACTGAAAGTGTCTTTTCAATAAAGTGTGAGTGAGCTGAACGAAAGTCACGTCACAAATGCAGCAGGAGTCAGATTTCATTCATCACGAGCGAAGAGCTGAGCAGAGCTGAGGTAAGCGTGGCTTTCATTCTCAACGCGTGTCCAGTCTGGTGCGTTATCAGAACGCATATGGAAGCTAAACTTTCATAGGAGTTCATTGAAAAGTTGAAACACTCACTTTATTCCGTACCACTCCGTTATGAATGCCCGAGCTGAGCAGCAGCAGCCGTGCACATTTACATTCTGTGAGTGAGATCCCACCCATATGGGCGGGTTGAAAACATGCGGAACTAACTCCTGTTGTCTCTTAGCCTCTGGCCAAAAATCTTCCGATTACGCAAAATGACGATATTTGCGTCATCTGAGATTTTTTTCCAGAAATAAAATGCATAATTCTCTCGTCTCAGGGGGACATGAGGGGGGAGGGAAAGTACCATAATTTGAATATACTACCGGGTTTCTACTGATACAAAGCTTAATGCTAAATCACTGAAATTACCCTTTAAGAGAGTGACAGGGAAGAGAAGAGATTGTTGAATAAAGTATTTTTATTTTTGCTTGTTTTGTTCGCACAAAAAGTATTCTTGTCGCTTCATAACATTAAGGTTGAACCACTGGAGTCACATGGACTATTTTTCATGTCTTTACTACCTTTCTGGGCCTTAAAAGTTGAAATTACTTTGCTGTTTATGAGTGGTCAGAGAGCTCTTGGATTTCATCACAAATATCTTAATTTGTGTTCTGAAGATGAAGGAAGGTTGGGTTTAGAACGACATGAGGGCGAGTAATTAATGACAGAATTTTCATTTTTGGGTGAACTAACCCCGTAAAGGAACATGCCACTATTTTTGAAAATTCGTATTCCAACTCCCTAGAGTTAAACAGATTAGTTTTACCATTTTCGAATCCATTCAGCCGATTTCCGGGTCTGGCGGTAGCACTTTTAGCATAGCTTAGCATAGATAATTGAATCTGATTAGACCGTTAGCATCTCGCTCAAAAATGACCAGAGAGTTTCAGTATTTTTTTTTATATTTAAAACTTGACTATTTAGTTATATTGTGTTATAAGATCGACAGAAAATGAAAAGTTGCAATTTTCTAGGCCGATATGGCTAGGAACTGAAAATAGGCTAACTTCCATCAACATAACCAATGTGACAACCTGCTTGCACAGGGAGCGTGCTGGGGACTATTTTCAGGTGCTGCGTAATATCATTGTGCCTACTGCATCCATGGTAAAAGTTCCTTGATTATTACCATAGACTGTAAAAAAAAATATGGACGTAGTGTCCGTGACGTCACCCATAGGATTCTGAAGAGTAGTTTTAAAGCATAAAGTAGGGACGAGTTGGCCGTTGCCATCTTGGAAAATATAATAGAAAATGGGCAAAGAGGTGGGACATGGGTGGAGCTGAGGTGACCCAATGACTAACAGACAGCAGATAAATGGCTATCCACCTGTCACTCAAAGTGGTCATGCCCTTAATTATGCAGAACTTTAAGGCTTTATATAATGTAAACGAATTAATTATAAAAAAAATTCACCCCCATCACAGTTGTCATGAAGGGCAAAATTAGCCGTATAGACCAAAACCACAATTTGTACCAGGCTGTAAACATGTTTTTTTCTACTGTAAAGTTGGGCATTTTAACATGGGTCTCAATGAGATTCTGCTCCCTTCTGGAGCCTGTCCCTAGTGGCCAGTCGATGAACTGCAGTTTAAGTCACTTCCGTATTGGCTTCAGGAGAAACTGCGGGAGTTTGCCGTTTGATTATTACGCAGGAATGAGAGTGTAGTTCCTAGCCATATCGGCCTAGAAAATCGCAACTTTTAATTTTCCGTTGGTCTTAGTTCACAATGTAACTACAGAAGGGTCGAAATATCAAAACTCTTTAGTCATTTTTGACCGAGTTGCTAACGGTCTAATCAGATCCAATGATCTATGCTAAGCTATGCTAAAAGTGCTACCACCAGACCCGGAGATCGGCAGAATGGATTCGAAAACGATAAAACTAATCTGTTTAACTCTAGGGGAGTTGGAAAATGAGCCTATTTTCAAAAAAAGTGTAATGTTCCTTTAAATCACACTTTAAATGTATGAATATCATTTTGTACAGCAAATGTCAAACCAAGCTGCGTTTATTTTAACAATAGACACAAAATGTTTGTGCAAAATGTTTTCCACAAACACTTTCGTGTAAAACATTCCACATACAGATAAGGTTTTTTATCAAACATTAGGGTAATTTGATGGGAACTGACTAACTGACATATGTTCAAACATCTTTCCTTTCATCATGCAAAAGTGAGATTCTTACATCATTTGTTTACATAAACTTGTCTAAAAGTGTCTAAATAATTGTAGCGCCACTGTATATTCACAAGTCGTAATGGTGTGTAAGAAAACAGGCTGTATCCAAAAGATGGGAACATATTTGCATACAGACAGGAAGCTAAATGGTAAGTCTTCTTGGTTCAGTCACACCAAATCAAAGCTGGTGCTTTGAAGACTGTAGAAATGATTGTGAACTTCAGTTTCTGTCAGTCACTTGACTGTGTCTAAAATTGACTTCTCCAAGGTCTTGCAAACCATAATCTTACAGGGCCTTAAATGGAAGACGAACCCTGACTCTGTTGTAGAAAAGTCTCAACGGAGGATTTACTTTCGGCTACAACTGAGCAGATTCAATTTGGCGCAAGGTTTGATGGTTCAGTTCTAGAAGGCAATCATCAAGTTCATCACCTCCTGAAAGGGGTCAGTTAGGGCAAGGGAGACACAGGACTTCAATGCATTATTTGTTCAGCAGTTTTTGAGCACTGCTCAGAAGAAGAAAAACAAACACACAGTTTCTCCCTTTCCATTCCTGTTTACTGTTCATTCAGTGCACTTGAGGCACTAAAACATTTCTAATGACGTCTAGCCCTTTGCACTTACCCCTACCTAGGCCATTTACCTGTACAAATTGGAGAGTCTACTGTATGTAGTCATATAGTAGCTATATTGAGCTTAAATGCAATTCATACAAAATCAATACACAAAGAACACTTCGTCTAACCATTCCGTACACTTTCATCTCTTTGTGTCTCTACAACTACACTCTTAAAAAAAAAGGTTCTATATGGCACCAAAAATGGTTCTTGGCTCGTAATCATAGGGGAACCTTTTTTAGTGCTATATAGCACCAATTTTGGTGCTTCAGTGGTTCTTCAGCGGTTCTTCATAGGTTCTTCACCGGTTCTTTGACTAAGGTGCTATATAGCACCGCTACCATATACAGAACATGTTAAGATATGGTGCTATATAGCACCAAAAGTGGTTCCTCTATGATTTCGACAAAGAACCATTTTTGGTGCCATATAGAACCTTTTTTTTTTAGAGTGTAGTATATTTATATGGCTACTGAATTTTCACTGTATTTGAACAACATACCAAGTAAACTGCCTCATTAATGCAAATGTCATGAGTTAACTCAGTTCAGACTTTTACACTGGTGAGCATATTGTGTTAGATTGTAGCCTGAGAGCTTCCCTTCTTCCCTTCTCTCTCCACCACATCCTGACTGTCATCATGGCATAAAAACCTCAAGCAAACCCCATTACAGCTAACCGCATACATCACTCACTTTGACAGAAACAGATAATGATAGAATGTGAGCATTGAAGTTATTGCAATCCCAATTCTGTTTCACATTGTGGAATTTCTCTGGCTTTCACACTCTTTCTTTTTCTATTTTCACAGTTTATTCTTTCTTTCTTGAATGTAGTCTCTTTGCATGAACAAAACAGTTTATAAGCCACAGCAAAAAAAGACAAAAATAGCTTGTTGGTCTAACTTAATAAAATTACGTCACGCATTTCCACATATTTATTTGAACTTCAACTAGTTGTACTGATGTGTAAAATTCATCTTAATTCCATGACATCACAACAATTTAATTTGGCGTATTCTGTGAGCATTCCTTAACATAATTCACTCTTGTTAATCTAACCAGTGCTGTGATGAGGTTTTTTTTTTTGTGTGTGTTTAATGTTATTTTAGACATTTAAAGGGGTGGTTGATTATGATTTTACTTTTTTAACTTTAGTTAGTCTGTATTGTTGCTGTTTGAGCATAAACAACATTACAATGCTCATCGCAAACCCTAAAATTGACATAAACCCTGCCCCGGGGAACACGCAACAAAGGGGGTGAGGCCATGTTGGACTGCTTAAGAGGAAGAGTTGTTGTAGTACATTTGAGAGTCTGCTCAAGCTGTCACATCTGTCTTTTAACATTTATTGCAATACAGTACGTAACACAAATGCAATAGCATGTCATAAAAGCAAGATGACAACATAAGTTATAGGAATGTGAGGGTGAGGACATTTTCCCACCGATTAATCGACGTGTGACAACATCGCTAATTATTTACTCATTTTAAACCGAAAGTAAAATGCGCACGGCCGCTCGGGCATTCATAACGGAGAGGTGTGGAGCAAAGCGAGCGTTTTCAATGAATTCCTATGAAAGTTAAGCTTCGATGAACTGAAAACGCGCCAGACTGGACTTGCACCATGAATGACTGTGCGGCCGTAAATGTGTGTGCACTTTCTGCCTAATAAGCTATAACCATAATTAAACTAAACTATACATGTTCTATCGTCATGCAGCATATATTCTCTGGCTCTGAAGGCATCTTACAACAGTTCCCACACAAGCCATTTATAGATTATCATGACAGAATATGCTAATCAATGACTTGAAGATAGTTAACTCCACATCATCAGCTACATAAATTAATCAACTAAGCATTCAGAAACGTCCTGTTGCATTCTACATCTTGTCACTTCTTCTTGAGTCTCTCCATCATTGTCCGATTCTGGTTTGAACATAAAAGACTGAACAGTTTTGGACATTTTCAGTGCGTGTCTGCATGAGGTAATCTGAGCTGCTAACTCGATTTTTGAAGCACTGCCGTCTTCTTGAAAAGGGGGCCGGGAGCAGCAGCTAATTTGCATTCAAAGAGACAAGTTTTTCACCCTCAAAAAGTGACAATTTTAATATGCTATAAAAAATTATCTGAGGGGTATTTTGAGCTAAAACTTCACATACACACTCTGCTGACATCAGAGACTTATTTTACATCTAGTAAAAAGGGGCATTATAGGACCCCTTTAAAAGAATTCATAGAAGTTATGAGGGTTTTTTATTGATTACCATTGTGGTGAAGAGGTGAGTTTATGCTTAAAGCTACACTGTGTAACTTTTTTAGTTTATTCTTAGCTAAAAACACTTAGTTCTTTCAAAAATATAAGTGCTCATTAATGTATATTTACTTATTTCAAGTTATAAAGTATTCTCGTAAGTTTATAATATGCCATTGAAAATACATACGGGTAAGGGGTTCGAATGGGGGTCGCCATGTTGCCCCTCCATCTTGAAAGTACATTATCCAAAGAGGGACATACCCGTAAATTCAAGCTTCGCCTTTCGTGTTTTAACACTCGATGGCACCGTGTCTGGATTGAACTGGAAGCCATGTTAATCTTGGACTAAAACGGCCACCGTAGGAGTTAAAACGAAATCGGAATTGGGAGGAACAGAACCTAATATTTACTGGATGGTCATATACCTTTTCACCGCTAGATGGGGGAAAATATCACACAGTGTAGCTTTAAGTTGAGCTGTAATTAGCAAGTAAATGGAATATACAAGTAAACAAACTACTTGTCACTGGCATTAGTACATATATGGCTCATTGAGTACAGCATCTTTGTATGTTATGTCGCCACACACAACAAACACAAGCTCTACTCTTCAGCAAAATGGTAACCACAAAAATCGATATTAGAGAAATGATTTTAAATGTCAAATATAACTGATCATTAAACATTAACAGGTCTCTCTCTTTACTAAAAAACACATTATAGTACTTAATTTACCATTTTTACTCTTCTAATCCAGCCCTATACGAAGCATATAAAAAAAAGATTCATACTGTCCAAACTAAATTTATTAAGGGCGTTTTCACACCCTGAAAGTCCGCACCAAGGTGAGATGATACATTTTATACATTCGGTTAGTTTTGGTTTGGTTTTACATTGCAATTATGCGAGCACGCTAAAGAACTTTACATGACATACTTGCGTCCTGTTTTCATCATCTATGTGGGCTGCATCTTGATATTGATTGGTTTGTAATTGGTCTGACGTCAGCATGTTGTCAATTCGGCGGGTAACTTTGACAAGAATGAATGAACAGACGCATATCGTTGCCACTATACTGTTACTATACTCGAATTGTGCGAACATTTTATCGTCGCCAGCAGGAAAGGAGGAGAAGACTGCAAGCAATCCTGCGAGCCCTGGCACCTCCATTTGGGGAGAGACCAAGGTGAGTCGCAATTTGTTTCCATACTGGCCGTCTGTTTCAAAAGATGAGTTGTCATGGGTGATTTATAATTGTGTTATTATAAATTATGCATAAATATTATAAATTGAAAGACCGGAACTTCCTGTAAATGGTCTGAAAGTCTGAACCATACAGAAAATGTTTTCACACTAGAAATGAACCAAACCTTGTTCAGTTTGATCCAGAGACTACCTCTTTTCATCTGACCAAATTTTGTCTGTTTGGTCCGGACCGTGGTCCAGGGGAAGTTTCACACCTGTAATTTGTGTAATTTTCGGATCAAACTGAAAGTCAGAAAATCCGGACCAAACAATGTAGGTGTGAAAGGGCCCTTAGTTAACTTAACATTTAAAAAATGTATTTTCATTTCACATGTTTGTAGTTTTCCTTGTTGATTAGTCTTTCCCAGGTGTGTCTTGTTAACTTGTTAAGCTTGTTTGCCCCTTTGTATTTAAACGCCTATGTTTCCTGTGTTCTTTGTCAGGTCTTGTCCTACACGGATGTATGTTGGGTGCTACTCATTCTGTTATCTGTTCCTTGGTTCTCTTGATTTTGTTATGTTTACTTTGTTATTATACTATGTTGGGTTTGGATCCAGCTCTCCCTTTGTTTTTTGAGTTCACCCTGCATTACAGAAGACCTGACCACAATGGATCCAGCAATTAGTTTAATTCGGCTCTGACAAGGCAACCGTTCCCTAGAGGACCACACCAAAGTTTTGCCTACCTCACAGACTTCACAGACTTCGCCCTCATTGACTTTTATTGCCACGGACTCAATAACCACTACCAACCCAAACTCGTCCGTGATGGTCCTCGGGGGTTGCTGGTTCCTGGACTACGCCCTTCAAATAAGTGGTTCATCTTACACTGTGGGGGTAGCAGAGGAGGATTTTAATATGGCTGCCACTCCAGAGTCTCGTCCCGTCATGACCGCCATTCCAGAATCTTCAGCCAAGATGGCCGTCACGCCTGAGCCCTCAGCCAACATGGCTGCCATGCCTGAGTCTTCAGCTGCCATGGACAACACACCAGAGCCCTCTGAGTTTGCTGAGTTGGCCATATTGGCCACGGCTATTGTCTGTGTGGGCTGCACACACATCGACTCTAGTCCCTGTCCAGAGATGACTCCAGCCCCTGACCAAAGTCCAGTGAAGGCTCCAGAGCCCGCTTCATCCCTTCTTGCCCAGCCTGCTCCGCCCTGGTCACCCTGGACGCCCGCAAAGCCTGCTCCGACCTGGTTACCCACTCAACCCGCTCTGCCATGGCCACCTACTTTGCCTACTCCACCCTGGTTCCTCTGTCTGCCTCAGCCACCACTCCTTCCACCACACAGGCCTGGCCCTCCATCCCTTCCCCTGTTCAGCCTCCGCTCCACCCCCCTTCTGGAATTGTGTTTGTCTGTTAAGGAGCGTCTGGAATCTGCTCCTTAAAGGGGGTCTCTGTCTTGATTCCTGTTTTGTGTTACCTGTATTAAGAACATTTAAGTTGACGTGTTCTTTGTTCTCATCATTTCTGTTTTCAGTCCTGTTCCTGTAGTTTTCCTTGTTGATTAGTCTTCCCCGGGCCTGTCTTGTTAACTTGATAAGCTTGTTTGCCTGTGTACTTAAACCGCTGTGTTTCCTGTGTTCTTTGTCAGGTCTTGTCCTACACGGATGTATGTTTGGCGCTAGTCATTCTGTTATCTGTTCCTTGGTTCTCTGATCTCTGTGGTTTTGTTATGTTTATTTTGTTATTAAACTATAGCACATTTGGATCCAGCTCTCCCTTTGTTTTTGACTTCACCCTGCGTTACAGATGCATTGATTGTGTGAGGTTGTGATGTTCACTAATTCCTTCCAATCAGTATTTCTGATGATGGATTTGAACTTTAATGAAACTGATATCCATGTTATTTGAGAACAGTATCAAAAACAGAACACTTGTTATGTTCCTTATCATCATTTTGTAATGAATGCTAGTGAAACAATCCTTTTCCAATGGCAGTGATAGTAGCATCCTAAAATACTGATGTTATTTGTGGTGCGTCTCCTCTGTAAGATATTTCAAATGTTGTCAAGAAATGAATGGCAGTGTGGTGGATGCATGTTTGCTTCAAATAGCCACAAAAATATGTCATATATCGTATTTTTCATAGTTCATTGTTAATGTAAAAAAGTATTTGACTGCTATAAAACTCAATATATGTCTTGTTTTCACAGAGTAACTCATGAAGTGTGAAATGCAACTGAAGAAGTATTTTTTTTTTTGGTTCAGATTTAGAGCTGGAGTGTGAATACATCATACTATTGCACATTTGTTAGTATACTACAGCCCTACATGTAGTTTCATTTCAGGCTTAGTACAGATTTTATTTTCAGGTAACGGATTATAGGAAATTAGGAACTGAATCTAGTCTGTTGTCTCACTTCTGTCTCTACATATTTTCTCATGACTTGTTTAGACACACAAAATATTATAACAGGTCAGTGTCTGATACATTAACACATCTCAGACTAACAATCATAATTGGCATTACAATTTTCAACCCTTCTCGATCCCTATTTTAAACAGATAAACCAAGGAACAGCTATGAGTCGCATGTGTAGTGATGTTGTGCATGTCAGCAGTTATGTGCATTCTTATGATAGCTGAAAACAAGCCTGGGCGAACTGCTTCGTAATGGTGCGTGGGTGGATATCCACTGCCAGATTCACAGATTCAATCACTCCTACTACTGTCTCTCTCACCTCTTCTCTGTCTTGTAGGGGAATAACATTTAGACCACATAAAGAGACCAGTATGCTCAATGAAGACCAGGAGTCAAATTTGAAGTTCAATCAGTTGACAAAGAGTTTACCGAAGACAAAGTTCTCCACACTTCCATAGGCCATAGAAAAATGAGTTGGAGGATCCAGCCTCCAGCTAACTTAGGATACAGAAACGCTAATACTTGATAGTTGATGTCATTTCTACAGGTTTGGATAGTTTAACATTACAGATAATTCTAGTAGCATCCGAACTCAGTATTCTGATCTTTACACAAATGAGGACATTTTAAGACATTATCTTAGACATTGTTCTATATACATAAGAAACTTTGGGGGTCACAGGTGAGTCATAAATTCTGGAAGGACTCTTCTCTCCTGGAGACTATTCCTTTTGTTCCTTTCCTTTCCTGTTCTGTCTCTGTCTCTGTCTCTGATTAAGGATTCTTTGTTTGTCTTGTGCTTGAGCATATGCTGTTGTCTTTGTTTGTTCATGTGCTCCTCTTGTCCCGCCTCCTTGTTTCCCCGTTACCAAACCTTGGCTGAATCCGAATTCGCCTAGGCTAGAAATCACCCCCTATACCCTCAAATAGGGCATTATTTGAAGGGACAGCCATTTGTAGCGGTGTCAGAAACCATAGTGGACGTTATTGAGTACACTCATTCAATCCCACTTCGCACCGCAATAACGAGTGTACAGCCGATGTACACACAATAGCTGCCCGAATTCACTCACTTGTTTTCATTCACTCCTTCAGGTGAACTATATTAGTTGACTAACATAGGGATATAGTGAATGAGGGTTTAGGGGGCGATTTCGGATTCAGCCCTTGTTTGTCCTTGTTTGCTTGATTGTGTTCACCTGAACCACTTGTGCTCTGCTCTCTTTATAGAGGGTATGCTTTGACGCCACTTTCCCGTTGGAACACTCCCCCTCAGGCGGACTGAGTGGGCAAAAGAGCCATTGCATGACTGGATTTAATAGGGGAAACTGCGAAGACACAAGTAAAATGAACGATTATCAGTTTAAACTAAAGGTTGGACTCGATATAGTGTTCCTTACAACTTACCAAAGATCCAGTGATCCATGGATATTGACACACAGCCAGGAATAGATTAGGTAACCGCAGTCACTCCGGCCGACGGTGATGTGAAGTGCATGCCCTCTATATTGTGCTCCTTTCCTTCATGTCTAGTGATTCTTTGTTTCTGTTTTGAACTGTAGTCAAGTTCCAGTCTTTATTTTTGCTCTAGTTCTCCCAAGCCTTATTTTGGGGTTTTCTTTTGACTTTGGTTTCATTGCTATCTGGTCATTTTTTCCACTCTTGTTGTCTTTTCATGTTGGTCCCTGCCCTGCTTCCTGTTCCTTCCTGGTCGTTGATTTCTCGCGGCCTGGCAGCTAGTCTGGTGCTACGTCAAGTCTCATCACCAAGTGTCCAGCTTCTGGTTCCCGCAGCTGCTGGCTTGTCTCCATCATTGGCCATCATGTGTGGTGCGGTCTCACCCCCAAACAGCCTGTTTCCCTGTTGGTTTTCCCTACTGTTTGGAGTGTTTCACTCCTCAATTACCTTCTTGTGCCTTGTCTACTGTCCTGACAATAAATATTGTCATTGCTCATCTCTAACTCAGGACTCTGACACCTTGGCATGGTCACATGCTTCTAATAATAAACAACCCTTGCAAGCAAAATTGTATAAAACATTGTTGATATATTTTCGCTTCAAGGCTGTGTTTTTTCAGGACTTCACTGGAACAGAACATGAAAACTACATCCACAGAGTAATGCTACAAACTTCAACACATGATTAACTGTCATAGTTTAACATGTAGTGACAAATGGTGCTATAAATCCTAAAAAGAATTACATATGCTATGTATGCATATGTGTTAGTAGATACATTATTGACCTTTATGACCTTAGACACAGTTGTCTTACATGTCTCATACAAGAGCAAAATAAAGTTCAAACTGATTCTCTTACAGCAAAATATAACTTGGTTGTAGCAAATTCATTAATTACAAAACAAGTACATATTTATTCTCTTGAAGCCAGGCTAAATGAGTAAACACTGTTACAATGTAAACCCGAATAAATTGAGTAATCTGTTACTTCAAATTTTTTGAGTTATGTTCACAATTTTAAGTAAGTAGAACTGTCAAGTTTTGAGTTAACTCATAGATTTTGATAGCAATTAACATAAAATATTTGTTTGATTAACTTTTTTATTTTGAGTTCTTGACACAAGCGCAACTGGCTTTTAAAGGGAATGGGAGATGAGATTCTGATTGGTTTATTGCACGTTACGCCTAAAAACACACCCATTACTCATTAAGAGAATCGGGACAACCCTTTTAGACCATGCGCTGTGCGTGCTGACCATTTTTCCCATCGTTAAACTAGCAAAAATGGATATGGACACGTCCGCCCTAAGTGCACTTGCGCCGTGTGCTTTAGATGATATGCTTAGATTGTTTAAATAGGGCCCTCAAAGTTTAAGTAGGATTTTTATTTTGTACTCATAGATTTTTATTGTTCTTAACTTTAAATATTTTAGTACACTAATTTATATATTTAAATTAAAATTACCAGGTTATCTCAACATAAATAATTTGCTAGCTATAAGAAACTAATTAAGAAAATGCCAACTTGCTAATCTGCTAACATGTTAACAATTACATGGTATAGCACTTACTGAATGAGTAAAGCAACTTAAAAATCTCCAAAACCCAGATTAACAGAAACTCTTCTAAACTAGCATAACAACACATTGATCAAATCTCCATACCATTAATCTTGCAACAACAACAGCATTTACTCTCCCTTACCATGGGCAAAGCATGCTGGGAAATAAAAAAAATCCCAGTCCAGCTTCAATTAAGCTTCTGGTGAACTTCTATCGCTGCGCAATAGAAAGCATCCTGACCAACTGTGTGGCAGTATGGTATGGGAGCTGCTCTGTTGCGGAGCGCAAGGCACTGCAGCGGGTGGTGAAAACTGCCCAGCGCATCACAGGGACTCCACTACCTGCCATCGAGCACATCCAGAGGAAACGCTGTCTGCATCGAGCTCGCAGCATCCTCAAGGACTCCTCTCACCCAGCCCACAGACTGTTTTCTCTCCTGCCCTCCGGCAGGCGTTTCAGGATCCTCCGGACCAGAACCAGTAGACTTAAGAACAGTTTTTTCCCCAGAGGTGTCTCTTTACTGAACTCAAACCCCCGTTGATCCACTTCCCTCATAAACTGCTAACTCTCCTACCTCACATCTGCCTTCACTTTGTTATTTGCACTACCGACTGTTTATTACAGTAACAACTGTTTACTTATGCATTTTGCACCACCATATCTTAACTGGATTATGCTCCTTTGCACTGCCGACTGTATTTATAGTACCAAATGTTTACATTTGCATTTTGCACCGTACTTCTAACTGCAATATGCAACCACTTTCCACTGCACTTTTACACTTTCTTTCGGATAGCTCTGTCCATAATTTATTGCACTACCTTAATCCACTGCTATATTCCTCATATTAGCCTAACATATTATTGTATACCTTTATCTGTAAAATTCTGTTTAAAGTAATAGCCATCTGTATATTATATTCATAGTACATATTCACTTATAAATTCTGTTTATAGTAATAGTCATCTGTATATTTATTCACTGTACATATTCACCTGTAAATTCAGTTCTGTTTATAGTAATAACCATCTCTCTATTTATACATATTTATATATATTCAGTACATTTCCATGTCCTGCACTTACGCAACCACTGTATATATCCTGCACTTGCTGCTATTGCACTTCTGGTTAGACCTAAACTGCATTTCGTTGCCTTGTACTTGTACTTGTGTAATGACAATAAAGTTGAATCTAATCTAATCTAATCTAATTAAACTTGAGGTAGTCTAAATAAAAGGAAATTAGTTCATACAACTCAAAACAATTAAACAGTTCAGTTTACCTGAAGTATGTCAGTGCTGTGAACTTAAAAGAAAAAGAATGTTCTAAATACTCTGAACAGTTAATTTAACTGAACAACCAATTTGAGTTAACCAATTAAGTATTTTGAGCATTAGGGTTTACAGTGACTGCGTTCCTGACATTTGTCCCTCAGTCACCTCTCAGATACCAAATACAAACATTGCCTATAGTATAAATACCAGAATAGATCTGGTTTTAAGGAAAGTATGATTTCCAATTCATTATAATACAAGGAGGATTGTAAATCCACCCCCTTCAGTCTCATTTTTTAGGTCTCTCTCTCTCCTCCCTTTTTTTCAAATCAAATCAACAAAGCTTCACTGGCCTAATTGTCAATAATAGGATATTATTGCAAAGCATTTGAATGGTTGCTATTAGCTATTGTGGCAGGGAAATTAATTTTTAAGATGATCCTTTAGAATTATTTCAGGGCACATTTTTTTAGCAGTGCGATAGCACCAAGTCATAATGGCAAATTACTGTCAATACCAACAATATCACACCACTGAGTTTGTGTGTAATGTGTGAATAGACACTCCTCTACGGTTCAGTGGGTCGATTCAAGCCAATTTAATGGCTTATAATTTAGACTGGTGTGTTTATATTCTGCTTTTTAAAGTATTCCATTTTAATAATAATAATAATAACAACTCCCGGGACCTGTAATGAAAATACTTTATTTAGCATTGATCGACCCAGACAATTAGAAATAAGTTAATATCCATAACAGGGGCTTGGAAAGTGCTGACAGAGGCAGTTAAATTGAAATACGCAGACAATAATATTAGAATAGGACTTCCATACTCAATTCCATGCTCATTGGATTATACAGACCTTTCTAGACTATACTCACACTCATGGGTTTTATAGTTTTAGAATAGGATAGTAGTTCCCTTTTAGTCGGTCACGTTCGACGTACGTCTGAACTGACCGACGAATTGGGATTTGATCTCAGAGACCAATCTACTTCGAGTGTGTTAAAAACGAGCCAAAGGAGATTGGCATGCGATCCACACATTCCACGCTCCGCCCCGCGGTGCGGGTATAAATAAGGAAGTGGAATGCTAGATCATTGCTTTCTACTTCGGAGCCGAACAGTGAATGTTTCCTGTTTCTACGAAGAGTGTAAACGACGAGTCTCGTGAGAGGAACGACTGCTGCTTCCAGTGCGGGTGTGACGGCGCGTCTCAGTGGGTGGCCGCTTCAACGGAGATCAAAGAGTTGGTTTCTCTGGGCGTTTCCATTTTTGAGTGCACACACAGGCTTGCACCTTTGTACTGTGTGGTGCCGCGGTCATCTCCCTGAGTGCTTCAGCAGATAAAAAGAGCAGTTTTCCTTTCTAAAAGAGCAACACCGTTTAACTCTGCGTCTTTTTCAAGATCTCATTCAAACCGTGTGTTTCTGGATGCGGTCGATTTCTGTCCCCAGTTGACGGTCACGTTCGTTTTCTCACGTGTTTGGGCGTTCAGCACGCTGAGGCAGCGTTCGTGAATGACTCATGTTCCCACTGCGGGAACATGACCATCGCAGTTTTACGGTCCAGTCTCCAATACCTCGAAAGGGGTGGAGTGCCATTGCGTATCCCCCGATCTAGTGGCCCTCCCGCTGCAAAACAGAGGGCTGCTACTTTGGCTGATAACTTTGGTGGCGACCTGAGGGTTACTGTGAGGGCATTCCCGACGGGTCAAACGGCTCCTCTGGCCCCTCCCCCCTCCGCTGCGCCGGTGGAGTTTCCGGAAGAGCGTGCTGGCCCCTCTCGAGGGGTTCCAGTCGTTACTTTCAGGGCTCCGACTGAGGATATGATGTCGGTTGCAGCATCGGGGGACGGGCTCTGAGGATGAAGATTTGGCTGCGCTGCCCCCTTCGGGTGTGACAGCGTTGCCCGAGTCCGACCCAGAGCTCACAGCTATGCTTTCCCAGGCCGCCGCGAGTGTGGGGCTCGAGTGGAACCCTCCACTGTGTCCCGAACTCTTGTGGTTGGATGATTGGTATCTCGGGACGGCCCGTGCTGGTTCTCAGTGCCCCGCCCCAGAGCCCTTCTTCCCGGAAGTGCATCAGGAGATCACGAAATCGTGGACAGTGACTTACAACGCTTGAAACCGATCGACTGACTCCTCCGTCCTCACTACCCTCGATGATGGTGCGGCAAAGGGTTACATGGGAATCCCCCCAGTCGAGCGGTCTGTGGCGATGCAGCTGTGTCCCAAGACCACTGCGGACTGGTGGGGTGCCCTGCATCTCCCCTCCCGGGCGTGTAAGTTCTCGTCCGCACTAACGGGCAAGGTTTACACCGCCTGTGGGGAAGCCGCATCATCTCTGCATGCCATGGCGCTCCTGCAGGTCCACCAGGCCAAGGCGCTAAAGGAATTGCACGAGGGTAGTTCCGACCAGGGCGTTATGCAGGAAATGTGTGCGGCGACGGACCTCGCTCTCCGGGCGATGAAAGTCACTGCACGCACCCTGGGTCGAGCGATGTCCACCTTAGTGGTCCAGGAAGACCACCTGTGGCTGAACCTGGCAGACATGCGTGATTCCAACAAGGTCCGGTTTCTCAACGCCCCTGTCTGTCAGGCCGGCCTCTTCAGTGACGCCATTGAGAGCTTCACCCAGCAGTTCTCGGTGGCCCAGAAGCAGACGGCGGCCATCAAAAATATCCTGCCCCGACGACCCGCTGCTGCCTCCACCCAGTCGTCGCCGGCAGCACCTCCGCCTGCTCATTGCTGAGGGCGTCCCCCTGCGTCACCCAAGCAGCAGCCTCCATCGGGGAAGCAGGGTGCCGGACATAATGGTGGCCCCCAAACCGCTCAGGGCCCAGCTAATTTGGCAGGTAAGCGCAAGGGCAAGCGGCCCTGAGACGGGCAGCCCAGGGAGAACAGGAGCTGCTCTCAGGGAGATGGTGTCCGCACCCCTTCCCCACCTCCCGGAGGAGGACCGGGGGGCCCCGACTGGTACAGTAACATCTCTGCCGCTGGCTCTCCGGAGTCCAGCGGTACCCACATTTTCAATAAAAGAGCAGTTTCCTCTCTCCCTGGGCCCCAAGAGGGCCAGGTTGGCAGTGTGAGATGCCTCCGGGCCTTGTCACTTCTTTCCTCCCCTCCCCTCGCCAGGGGGCAGCAGTGTGGGCACCGAGAACGCCCCCGGGCCTTCTCACCCACACTCTGCCCCACCTTGGAATACTCAGACAACACTCCGGGCCGCCTTTGGGCCTCTCGAGTCGGGTCTGTCTATTCAGCCTTGCTGCCCCACCCCGGGTAAGTGGGTCTCTGGGGACTTGGCTACAGCTCCCCAGACCGTCTCGCTAGCTCATCCATACCATCAGACTCGGCTACGCGATTTAGTTCGCTCACCGGCCTCCCAAGTACAAGGGTATCCTCTTCACCTCCGTGCAGCGATGCTCAGGTCTTGCGGTCAGAGATCGATGTCCTACTGGCGAAGGACGCTGTCGGGCCAGTTCCTCCAGCCGATATGAAGGCGGGGTTCTACAGCCCCTACTTCATTGTACCCATGAAAGGTGGTGGGTTACGGCCAATCTTGGACCTGCGTATCCTGAATCGGGCCCTGCACAAGCTCCCGTTCCGGATGCTAACACAGAAACGTATTTTCGAATGCATCCGTCCCCAAGATTGGTTCACAGAGATCGACCTGAAGGATGCGTACTTTCATGTCTCTATCCTTCCTCGACACAGACCGTTCCTACGCTTTGCGTTCGAGGGGAAGGCATATCAGTACAAAGTAATGCCCTTCGGGCTGTCCCTGTCGCCTCGCATCTTCACGAAAGTCACAGAGGCAGCCATTGTTCCGCTCAGAGAACGCGGCGTTCACATTCTCAACTATCTCAACGACTGGTTCATACTCGCCCAGTCTCAGGAACAGTTGTGCGAACACAGGGGCATGGTGCTCAGTCACCTCAGCCTGTTGGGCCTTCGGGTCAACCAAGAGAAGAGCAAACTCTGTCCCACACAGAGGATCTCTTATCTCGGTATGGAGCTGGATTCGGTCAGCCAGACTGGGCGCCTCATGGAAGAGCGGGTCCGGTCGGTGTTTAACTGCTTGAATTCATTCAAAGGCAGGACAGCGGTCCCACAAATTTTTTTTCAGAGGCCTGGGGCATATGGCATCTGCAGCCGCGGTAACGCCGCTCGGATTGCTTCATATGAGACCGCTTCAACACTGGCTTCATGGCCGAGTCCCGAGGTGGGCGTGGCAGAGAGGCCAGTACCGGTCCCAGTGACTCCTTACTGCCGCCAAACTTTCAGCCCGTGGTCCGACGCTTTGTTTCTCCGGGCTGGGGTGCCCTTAGAACAAGTGTCCAGGCATGCTGTGCTCTTCACGGATGCCTCCTCCACGGGCTGGGGGGCCACGTACAACGGGCATGCAGTTTCAGGTCTGTGGACGGGACCTCAATTGCATTGGCATATCAATTGCCTCGAGTTGTTAGCAGTACGCTTGGCACTGCGCCGCCTCAAGGGGCCGCTACGTGGCAAGCATGTACTGGTCCGTACAGACAACACTGCGGCCGTTGCGTACATCAACCGTCAGGGTGGTCTAAGCTCCCATTGCATGTTCCAACTCGCCCGCCACCTCCTCCTTTGGAGTCAGAAGCATCTGAGGTCGCTTCGTGCCATTTATATCCCAGGTGCACTCAACCGGACAGCCAACGAGCTCTCACGGCAGCCGACACCTCTGGGAGAGTGGCAACTCCATCCCCAGGCGGTCCAGCTGATATGGGACCTCTTCGGAGCCGCACAGGTAGACCTGTTTGCCTCTCCGGATTCGACCCATTGCCAGTGGTACTATTCCCTCGGCACGGCCTCGGCTGGCCCCGGGACCTGCGCAAATATGCGTTTCCCCCAGTGAGCCTTCTTGCACAGACCCTGACGCCAGGCCTGCACCCATATGCTTGTGAAACGTGTGTGTAGGCTGGGTTCCATATGTAACTCATATGGATATGTTCCATATCCATATGTTCCATATGTAACTCTCCTCGCAACAGCCCCTCCTTGGCCGATTCCCCTGAGGAGGGACCTTCTTTCTCAGGGACGGGGCACTCTATGGCACCCGTGTCCAGACCTCTGTAAACTCCATGTCTGGTCCCTGGACGGGATGCGGAGGTTCTAGGTGGTCTACCACAGGCAGTGGTGGACACCATCTCTTCTGCTAGAGCCCCTTCTACGAGGTCTACACTTTGAAGTGGAACCTGTTCGTTGAATGGTGCTCTTCCCACCGGGAAGACCCCCAAAGGTGTACGGTTAGTGTCGTGCTTTCTTTCCTGCAAGATGGGCTGGAGCGAAGGCTGTCTCCCTCCACCCTCAAAGTGTACGTCGCATCAATAGCAGCGTATCACGACGCAGTCGAAGGTAAGTCCTTGGGGAAGCACGACCTAATCGTCAGGTTCCACAGAGGTGCTAAATCCTCCTCAGAATTCGGGCAGGACAACTCTCATGTTGTCCTGAGACCCCGGCCTGGATACGTGCCCAAGGTTCCTACCACTCCCTTCCGGGACCAGGTAGTGAACCTGCAAGCGCTGCCTTCGGAGGAGGCAGACCCAGCCCTGGCTTTGTTATGTCCCGTCCGCACTCTTCGCACTTACGTTGACCGGACTCAAAGCTTTCGAACCTCAGAGCAACTCTTCGTCTGTTACGGAGGCCAGCAGAAGGGAAAGGCTGTCTCCAAGCAGAGGTTAGCCCACTGGATAGTGGATGCTATCGTCTTGGCTTACCAGTCCCAAGACGTGCCTTGCCCGTTTGGGTTGCGAGCACACTCAACAAGGAGTGTTGCTTCCTCCTGGGCGCTGGCTCAAGGCGCCTCGCTGACAGATATATGTAGAGCTGCGGGCTGGGTGACACCTAACATGTTCGCTAGATTCTATAGCCTCCGTGTAGAGCCGGTATCTTCCCGCATCCTCGCCCCCAGGGGCCAGTAGCGCTAAGTGCCTGTTCTAAGTGTCGGCTTGCAACGCCACTCCCGCCCTCTGGGCCGGATACGTGCGTCTATTGTCTCCAGTTGTGTTCCCCGGAAACGGCTAACCCTGTCGAGCTCCTCCGTCACCCCTGCGGTGCCAGACGTTGCGGCCGTCTGACGCCAGGCCTGCACCCATATGCTTGTGAAACGTGTGTGTAGGCTGGGTTCCATATGTAGCGGTTCCCTCACGGCAACCCCATATGTGTATTCTTCCACGGTACCTGCTACCCTACTGGCTAGCCACGTGTCTTTCCCATGACAGAGCCCGCTTTGTCGTCTCTGGGCGTGTTCTTCCCCCCTGGAACCAGGCTGGAACCACCCCAGAGACTGCCATATGTTGCACTACCCTGCCAGGTTAGTCCTTATGTGTATTCCGCCACCAATCCTTCCACTGAAGGATGTGGCTCAGCAGCGTACCATCTCCCGAGACGGGCACGCTTCCCAGCGTTATCCAATAGTCACACTGGGTGGGTCTTGCAGAAACAGCAGTGACAGACCTCCCTGCTTGGAGCCCTGACTTCCGTACCATCTAAGACAATCCAGTGCACTCAAGCAGGACGCTGGAAGGGCCAGCGCCTTGACGTTTTGGTAGGGATCCCAATTCGTCGGTCAGTTCCGACGTTCGTCGGTCAGTTCCGACGTCCGTTGAACGTGACCGACTGAAAGGGAACGTCTCGGTTACGTATGTAACCCTCGTTCCTTGAAGGAGGGAACGGAGACGTACGTCCTGTCGCCAGGTGCTGCGCTTCCGCTAGGGGGCCGAGTCACTATTTCGGCTCCTCAGCAGAAAAAAGCAATGATCTAGCATTCCACTTCCTTATTTATACCCGCAACGCGGGGCGGAGCGTGGAATGCGTGGATCTCATGCCAATCTCCATTGGCTCGTTTTTAACACACTCAAAGTAGATTGGTCTCTGAGATCAGATCCCAATTCGTCGGTCAGTTCCGACGTACATCTCCGTTTCCTCCTTCAGGGAATGAGGGTTACATACGTAACCGAGACGTTTTGGATATTCATGAATGCCTTTAACGAATGTTTATTTCATTATATTGTATATTGTTATTCTAACAGGAGGATTCAAAAGGCTGCCACACACCCAGTTTGGCTGGCTGTCCAACTCAGAGATCCAGTTTCTTTAATACATCTTTTTTCACCTGGTAAAGTTGACACCTGTATTTAGCGTTCTCCACTTATGATATCCGATGCAGAAAAATGTATTTTAATATTTGATGTAAACAGGGCACTAAATATAGGTTAAGTAAAAATAGGTTTCAGCATAGTTTTCAAATGTGTTAGTAACGACAAATGTAAAATTAGCAGGTTAGTAGGCTAAAAAAACAACAACATTTTAACAAACCTACATTTTTGCACAACTCAACATATTGATAGATGCCATGAACTACATTTTATAGGCAAAATAAACACTAGAGGCACGATAAAAAGATAAAAGACATATTTTGACGCATATATCCGAGTGACCAGCTTGGGGTGGGACTTGATTTTTCTCCATCGGGAATTGATTGGATTGTTATTGTTTGCTAATTGCTGAGATCTCATGCGAGTGACAAGTTGCTGGAGGGGCCCTTGCGACGGTGCACACGTCATCAGAGAAGAGATGTAGTCTTAAGAGGGAGGGAAAGTTTGTGTATTTGTTTAGAGATTAGGAGGGCAGATTAGTTAAAAAGAAAATGATGTGCACAAATAAATAATTTATAATAATAATAAAAAAGAATTGTCAATTTTGATTTCATATAAAGCATGATAAGAATACATCACTTGTATAGTTTTACAATTATAGTTTAACATATCACAAATATAACTTTTTTAAATGTGATGATAATTGGATAATTAACTAATTAACATTTAGCTAGCTGTGCAAGTGGCACTAAATGACAATTTGCATTGCACAGGCCTATTGTCACTGTTTTGTTCTGTTAGTATCTGTTTTCATGGACTTTCAATTTGTTTTCATTTGTCACATGGTTCCTTTGTTCAGTTTTCACGCTCCTCATTCGTGTCATTGGTTTTCAGCTGTGTGTAATTAATTAGGCTCGTTTGTGTTTGCTTTATAAGTTGAACCCTCACATTCTTTCTGTTTGGTCACGTTTACATTAAGTGTTTTTTGCCCTGCCTGTCTGCCTATTTTGTACCATTAAACTTTGTGTTGGAATTCTCTAATCATCGTCTTCGTCTGCTTTCCTGCAACCACCCGTGACATCTATATATATACCGATCTGGCATACCATTATGACCTAATAATGTGTTGGTCCCCCTTTTGCTGCCAAAACAGCCCTGACCCGTCGAGGCATGGACTCCACTAGACCACTGAAGGTGTGCTGTGGTATCTGGCACCAAGATGTTGGCAGCAGATCCTTTAAGTCCTATATGTTGTGAGGTGGGGCCTCCATGGATCGGACTTGTTTGTTCGGCTCATCCCACAGATACTCGATTAGATTGAGATCTGGGGAATTTGGAGGCCAAGTCAATACCTCAAACTTGTTGTTATGCTCCTCAAACCATTCCTGAACCTTTTTTGCTTTGTGGCAGGGCACATTATCCTGATGAAAGAGGCCACTGCCACCAGGGAGTCTGCAACAATGCTTAGGTAAGTGGTACATGTCAAAGTAACATCCACATGGATGGCAGGACCCAAGGTTTCAGCAGAACATTGCCCAAAGTATCTCATTGCCTCCGCCGGCTGTGTTCCCCAGCTAAGCAACGCACATGCACCCGGCCATCCACGTGATGTAAAAGAAAACGTGATTCTTCAGACCAGGCCACCTTCTTCCATTGCTCGGTGGTTCAGTTCTGATGCTCACGTGCCCACTGTTGGACAGGGGTCAGCATGGGCACCCTGACTGGTCTGCAGCCCCATACACAACATACGTGTTTTCTGACAACTTTCTATCAGAACCAGCATTAACTTCTTGAGCAATTTGAGCTACAGTAGCTCGTCTGTTTGATCTTTCACACATGGACCAGCCTCCGCTCCCCACATGCATCAATGAGGCCTTGGCCGCCCATGACCCTGTCACCAGTTCACCACTGTTCCTTCCGTGGACCACTTTTGATATATACTAATCACTGCAGACCGGGAACACCCCACAAGAGCTGCAGTTTTGTATATATTTTAATATCTATATCTAGAGATAGAGATGGAGATATTAAAATATATACAAAACTGCAGCTCTTGTGGGGTGTTCCCGGTCTGCAGTGATTAGTATCTATCAAAAGTGGTCCACGGAAGGAACAGTGGTATAAAATATATAAAATATTTATATATAAATAGATATAGATATAGATATATATAGATTTATTAACAGTATTTTTTTGTTTCATCTGACCATAGAACCAGTCCCGTTTTATCGTGTCTGACAACTGAATATGCTGGAGTTTGTTTTTGGATGAGCGGGGAGGTTTTTCTTGAAATCCTCCCTAACAACCTGTGGTGATGTAGGTGCAGTTTTTTAAAGGCTTTCTGACTCAGAGACTCAACTAATCTCTGCAATTCTCCAGCTGTGATCCTTGGAGAGTCTTTGGCCACTCAAACTCCTCTTCCAGGCAGATTCTTAACATTTCCTGTTGATAATAACTTGATTATTGCCCCAGTGGTGGAAATGGAGAGATTTGTTTTCCAGAGATAATTTACTCCTAATAATTTCTAGGGGTAAGATTAATTGTGGCCATAGTGTATTAGAGATTTTTTTTTATTTAATTTTTTTAGGTTAGATTTTTTTTGGAATGAAAGATCAAAGATTAACAATGCAGATTTATTTTCACAGCTTTAAAAAAAATAAAAAAAATCACATTTACAAAGGGTACCAAATATTCTGTCCACATATCTGTATAGGCTATTTGTTTTCCGGCTGTGGAAATATATATATATATATATATAATCTCAAAACACCTGCAAAGGCCTTTAATGGTATCTCAGTCTAGTTCTGTAGGCTACACAATCATGGGGAAGACTGCTGACTTGACAGTTGTCCAAAAGACGACAATTGACACCTTGCACAAGGAGGGCAAGACACAAAAGGTCATTGCAAAAGAGGCTGGCTGTTCACAGAGCTCTGTGTCCGAACACATTAATAGAGAGGCGAAGGGAAGGAAAAGATGTGGTAGAAAAAAGTGTACAAGCAATAGGGATAACCGCACCCTGGAGAGGATTGTGAAACAAAACCCATTCAAAAATGTGGGGGAGATTCACAAAGAGTGGACTGCAGCTGGAGTCAATGCTTCAAGAACCACTACACACAGACGTATGCAAGACATGGGTTTCAGCTGTCGCATTCCTTGTGTCAAGCCACTCTTGAACTACAGACAGTGTCAGAAGCGTCTCGCCTGTGCTAAAGACAAAAAGGAAAAAAAAGTGGTCCAAAGTTATGTTCTCTGATGAAAGTAAATTTTGCATTTCCTTTGGAAATCAGGGTCCCAGAGTCTGGAGGAAGAGAGGAGAGGCACACAATCCACGTTGCTTGAGGTCCAGTGTAAAGTTTCCACAGTCAGTGATGGTTTGGGGTGCCATGTCATCTGCTGGTGTTGGTCCGCTGTGTTTTCTGAGGTCCAAGGTCAACGCAGCCGTATACTAGGAAGTTTTAGAGCACTTCATGCTTCCTGCTGCTGACCAACTTTATGGAGATGCAGATTTCATTTTCCAACAGGACTTGGCACCTGCACACAGTGCCAAAGCAACCAGTACCTGGTTTAAGGACCATGGTATCCCTGTTCTTAATTGGCCAGCAAACTCACCTGACCTTAACTCCATAGAAAATCTATGTGGTATTGTGAAGAGGAAGATGCGATATGCCAGACCCAACAATGCAGAAGAGCTGAAGGCCACTATCAGAGCAACCTGGGCTCTCATAACACCTGAGCAGTGCCACAGACTGATCGACTCCATGCCACGCCGCATTGCTGCAGTAATTCAGGCAAAAGGAGCCCCAACTAAGTATTGAGTGCTGGACATGCTCATACCTTTCATGTTCATACTTTTCAGTTGGCCAAGATTTCTAAAAAATCCTTTCTTTGTGTTGGTCTTAAGTAATATTCTAATTTTCCGAGATACTGAATTTGGGAATATATATATATATATATATATATATATATATATATATATATATATATATATATATATATATATATATATATATATATATATATATATATATATATATATATATATATATATATATATATACATACAGACGTGGACAGAATTGTTGGTACCCTTTGTAAATATGATTAAAAAAAGCTGTGAAAATATGAATATTGCAAATATAGGGACTAGCTAGAGCATTAAAATAGTTACAATAAAGAAACATTAAATGTATACATTTAATGTTTCTTTATTGTAGCTATTCAGCTCTCCTGAAAGTCATTGTATAATTTACATAGGCCTACTGGCTTTGTTAAATAACATTGCCTTTTGAAACTTTCACTTGCAATATTTTGTTTACAATTTCGTGTCAATAAACATTTCCCATTCTCATCAGATTTCTAGTCACTTGGCGTTGCTGTTACAGGTTGTCAACACTAGGCTAATGGCCACACCTTTCTGTGATTCTTCCTGTGGCCAGGGCCCGCTCATCGGCTTTAAATCATCCGCTCCCCACAGAAACACAACACTGATCCCATATAGTCGCGCGAACACACCGTTTAGCAGCGTTTACGTCGCGTGAAATACCAAGAGAAGCGCATTTATTCCGTCTGCAGATAACGGTATAAATCTAGCTGTAGTTAGCGGTACGCGATTCGAATGCTCGCTCGTGCGCGCGCGCCCGCTGTCTCTCTCCTTCTCTGCTCCTGACGTCAGCGAGATTGTCTGAGAGCGTCGAGCCCAGCGCGTTCCCTCTCCATACTGACCCTCCATTGTGAGCACGCTAACGATGCCAGCGCTCGCAGCAGTCGCCGCCGCCGCCCAGTAGAGACCTCCCAGCCCGAGGACCGAGCACCGCGACCCCGTTACACAGACCGAGAGCGCGCGCCAGAGACTTATGTTCCAGCCCAACGTTGTCTTTTGCGGGATTTAATGCTCTAGCTAGTCGCCGACAGGGAGAGAGAGAGTGTGTGTGTGTGAGAGAGGGATAGGGACAGCCATAGAGAGGAATAAGGAAGAAACACCGAGGATATTTCTCACCCGGACCATTTTGGAGGTAAAAAAGAGCCGAGGTTCATCTAGCCATGGGATGTACACTGAGCGCAGAGGAAAGAGCGGCTCTGGACAGGAGCAAAGCCATCGAGAAAAACCTCAAAGAGGACGGAATCACTGCTGCTAAAGATGTGAAATTGCTCCTGCTAGGTAATGCGGAGTGGAGCCCTTCAAATCTAGCTGTATCCTACACATCGCAGTGTCTCATCCGATGAATGCACATATATGGGATCTCTTCATTGTGACAGGCGATCTTACTCCCTTGTGTCTGTCTCTTCTCCACAGGGGCTGGGGAATCTGGGAAAAGTACCATCGTGAAACAGATGAAGTAAGTGACATGTTTTAAATGACATCCATCAGTCAGTGTGCGCTGTGCTGTGTGAGACACACACGAAACCAACCACCCACACACACACCCTCTATTGCTTGACGGCGAATTCTTAGGTCCGCCATATTTTCAAGGAGTTCATTCTCCTCTAGCGTGTTACATACATTGTAGCCGTGACATGATGGTGATAGGTGTAGCAGATCCGCAGTCTGGATATTAGTGGGTTCGGGAAGATGAGGCGCCCTCGATGTGCTGTTCACGAAAATGGTGCTGAAAGTCAACTGGGGGTCCGTATTTCCGAGTGTAATACTATATTGGTGTCCACTGACACACTCCACCCCGATTTCACTTCACCCTGTGGGCAATTACGGATGTCTCTGATGTCTTCCTGTGCATTTGTTTATATGACAACGTCATAAATCAATCAAATAAAGGCCATAACGTGTGTGTGTTCATATATATATGTGTATATGTGTATATATATATATATATATATATATATATATATATATATATATATATATATATATATATATATATATATATATATATATACACACACATGCATACGTATACTTCTGTACCCTCTAGCAGAGAATTAAATGGTTGTGCTTCAGATTTTAGTACAATGCACAATTCTTTTAACGATATGCAGACTAATAACTGGTTTGACCCATATATTTTATTCACACATTTATACTTAACTAGTTATAGGTTCTTCATTATTGGGTCTGTTGATAAATGATGTCCCCTTAATAGTAAAGTAGCCTACTCTTTGCAAGCTTTTACATATCAACCATTCATTTTCAATTAAGAATAGGCCTGTAGCATTTTAAGCTTATAGCTCTAAAATAAATCTGCAGCCATTTACATTCACATAAATGTAACTACATAGTAAAATATACGCTAATTAATTGATTCATAATGCAGGTTATGTTGTATTTATTATGATTGTTTTATTGTCTCAAAAAGCAGGAATACACCAATTAAAAAAGGTTCTGCATATTTTATTTAGCACTGTAAAATATATAAACCCTCCACTATCAGTCGTTGTATATGCAGTTAATAGGGTGTTAAGAGCCTTCTGTTGATTGAGAATGGTGAAGGCTGAGCTTATATGGCAAATGGTGCCTGGAGATAAAGCTGTCGGCTGTGTGTGCACGGCGTTGGTGCAACATGAACAGGCCTTCATGCGTTTGTAGTCTGTGTTGGGTTGATGCTCATGGTGAGGGGAGAAGGTTTGAGACCCAACCAGCTCAACTTCCTCACGGCCATTTTTATGCACTGACGTCCTCTTTACGCTTCATTGAAAACAATCTGTTCATCTACCTTGTGGTTTGGATGTCATATGCTCACTTGAATGTTAAATGCAGCTCCTGTAGTTATATTTGACTCGCTTTGCAATAATCAATTTTTGGTCACTGTCTTCATCTGGGCACGGCGTGTGTTATTCATATAAGGATGCATGCTTTCTGATAATATGCGTTATAGTGTCGAGCTGTAGCAAGCGCAGTTTATTGCTCAGTGCAAAGCTTTCGATGAAGAAACGTATCCGTTCTCAAGTGTGTGCACGAGCCCTGCCTTTGTCGAATCGAAATCTGTAGCCCTTGGAAAATACCATTGTATATCTGGGCTGGCTATGTTATTATATCACGATGTTTTTGCAATTGTAGATGGAAAAACGCATGTAGTTAGCACAGATATGGTGTGAAATTGTGCATCGGAGGATTTCAGGCGGTTTCAGTGGTGGACAGCGCCCAGCAGAGTTTTTTTTCTGTGATCGGCTATCTTCGGCAATTTTCGGGTTTCTCCGTCGTTAAGAGCCTTGAACCTGCGGCGAGAGAGAAAACATGGGATGGATTTGTGTCTTTAGCGTTTCCCACACGTGCTCAAGGAGAGATGCGGTTTATTATATTTTCCCAAACACCTGCCGCCTTCGATTCTTTTGTATTATATGTGTGTAAATGTTTTACTCAATAAATACAAAGCTCAGCTTGGGACAACAGCAAAATCAGCTGACGAGCAGAGGGTGATTTTGTGGGTGCAGACAATGTCCCCACAGTGAATTCCTCATAAGTAACATATGTGTTATGATGTCTTATTATTCAGATTGAGAATTTCTAATAAATCTGACTGTACAGTTTACTATTATTAAACAATATATGCCTCCAAAAAGGGAGAAAGATGAAATTCAACCCTGAGGAATATGTTGCAAGTTGAGTTTGAGTATGTGGAGAAATCAAAATTGTCATTTTTCAATTTCATACTGCTTGGTCAGCTGAACAAATGAATGACCGTATTCACCACATGTGCTTTTAAGCCATTGTAGCTAATGCCTCAGGCATATTTCTAAGTCATCCAAAGAGTGATGACTCTTTCCTCTCTAAGGAATCATTGTTGCTCTGATGTGCTTAATTGGGTAATAAGAGTGTCTCATGATGGAGCTAGTTAAACTGTTTGGGTCCTAAAGGAGTGGAGTGTGCAGCTCTGGGCTTCTTACTGTAATACGGCATGAATGAGTTGCTTTTTCAGGGCTTAAGTTGAGCTTAACTAGACCATTAAATGTTCCGCCACTGTCACTTACTTGAAATGCTTTTTAGGATATTGCAGCTTCAGTATAATGTATTGCATTTAATGTATTTGCAATTATGTCGCATTGCAAAGTGCGTACAATAAAATCAATTCTACCATATGTTATAAGAATACAGAACAAACTAATTAAAATCTGAGTGGCATACTTATATGTCTCTAAGATGTAATTCAGTTGGCAGAGCTGATTTTATTATGTCTTCAAGCTTCCCCAGAGACAATGGTTAAGTATATAAGCATATAAGTCTTTATGGGTCATGCCGTTTTTCAGGAAATGTTATGTGTATGCGATAACAGCAGAGCTATGTTGAATCTAGATCAGTGGTTTTGGTCAGGCCTTTTTTGACGACGCATAACAGAATTACAACATTCACAATGAAACAAGCTAATCGGACACTTACACAAATACCTCCACTGTGTGCTAGATGGTTTCTAGCCTTTAGTTAAACAGTATTCTGAATTGCATGGCTTGAAAAGGGCGGATGAGACAAGGAGGTGTGCACTTAACATGTCAGAGTAAACCAGGGAACTGGGAAATGTGTGAAAGATGGTGAGAGAGAGAGGGCACAGCATGAGGAGGGGAGATGTTGGTAAACCCTGTGATTATGGTGTGGTCCTCTAGGCAGGCAACAGTGCTTCCATCTGCTTCATTAGTTCAGTGTGAGAGGGGAGTGTTTAAGTGTGCGCAGGCTGCTCTCAGTAGCTGATCACATCACACATACACGGCACTCTCTCTCTTTTTCTCTGTTCCTGCGGTCATTTTCCTGGCACCTAGTCCTATGGGATTGAAATATGAGCTATTGAAGATGTATTTTGTGTGTTGGGGGGAGAGAGAAAAAAATCTGAGTATATGAAGATGGAGAACAGTTTTATAGACCCTGGAGACGGAGCCATGTGTGTCATCATCGTGCATGTCACTTCCTCACCCACGCGTGTCATGCATGGATGATGAAAAGCCACCAGAAAACAGATAAAATGTATATATGAAAAGTTGTGCGCACAGAACACCCTTTACATGCCATTGCGGCATATTAAAGCCATATGTCATCAGGTCCCGGATATGATTCTTGTTTATAAGACTGTTAAACATGTAGGCCTATAGACTAGGTGTTGCACTGACTATAGTTGAATATTTATATTCTAATTTTGTACTCTGCTATTTAAAAGTTTGTGGTCAGTAAGTTTTTTTTTCTTCATGGAAATAAATAAATTAGGGCTGTCAATAGATACATTTTTTTTAATCGCACACTTATCGTGAAATTAATCATACTCCATTTATCTCATTAAACACATTAATTTTGTCATAATTTGCTATATCCGAAGTAAACAATCAGATTGAAGGGTGATTCTCACAAAACTGTAATTTCTGCAAGCTTCAAGGATCATTGGAGAATCCAAAATGACACCAAATAACTATAACAAATAAATATAAGGAGTCCATATACTTCTATTATATAATACATTTATACACACATAAGCACCCATGAATAAAAAATTACATAAAAAACTTTGCAGTTTCACAGTGTACTATAGTATATGTACCGAGCAACAACAACGAGATTGCTTTCATTTTAGACATCAGGCTGAGATACCGAACAGGACCCCTCGGAGACGACAAAACAACTCCTAAATCATCTGCTTTTGACTGAATAAACCTACGATTACTAATCACAACAACGTACATATGACAAATCAAACATTATCCTTCCTGTGTGTGTGGAAACAACGCGAATGTACCGTGTGTCTGTACGTGAATGCAGCGTGAGATCAGTGATCTGGAGCGCGCACACACACGGTTTGTTGCATCAGACACTCGCGCGCTTACTGTACGACTCCGGTACGGTACATCACCAACATTGCGCTCTTCAGAAACAATCGCAGAATGCGACAGAGCAAAGCACACACTGGAACGAACACTTTTGGACTGTTTGAATGAATTCGATTACTGGATCACTGAACACTTTCCCAGAGTTTAACGGCTTTAAATGGCCTGATCACAAACAGAGAAGCAGAATCGAGTTAAAGAGTTAGAATGGAGATTTTTTTCCTACCAGGGTTACAGGTGCTGTAAATGCTCAGTGTGATTGTGATAAACTCCCGACTTCTAACATCATCTAACAGCGTGACGAAAATTACGTTAATGACGCAGCTTCACATACTTAATTTGTTTGCGTTAATTGCGTTAAATTATTTTAACGCATTAAGGACTTTAAATTTTTCTCATGCGTTAACGTGTTAACTTTGACAGCCCTAAAATGTATATTTTTATTAAGCTAGGATGCATTATATTGATCAAAAGTGACAGTAAAGACATTTATAATATTATAAATAAATTGTTTCAAATCACTCTAAAAATAAATGGTGCTATATACTACTAACAATGGTTCTTTGGCTCGTAATCACAGGAGAACCAATTTAAGTGCTGTATAGCACCAAATCTTGGTGCTTCAGTGGTTCTTTATGAGCCAAAGAACCATTGTTGGTGCTGTTTTTTGTTGAAGAAATAAAATGCGCTATGGCAAGAATCACCAAGAATCACTTTTAGTGCTATATACATGGGCATCACTAGGCCCTTTTTAGGGGTCCTTCTTTCTTCACTGACAAAAAAGGAAAAACTTTTATCAGTCATATCTGCCCACTGACATGGTTTTCAAGCTATTGTTATACAATTTTTTGGCATTCAGAACATCTTAAAATGCACATATGTAGATCATAGAAATCAATTTTCTCGAGGGGCCATGCCCCTGAAACGAAATAATAAACAGCCAATATCCTAATATGCATACTAATAATATGCATACTAAGTCTTACCAATTTTTTTTGCTTGCTATATAGCACCATTTTTTTTTTTTAGAGTGTATGCTGTTCTTTGGAATTTTCTTTTAATTAAAAAATCTTTAAATTAATTTCCATTCATTAAAGAATCCTGTATCACAGTTTTCACAAAAATATTAAGCAACACAACATTGATAATAATAGGAAAACTTTCGTGAGAACCAAATCAGAAGATTTCTGAAGGATCATGGATTTTCGGGCAGTCGTGGCCTAATGGTTAGAGAGTCGGACTTGTAACCGGAAGGTTGCGGGTTTGAGTCTCAGGTCCGGCAGGAATTGTCGGTGGGGGGAGTGAATGCCAGCACCCTCCTCCACCCTCAATACCACGACTGAGGTGAGACCCTTGAGCAAGGCACCGAATCCCCAACTGCTCCCCGGGCGCCGCAGCAATATGGCTGCCCACTGCTCCGGGTGTGTGTTCACGGTGTGTGTGTGTGTTCACTACTGTGTGTGTGCACTTGGATGGGTTAAATGCAGAGCACAAATTCCAAGTATGGGTCACCATACTTGGCCACACATCACTTCACGTTTTTTTTTCACTTTCACTTTATGTATAGAAAGATGCACTCATATTACTTATGAATGGGTGAAAGTGCAACGTGTAATATGGTGGAATAAGTCGCGCCTTCTAAATTAAAAGCCAATCGCTGATTGATAAAGTCATTGTGTCACTGCAGCTGCCATTAGAAGCTCTGGCTGCTCTAGACCCTACGCGCCAGAGAAACAAGCGCGCAGACATCTTTGAACTTTAATTTTTTTTTCGGGAACTTTGTATTGTCTATGGCATCACTGTCAAAGAGTATTAATTGGTTGGTGAAGTGGATTTACACATTGTAGAGTTAACGAAAGTTATCATGAGCATTGTAATGTTTGAAGCTGAAAACAGATATTTTAATAATATTTCACAGTTTTACTTTTTTTTTTTTTAACTGTAAAAATGTTCAAAACACAAGATCTTACTGACCCCAATCTTTTGAATGGTAGAGGTGCAGTAAACTGTAACGCCAAAATATATTATGAAGTGAATATAAAGAATTTTGAGTGCTGTTGCATTCACAAATACTGCAAAACGGGGACCGTGCTGATGTTGCGGACATATGCGATGGTCCGGGTTCATTTGAAGTGAAAATACAAGTCAAAATCCTTGCAAACCACCCTGATACTAATCAAGTGTCATCCATAGACTGACAGAAACTGTAAGCGAATGGGACATGACAATGCAGTCTGAATCTAATAATGGGTGATCTCATTAACAAACTCTTTGTGAAAAATGTTGGATTTTCCAAAAAAACGCTGACGCTGTAATATTGTAACTCAGATAAGATAAACATGGACTGGATTACTATTTTTCTGGACAACTAGCCGTCTAGTAAAAATGACAGTATTTTACCATCTGATCATCAACTGGTTCATTGTCTAATCTGCAAACTGTAATCCAAGGCCCCTCGTCATATTATCCTTTAAAAGCGGACTTCTGCTGCTGGATAGACTGGATAGGATTAAAAATGTTTGTTTTTTTTCTAAAGTGATCTCTGCAGCATGCAATATGCCGGGCTGTCCTGTAGCTGGCTAATTGAGGGGTTGAAGCAGAGGACCCAGCTGTTCAGTTTTACTCCATCTGTACGTCCATGGAGCTAAACCGTGGCCGCGCACTCGAGTAGCAGAGCATGAAACATTATGTCTCTAGTGTCTAGAGGTCATCATGTGATGAGTGATTGGTATCTGATGAAGACTTAGATGAAGAAAACTGTAAGATACTGCTATAAATGTGGCACTCTTAAATGAGTTTCACTTCTCCTGGAATTGTACATTTGAATTGTGCAATGCAAGAGATAAGAAATTTTTTTTTTAAATAAAGTATATGTACGAGCCCCATACATGACGTGAAGAAAAAAAAAAAAAAAAAAAAAAAAATATATATATATATATATATATATATAATATGCATGTACACACACACACACACAGTATGGATACACAGTATACCAGTGCCATATTTGGTTATTGGCTGATATGATTTTGAATACCTTAATTACCTCACTCAGTGTTATTTAATAATACTGTTATATTGAATTTTAGGCAAATGTCAAAATGTATGGTTTTCATAGTGAACATTATATAATATTGTGATGCCTAAATTTGCCTGTTGCATTTAATTAAGAACGGAGTTTTGTTTGAATCCTTTTTTTTAAAACTAATAAAAAAATAAAAAAATGTGTATATATATATATATTAAAAAAATTAATATATATATATATATATTAAAAAAATTAATATATATATATATATATATATATATATATATATATATATATATATATATATATATATATATATATATATATATATATATATATATATATATATATATATATATATATATATATATATATATATTATATATATATATATATATATATATATTTATATATATATTTATATATTATATATTTTGACTTGTATTTTCACTTCAAATGAACCCGGACCATCGCATATGTCCGCAACATCAGCACAGTCCCCGTTTTGCAGTATTTGTGAATGCAACAGCACTCAAAATTCTTTATATTCACTTCATAATATATTTTGGCGTTACAGTTTACTGCACCTCTACCATTCAAAAGATTGGGGTCAGTAAGATCTTGTGTTTTTGAACATTTTTACAGTTAAAAAAAAAAAAAACAGTAAAACTGTGAAATATTATTAAAATATCTGTTTTCAGCTTCAAACATAACAATGCTCATGATAACTTTCGTTAACTCTACAATGTGTAAATCCACTTCACCAACCAATTAATACTCTTTGACAGTGATGCCATAGACAATACAAATATATATACATATACTTTTTTTTTACATCTTTAAATATTTAATTATGACCATTTTATAGGTTATCAGCCATAACATGAAAATAATTATCAGTGGTGGAGATAATTTTAATGTCAGTGCATCCCTTCAGATATGATTCAGATATGAGGATTCATTACTTGAATACACATTTGTAAAATATGGTTCAAAATCATACAAATTCAGTGTTTTGCTTCCTTTTTTAGCCTTTTAAGTGTAGTAGGTGTATTCTCTGACCTCATTGTGTTTAACCGGAACCTTTACTGAACTCCCTGCACATTTTGTGTTGTTCAAAGGTTCATCGCAGATGTAAGTTGGAGAGGGCTGTTTGGGTTGGTAAAGCCCATTTTAATGCAAAGAAAGGAAATTAGCATTGACACAAAGCACCCTTGCTTGTGACTGCAGAACTGCTGGCCCTGTTTTTGGCAACTGCAATAGTGTGCAGTATGCATACCGCTAGGCCATTTACGCTACAGATTTACATCTGATTTTCCATTGGGAAATCTTCCTATAGGAAGATTATATATTTTAATGCCTCAAGTGCAGTGGGTTTGGGTGGGGCTTTGAGTGCACACACTTGCCAACCATAATTTGTGTGTGTGTTTGGGGAAGCTCTGAGTCACTATAAAAAAGGGAAGGAGGTCTGATGAAACACACAGGCTGGTTAAATGAACAGTACAAATGATAGTTTCACCATCCATTTTTGCTTCTCTCGCTGTCTGTGATCTTTTGACTGTCTGTCTGGCTCTCTGTACCTCTGTAATAGAGGGGGTTTTATGTGTCTAGCTGATGTGATTGGAGTTGACTGAGCACAGGGAGAACAAACGGTTCTCATGTGTTGATTTCCCAGAGATTTGACTGTAATACTCTGGCATGATCCCCTCTGGCTCGGGCCTGCAGACACAGTGTGACTTTCAACAATGCACACCTCAATTCTTTTTGGGTTGGAGAGGATTTTTAAATGTGTATATTTGCTTCTACCTGTGCCATGGCAGCACGTATTTTGCATCTCATTTGTGAACGCTACTGGGTATGCAAAGTTATCAAACCCACAAATTTAGTTAAACATGCAACATTTAGATCTTATATACCATGGTTTCTATTGTAAAACAAAACTGACCCACTGTATATATATATATATATATATATATATATATATATATATATATATATATATATATATATATATATATATATATATATATATATATATATATATATATATATATATATATATATATATATATATATATATATATATATATATATATATATATATATATATATATATATATATATATATATATTTGCTGCTTTAATTCAACATGACTTCAGTGGGGGTTTAAATTCAAACCTTTGCCCACATTTGTGTTTTATAAAAGTATGAAACCTGTTCAAAAGTAGTGTCCAGATATGAAAATTGAAGATGTGGTCATTGAGAAAAACAGAATAATTGTCAATTTATTGTATTCTTTAATGTAACTACTAATTGAAATGAGAATATTGATGCTGTATTGAAAACTAAAATATATCTCCTTTATATCTGTGTTTCTACTTAAGATACTGCGCAGTAATTCTATTCTCACTTGTTGTGAGTAAAAAACACAGGTATAGAGGAAGTGTTCAGCTCAGGCAAAAAAGTGTCTCTTTCTCTGTTTGTTTAACTCAGTCACACACCCAAGCATATTTCTCTTTACGGCAGCGAAACAGGGCATTTATCAGTTTGTGGGTTATGGAGTTGATGCCTGAAGTTGGGCAGGAGAGTAGGAAACAGTGGGGCCGGAATGTCAAGTGCTTCCTTGAACCCCTCAGTGACCCTTGTTCTCCCACCGGTTCTTCTTTTCCACACTTTCCATCTCTTTTGCTCTCTCTGTGGTGGGTCCATATGTACTTGCCGTGGGGAGAGTTCTGGCTGAGCCATGTGCTGGTGATCACACAAAAGGCCTTTGTCTTAGTGAGGTGTTTGTGTTGGGTCATAAAGCAGGTCCTAGGCCAGCCTCTTCAACGCCAACACAAAAGAGCTTTATTGGGGAGGCAGTCAGGGTGGGTCTGCTCATCTGATCTGAGGTCAGCTGATTTACAGCATGCCAGTGCAGTGTGAACTCCCCTTATGGTCGGATTACATAATGTGTATCTGGATCACATTGTGGCATAGTCCTTAGCTCTTTCCCCTCCAGAACTTTTTTTTAAAAAGTTGCCAAAACAAAACGTTTTATTCTAGCTTCATGCAGTTTTAATCAACACTTGAATGTGGGTAAGTTTCATAAAAAAAGCAACATTTTGAATAAAAAGCTGAGAAAATCAGTTTTGTGTTAGGGTTAGGACTACAACGTGCATAAATGCTTTTATCATTTATTTCTGCTTCTTTTTTTTTCCTGTTTTGATCTGGAGATTCAGTAGCCTGGTTAAAACCAGACCATTCTCAGTAGTAACTGAGTTATGGTCTGGCAAAGCTTCATAGACAAATCATTTCCAAAGGGGCGTCACCAACGGGCGTCGCTCAAATGCCTCTCGGCGCAATTGGATAGACCTAAAACCAATCAGAGCGACGAAGGAGATGACGTATGCAGAGCGACGGAGAAACCAGTGTTGCCAACTTAGCGCCTTTGTCGCTATATTTAGCGAGTATTCAGACCCCTCTAGCGACACATTTTCAAAAAAGCGACTAGCGACAAATCTAACGACTTTTTCTGAAGTTATTGGAGACTTTTGGAGACTTTCTAAAGTGAAAGCACATATCGTTCTTACTCTTCTCAATGAGCAGCGGGTGCTGCCGCGGCCCCCACCCCCATCCCAAAGCACTCACAGGCGAACCAGCCCTCGCGCAGCAGCCCCTCCCAGCTGCAGTCAGAGCAGGAGATGTTCACCCCTCCACGTCCAGACTGCATATGAATCGCGCATGTGCGAGAAGCCGCCGCTGGCTGATCCCGCCCTGGCTTACATTCAGCACGCGGGATGTAAAATGTTCTTTTATTTTATTCCTCTCTCTCCTACATCGTCCATCAAAATGCACAATGCACATGGTCAATATGCATGTGAGGCGATGGTGTCATTTAGCCTTAGAGGACAGCCAATAGCTATTTTCCTTACTGAGGAGTTGAGTTGGCAACACAGACGTGAATGAATGAGCGAGCTACAAATGAGCACAGTGTTGCCACGGACCAAACTGTTATCTGCTTCTCTTTAATTTAAAATTTAAAGAGTTTAGTTTGACCGTTTTGATTTCCATTCTTCTCATGTGCTTATCACTTACATTGAGATGAGAAATGAGAACAGCTTTATTGGGCCAGTCAGCAATATCATATTAAAATACAGTACAATAGGCTATGTTAGTGAGAATTTGTTGAGAAAGCACATTAGGCAGGCAGAACGCAAGAAAGTACGCAATCCAGTACGACGTGGTGACGTCACAAATATGCTAATTTACGCATGATGTCATCTAGCGACATTTAGCGACTTTTTGGCAAGGCTTTAGCTACTTTCCTTTGAAAATAGTTGGCAACACTGGGAGAAACATCTGAGACTCTGGCCGTTTCTCAATATGTGTTCTTGTCTGTACTTGTGTTCTCAAATAGGAAATGTCCCCGGTTTCCATTTCAGAAATCTGGTCACTTTACCTAAACCACATATTAATGTTTAATATATTATTTTTAAAATGTAAACGAAAAGAGGCAGGGTGTTTTATACTTCGTTCTATTATAAATATATAAGATAATCAATGTAGGCCTAGCTATGCGTTGCCTGAACCACATTCGTGTGGCTATTATTATGTTTAATTATTATAAAAAAAAAATTATGAAATGAGGCAGTGGTGTTTTTTATGACATATTTCGTACGCGAACTTCTGACTTGCTTCCGTGACTTACCAAGTTTGACTCCCGAGGACGGGAGGAAACTAGTCCGCCTACTCTGCTAATGGACAAGCAGCGTTCTTGACAGTATCACTCAGTATATATTTGTATATTTAGTGCAGGCAATGCATATTATCTTCAATGCATGTTTATAACAAAACGAAATATAAAAAACCCAGCCTCTTTTCGTTTACATTTAAAAACACACACACATAATATAGGCTATGATTATCACTGTAATAAATTAAATATGACACAAAACACAACCCAGTCTCTTTTTGTTAAATGTCAGTTTATGTGTGATCATCCATAGCAATCATAAAAGTATAAGTAAAAGGTATAAGAAGCTATACAATAAATAAAGCAATTCAGTCAAAGTCAGCGCTAGGAGACTACAACGGTAAAGTTTAATATCTTAAAAATATAAAGTTATGAAACTTCACTTTGCCCACAGACAAAACGATCTGTCTAGGAACAAATTATAGATTAATGAGAGCAAAGATCAGCCGTTAGATCTACACAAGACGAGACGGTTTAACCACTACAGAGACATCAGAGCCAGCGGCAGACGGACTGGCCGAGGAAAGGCGCCTCTCGGCGGGCTCAATGATCAATTGAGCGCCGCTGAACCACTGGAACTCACAACTCCGAAAACGGCAGATACAATTTTAAAAAAGGCGCTCTCTTTATAAATAAACCACATATTTGAGCTTTAAACAACTACATTCTCGCCTGAAAAGGACTTAAAACTATATTTTGTGAAACATTAACACAACCAGAGGGCTCTTGCTAAGACCCATTCGTTTAGCCACCAAAGGGCCACGCTGATATCAGACTTTTGCCGAATCCAGTCGGTAAGACAGCGATAACATCTTTTTTAGATATGAAGGCTTCGAGTGTTGTTCTTTGCTCGGGTTTTAACGAAAAGGAAAAGTTTAAATCGCTTAAAACAGACGCGAAAGCTGATTCGAACAAGTGATGCTCCACAGCGGCAAATCTGCTTCATCGTGTAAAGCCCGCCCCAACGTTTCTGATTGGTGCCGCGATTTCTAGGCATTAGAAATGGGTTTGAATGGGGTCTTTGCCAGACTACTTGCAGAGCAAATCTAAATTTGCCGGAAGTTGTCTGGGTTTTCCCAGGCTAGAGATTCAGTACTCTTTCAGAAGATGCAAAATAAGAAGGGATGAAATATAAAGTATTAAATTCAAATATTATATATTTGTATTATATAAATAGCTTTAAAGTTAGCATTATGCATTAGCATTATGTTGGATTTGTGTGTTTATATGTATTTGATCATTATGCATTATATGTATTTCATCGAAAATACAGAAAAACAATAATATTGTGAAATATTATTACAATTTAAAATAACTGTTTTCTATTTAAATGTATTTTAATATGTAATTTATTCCAGTGATGCAAAGCTAAATTTTCATCAGCCGTTAATCCAGTCTTCAGTGTTGCATTAAATTATCCTGTTATGCTGATTTGGTGCTCAAGATTATGTATTATTTATTGTTATTATCAATGTTGAAAACAGTTGTGCCACATCATATTTTTGCAGAAACCTTGATAGATTTTTTTTTTTTAGGATTCTTTGATGAATAAAAAGTTCAAAAGAACAGCATTTATTTTAAAAATAAATCTTACTACTTGTATAATTTATATATTTTCACATGTATCTTTTCCATACAATGATTCCATACAATGCTCATACTGTCAGGCTCTGGAAAATAAAGTACTATTAAAATACCATAAAATTAGTCTGTAGTCTTGTGACGCCATATTTTAATTTATTTTTTGTCAGATGTGTCGATCGGGAGATTTTGTTTGAGGCAAAAAGAGCCAAAAATGACTTTATATTGTTGTTGTATGGAGAAGATCTAAGATCTAGAAGATTTAATTGGTTTATTTGTATTCCACAGAAAAACTAAAGCATACAGGTTTGGAATGACACGGTTGGATAACAGAATTTAAATTTTCAGGTGAACTGTACCTTTAAATTTTAGAAAGTCATACGCTTTGGTCTTTCACACCTAGCTGTGTGCAAATAATTTCCTTATTTGCAAGCGTTAGTGAGATACTGATGAAAAGTGTGTTGTGGGGTGATGTGAGTGAAGAGTGTTAATTGCATTCTGCTGTGACTTTGTTTTGCCATGTGTGCATCATTGTAACCTTTACCTGGTGACTACGTGTAGGTATAAATTGGTCTGTCTGTTGGTGGTTTCCAGCAACCTGCGGCCCTGGGGAGCCGACACGTGTGCGCACACACACAGAAACACAAATGGAGCTTGGGTATTACACAAGCTACTTTTAATTAAGGTATAATTGCAGATGCAGTAGGGACTCTGCCTGTGGCCTTTTGTTCACACACCAAGTGGAACATTTCTGCTTTTGCAGTGTTCACTTCCTTTTAACTGACTGAAAAGTACAGATGTTGCCCCATCGTTTACGGTAATGACACGTAGCATCATTCGTCAGGAACAGCTGACGGTTTAACTCTTACAGTGAATGATGTGTGAAACACTTGGTGCGTTCAGCTGCTGCGTGCATGTTCCTCTGGCGAATGTTAAGGATGTGCTAGCTCATTTAATTTACCCGTGTGCATTCCCTCCCTCTTTTCTTCACTCTGTTTCCATGGAGATGACAATGGCTGCCATAATTAGACGATGACAAATTACCCAGAGGGGGAGGGGTTGTAACTGTGAACTGTGAATCAGAAGAAAAGTGGGAGTGAACCAGGGGGTTGGCCAGGGCGACGGCTAAACATTTCTGGGTGTGAGTAATATTATGTATTCATAACCAGTCCATAGTAATCTGCTTGTCTGGTACTATTAACCTCTTCCTGCTTTTAAGCAACATGAAATTAAAACTGACCTAATTTACTTTCTTAATAAATGACAGGTATGATTCATCAGTGCGTTGTTTTCAAAAGCTTACAATAAAATGTTAATGTACATTTCTCCTCTTACCAAATTACTTTTCAATTTTGCTTATATAACCAAGGATGAGTGGGTGCGGAATAAGTAATATTAGGCCTCAGTATGTCTCACTATGTAGGTAAAAAGTGACACATTTTCAGGCTAATCAATCAAATCAGTATAGAATGCACTACAGGGGACACAACTCACTGTGCAACACAAATATTGCATACTGCCCGACCAAAAAAAAAAAGAAAAAATTTGCTGTTTGGATTTAAATAGGCAAATGCTTAAGAGTTCATGATCATTGTTGCTGTGACTATTATGTTTCTAGCATGTTATATGTTTGGCAACAGTTCTTCCAAACCTAATTTATAGAATGTGTAGCGTCTTAAACAACCATGTAGGAAGAGACACGTCACGGCCATATTCCAGGATGACAATGTCAAGATTCATCAGGCTCAAATTGTGAAAGAATGGTTGGGAGGGAGTATGAAGAATCATTTTCACTAGGGGTGTAACGATTCGTTTTTAACAACGATTCGATTCGTATCACGATTTGAGGTTGTCGATACGATTCAAGGACGATATTGGTTCATTTAGAACGATACGATCCGAAACGATTCAGTGACTTGAAATCGATTCAGTAACTTTTTAGCTAAAAATTGTGTGACTGAAATAAATATCTGGATACTGGTCAGTGCAGGTGAAGTTTCCTAGATTCCTGTTGTTTCTTGTAAGGGAATCCGGTATATCAATTAATTATGGATATAAACAAACAAGTAAACAACAATTAATGGAAAATGCATTCACATTTTATTTGAATAAAGTGCAACCAACAGTTTAGGTTGAATTAACAAGAAGTTAACCTTTTCTGCTCTCAATTTCAATATTCAATACATTTTCTATAAAAGCACAGTAAGTGCAACAGTAGGTTAACCTGCTACTTCTGCTTTTGTTTTCCAACATAAAAATATTACAATATTAATATCAAAAATAAAGTGCAACTAACTTCTCTTCAGGATTAATTAATAGTAGGTTTACCTGCTACTTTTGCTGTTGTTTTTCAACATTAAAATAATACAAATACAATATTATTATCAAAAATAAAGTGCAACCAACATTTCTTCAGGTTGAATAAACTGGCTGAACCTGCTACTACTCTCAGTTTAAGAAACAAACAATATTTAACAAAAGATAAAATGTAACCAACTACTCTTCAATGACTCTACATATTTCTTTTTCAAAAATATCAACATGATCTGACCGCAGAACACTTCTCTGTGCGTTCACTATGTCGCCAGCAGTACTAAAAACTCGCTCTGCTGGCACACTGGTGTCAGGAATGCACAGGTAACATTTAGCCAGGGTTGAAAGTACAGGTAGCTGTTTCTCCTGGTGGCTTGATAATTTCTCGCTCATTGGCTTCTCCTCTGCCATCCGCCGCTATGTTTTGTTTTCTTAGCGCTGGTGCGTGCGTTGCGATGATGTCACAGATAGGCAGACTGAATCGAGTAACGTTTAACGCCGTTATCATTAAAAGTGCTAAGAAAAAACATCCATATAAAGTCTGACGTGCTTAAATCCAATGCGTTATTTCCTATTATCGATACAATCGATTGATTACCTTTTAAAACGATGTTAGATCGATAAATGTCATCCGGAAGGCCAACTTGCCGAGCACAGATCGATTTAGTTAGATCATAGGAATATAAATCGATACATCGATGTAGTAGATGAATCGTTACACCCCTAATTTTCACACATGAATTGGCACCTCTGAGTCCAGACCTTAAAGGGGTCATGACATAAGAAAAATCAAAGCATATAAGGGTAGGGACACACCAAACTGACACTAAAGAACTTGCACTGTTGAACATAGACTATGTTGTTGCCTCAAATCGGGCCAAAAAATCTGCACTTGAACACACAGAGAGAACTACAGGCGACTGTCAACTAGCATGTGCGTTCTGCGCCTTCGTGTAAATGAGTCTATCTCTGCAGATATATTCGTCTATATTCATTATTCAAAGAGGGAAACCGACACTGCGAGCTGCATTCCATTCCTCTCATGTTGATATTACAATATTTGCCCAGGAACACCCGGGTAAGATAACGTTAAAAAATTTGAAATTAGAAAATAACAGCCTTCTGTCTGTACCGTTTTGACGACTTTGCTCGCTGTTTTGCTATTATTCTCATGCACTCATTCACTAAGCTGAACAGTCAATCACAGTTCTCTCTCTCACCGATGGCCTGACGCCGATTCTACATGCTGAATCAGCCCAAAAAAACCCCAACGACATCCAACGGTGCAGAACACACTAGAAAAACTAAGATGGCCGGCGCTCAAAATCGGCCTGATGTTGCTTCGTATCATTAAAGGGTTACTTCAGTGATTTAGCATTAAGCTTTGTATTTAAACTGGGTCATTTATGCAGTAGAAATGTGAAATTATTTTTGAATTTGGTGCCTTCTACACTGAGAAAAGACAGAAAATGTATTTTTGTCTCATGTGGATGAAAGACAACTCCCAGAATGCACTTGCTTCGCTGCCCTACGAGGCCACTCGTTCTCGAACGAGGCCAGTTCGAGAATAAACACTACAATTAAAAACTGAACGTGTCTTTTCAATAAAGTGTGAGTGAGCCGATTGAGAGTCACGGCACAGACGCAGCAGTGTCAGATTTCATTCATCATGAAGAGCTGAGCAGAACTGAGGTAACGTTAAGCGCCAGTCTGGCATGTTTTCAGATCGCATATGGAAGCTAAACTATCTCAAGAAATCATTGAAAAGTTGAAACACTCACTTTACTCTGCATTGCCCTGTTATGAATGTCCGTGTGGCCGTCTATGTCTTACATTCTGTGAGTGAGATCTCTCCCCTGTGGGCGGATTGATAACACGTGGAACAGCTTCATCTAGTGGCTGTTGTCTTTAGCCTCTGGCCAAAAAATCCTCTGATGACGCAAAATGACGATATTTGCGTCATCTGAGGATTTTTTCCAGAAATAAAATGCACAATTCTCTCGTCTCAGGGGGATATTAGGGGGGAACGTACCATCATTTGAATATACTACAGGGTTTCTACTGATACAAAGCCTAATGCTAAATCACTGAAGTTACCCTTTAATACATCCTGCAAGTTCCATAACTTAAAACTCCAATCAAGCTGTAAAAAAGCTTTGTTTGGATCTGAGGTGGTATGTGACGTCATAGAGGCACAATCATTTGCATACGCCTGCCTCTGGAGCAAGACAACAATGCCTACTTTTTAGTGCTGGGGAAAAATGTATCGTAATTAATCACATCCGAAATTAATCCGATCAATCCGATTAATCACAATAAATCTTTCCCCAGCACTAATTTTACATCATCTCATCGTTGTCCCCGCCCACTAGTATTCAGTCGATGAGCAGCGAATGGATCTAAAGTAGTTATTTACGTTAAGATTGTGATTATAACAAGATTGCGGTGCCATGCAGACGTTGTGCTGTTCCTGGCTGTGGAAAAACATCATCTTTGCATAAGCTGCTGAAGGATCTCGATGTCAGAGAAAAATGACGTCCTAGTCACGTCACTGCTGACTTGTGTGTTTGTATCGTTGTGTCTTTGTAAACTGGTAATGACAGTTAAAGGGGTGGTAAACCACGATTTCACTTTTCTAACTTTAGCTAGTGTGTAATGTTGCTGTTTGAGCATAAAACACATCTGCAAAGTTACAACGTTCAAAGTTTAAATCAAAGGGAGATATTTGCTTTTAAAGAAATCAATTTCTAAGGACTACAGCAAACCGCCGGTAGGGACTACTACACATTCCTCATGATGTCCAGGGTTGCTGACATCACCAGCCCCAATATTTACATAAACCCCTCCTCCGAGAATATTAAATAAGGAGGGGGCGAGGCCATTTTGTAGGGGTGTGCATTGGCACTGCCCTCACAATTCGATTCGATTACGATTCACCAGGTAACGATTCGATTCAATTCGATTCTACGATGTATTGCGATGCATCAAAATTCTACTGCACACAACAAGGCAAATTTTTAATCAGTCATGAGGCAATACAAGGAGTCAGATATTGAACAACAGATTTTATTGGCTGCTATGTGTGTATTATCACTCTCCTGTATCTTTGACATAAATGTCATTAAATAAAATAAAATTGAATGGTATAGGGTATTGTATGGAAGGATATCGCGGACAATTTTCAAAAGGAATTGCAAATTGTATTTGCAATTGAGTTTTCAATTTGTGGAAGCATAAAATGTGACATAATCCAAACGCAATTGCAAATCACACATTGCCATTTGCATTTTCGTTTACGTGAACGCACAACGTCTGCCAAATTTCAAATGGAAAAGCAAAGTATGTTTGCAATTGCATTTCCAATGTCTTACAAGTTATGACCCTGCCATTTTAGAATAGCAATAGAAAATCACCTATTTGCCATTTCATTTCCTCCGTGTCCTGCCACAACCTGCACAAAATTCAAATAGAATCGCAATCCCCTTTGCACTTGCATTTCCGATGTCTATCACAGTCAACTGTCAATCAGGCTTGAGGGCGGGGTTTATTGGTGTGGTCTGAAAATAGGCCACGCCCTCAAGTGGTGGAAAACGGGGAATTTGGATATTTTTGTAATAAAAATCAAAGTTCAAACTCTTTAGTTCAAACAAAGTCAAAATGCAGAACTGATAGTATGTTCACCTGGCAACCAGAAAAAACAGCAAATAAGAAAACTGACATGACTGCACTAGGTAGGCAGACAGATATCATCATATTCCAGCGGTCCCGGACACAGTAATTTAAATTATAAATAAATAAAATGATCATGAGTTAAAATCAGAGAATCTATAGAAACTTGACATATGAGTGGTGTGTTGTCCATATGATTCTGTGCTCAAGATCCAAGCGATCAAAAAATAAAATAAAATTACATTAGTGACATTCAATCGCAGATCATGTTCGATTCGTAGGAGGATGATCTGATTTTCTGTATATTCTGTAGCCTATCTTTTTATTTTATATAATATAGCCTATATAAAAAGCATAAAATAAATAAATACTAAATATTTCTCCCTTAGCCTAAATAATGAATACATTAAGATGACAAAACGAAAACATACTGAATCCGTTTTAATCTTAATCTCCGGCGTCAGACTAATTTTTTTCGTCAAAAAAAATAGCAGTCTATTTGCTCGCTCATTCCGCTCAGCGCCGCTCGCTCAACCCAGAATGCCCTTTGTGCATGCTGGCTCGAAAATATGTGAAGTGATATGAGACATAGGCAAAGGCTGTCCCCGAATAAAGTTTTTTTCTACTTAACTAGTTGTTCATTTAAGCCAGGGGTCGGGAACCTTTTTGGACCAAAGAGCCATTTTTCATTTTTGGTTAAAGCATTTTTCCAAAAGAGCCACAGTAAAAAATATATATATAATATATATATAAAATTATTATAAAAAAAAAAATATATATATAAAACAAATATATATATATATATATATATATATATATATATATATATATATATATATATATATATATATATATATATATATTTTTTTTTTTTTTTTTTTTTTTGTTGTTTTTTTTTTTCAATAAAATTTCAACAGTAGTATGACTAAAAACCAGCACATAAGCAGCAAACAATAAATGTGGAATATGCAATATGGAATTAATTGTGCATGGCTTTCACTGTGAGGTCGAGTTATAAATTTGTGTGTGTGAACGCACACAGTTCTTACATCTACTGTGTGAATACTCGACTTGGCATTTTGATATATTTCTGTGTTTATTTGGCCGTTTAGCGCGTTCCGCATTGCGCTCGGAGCAACTGTCAGTAATTCAGTTGTCTTTCGCGACTTATCGCTCTTTTATTATTTATTTTTATCAAATCTGCGCGGATTACCATAAATACAACACATTTATTTATCACAAGGGTCTCTGCGGCAAAAGCGAAAGTGCCAGCGGGTGAAATGTCTCTTTGCACCAGTTTCAATAAAAGGATAGGCCTATTTTAAAGATTAGGCCTATATATTATATATTGATCTGAACTTTAGCAAATTTAGCTTTTATCATGCAGCAAACTAAAAAATAAATAAAAATAATAATAATAATAAAATACATTTTAAACCGTTTAACTGTATATTAATCTGTCAAAATTACTTTTGGTAAACGGTTAAACGGTCAATATAAGCATCCCTAATCTTGCAACCAGATCTTTTTTGGCTTCTTTTTGTTTGGTTAGCAGGTGATAAATAGTTATATTTTATATAACTAAAATATATTTAGTTCCAGGACAAACTACACAGTATGACTTTTTTGTTGTTGTTGCAAAATAGACACATTTATTGGATATTTCTCCCTGTTTTCTTCATAGGAATGAATAATGATGAAAAAATGCTTTGTTTTCCACCACTTGAGGGCGTGGCCTATTTTCAGACCACACCAATAAACCCCGCCCTCAAGCCTGATTGACAGTTGACTGTGATAGACATCGGAAATGCAAGTGCAAAGGGGATTGCGATTCTATTTGAATTTTGTGCAGGTTGTGGCAGGACACGGAGGAAATGAAATGGCAAATAGGTGATTTTCTATTGCTATTCTAAAATGGCAGGGTCATAACTTGTAAGACATTGGAAATGCAATTGCAAACATACTTTGCTTTTCCATTTGAAATTTGGCAGATGTTGTGCGTTCACGTAAACGAAAATGCAAATGGCAATGTGTGATTTGCAATTGCGTTTGGATTATGTCACATTTTATGCGTCCACAAATTGAAAACTCAATTGCAAATACAATTTGCAATTCCTTTTGAAAATTGTCCGCGATATCCTTCCATAGTATGGGATATGGCATTTTCAAACCTGAAAAAGAAAACATAAATCACTGCTTTCAGTGCTTTGAATGAGAAATGTTTCTCTTCGCTCTGCTTTAGAACCATTTGAAATTATATAGAGCAATAATAACCAACTAAGCCAACTTTTTCCAGCAGTGAACACAGAGCTTTTTACTGTGTGTAAAAAAAAACACTTAAGACAGGGCACTTCATGAACTCCTGTGCAAATATTAATCCGTAATTACAGTCACACTATTGTAACAACAACCACCACCCAGGCACCCAGCAATAAAAATATTCAGTGCAACACACACAGTAACGTTGACACTAGGGACTCGTCAATTCTCGTGCTTGATTTTAGTGTGGCAGGCGCGTTAGCAGGGCGTAAGCAGCGCATATTTTTTTCGGCGCCCATGTTAACAGATTAGAGCATTCACATCGCACGCAGAGGCGGCGCGGCAGCTCATCGCATCGCAGGAGCAGGAGCAGAAGCAGCAGTGCCGCGATCGTTTCGGCGCCGAGTCTATTTTTGCCGCGCTGCTCACGCTGATTTAAAGCCACAGTGGATTGTTCTTGATCAAAACTGACCAGATTAACATGGAAAATAACAAATTTCACCATGAAATCATGTAGTGAAGTGCCCCGTGTGTTTCACAATCACAGCATATGCTGCCCATCATAAATCAAAGCACGAGACAGGAAAATGTGACATAATGTTCAATATTTGTCTGTATTTGCAATATCTGCGCGCGAGACAAACGCTGCCAGTGTAAATCCACAATGGGGGCGCGGGCTCCCGCTCTCCACACCCACCGCTCCTGCCCTGCTAACGCGTGCGGTGTGAAGCCGGCGTCAGAATCCGAAATGTGCAGATGTCCGCTTTCCAAGCTTTGGGTGCGTTTTTAATTACCCGTCTATCGCGGTCATCTCCCTCCGCCTCAGCCATCTTGATTGTTGTTGTTATGACCCTGGAAGTAATTGAAACTTCACAACTTTATTGTTCAACTCAAGGCCAGAAAATAAACGGTGACATAATCGATTATGGCACTTTGCCGCATCGATGCTGAATCGTGCATGCCCCGCATTGCGATGCATCGCTGAATCGATTATTGTTGACACCACTACCATTTTGTATCCTTCCTAGGGACGGGGGTGAGTTGCAGTGCGTTTAAAATACAACGTTATATGCATGCGTGTATGAGACCGAGGGGAACACGGTCGCATTTGCAGCAGATATATGCTGCCCATCATAAATCAAAGCATGAGACAGACAGGGGTCGGAGGAGAAGACCGGAAAATGTGACATAATGGACAATATATGTCTGTATTTGCAATACACGAGCCGCGGTTCAGCTGCGTGAGACAAACGCTGCCAGTGTGAGACGGGCGCGGGCGGCTCCCACTGCACATTTCACGGAGGAAAGCTTCCACAATCTTAACGAGTTCAATGCAGGATTCTTACAACGGCTTGTCCTGAAAGATGGATTTAAAAACAGAAGCTGTTTACGGGCCACAACCTGTAAGTATGATTTATTTTTCGTCGATGTGTTTTCCTGTAATAGTTCGTATTGTTAATTGTACGTTGTAGCAAGGAAGTACACAGATGAAAACGCTCATTTGGCTCTGCAAACCAGTTTGTTAAATGCTCATTCATACTTAACATTATCCGACAAACACTTAACGTTACAAACTTTTTAAAATCTCAACAGCGAACTTGGCATTAGTGTAAATTATTCTTTGATTAGAGCTTTTATGTATTGTTTATCTACAGGCATGCTAAACATGGTTCTGTGTTTGATTTGGCTACTAGTAAAGCCAATGTTTAGTGTTCATTCTTGCGACAGATATTTGGCTATAATCGTTCTAAAAATACAAAAGTAACAGTGCCATTCAGTAGCGATCACTATCACTAACAGGTTCTGCTCGATCATCTTCACTAAAAATTTTTGGGTCTGATTCGGGCTCAAATTGGTATGGTTTTATTGACACCATTGTACTACCCAAAGCACAGGCTACCGGTAAAGGTAAGGGGCGTGACGTTTCCGACAAACGTGCACTAGGCGGTTAGTGAATCACAACACACTAGGCCACCTAACCAATCTGAGCCCATTGCGTATTTTTAAGGGACTGGTTTCATACAACCCGGAAAGGGACAGAGCAGTGTAGAATAAAGGTAAAATATATGAAAAATAATGCAATTTTTTTAAAACGAAGCATGAACACATGTTACAGTGTACCCTACAAACACAATCAAGTTTTACCACCCCTTTAAAATAATAATGAATAATCCTATTATTTTTACTTAAAGGCATGGATTTTTTATTTTATTTTATAAGGTATTCTGAGGTGTACTTATATTGTTAGTATGATTTTTACATCATAAAATGTCATAATTTAGAAATAAAAGGCATTTTTTCTATACTGATGTTTGCCCTCTGGCTGAATGCCCTGTTTCAAGGGGCGTGTCTGCTGTGAGACTTCAGTAAAAACACCCACTGTTGTGCTTGGCTGAGGGGGCGTGGTTAAACAAGGTCTACGAGGCACAAGCCTGCCAGAGAGACGGATGTCAGTTCTCATCAGTTCTCTCAGCACGTCTGAGTTCAGTGAACTGTTGTAGTTACTAGCATATACTTCAGGTTATTAGTTTATTTCTAGTCGGAGGGACTGTCACTCATGTCAGAAAGTTAGTAACTTTAGTAAATTATGGATCAGCACTGACTCGAGACGCGAACCGTTTAGAACGATTCAGTCCGATTTGGTGAACTGGTTCGACCAGTTCACTAAAAAGAACTGGTTCAAAAGAATGATTCGTTCGCGAACCGGACATCAGCAATGGACCAGAGACGGAGTGATTGCTAACAAAGTTATATTGTATCTACTGAGTTGTGAGAGCGCTGTCAGCGCGAGTTTATTTTGTTTGTATCTGAGAGTTCCAGTTACGCCGAGCCCATCTTCCTCCTTATTCTACCAACTTTGTAACACATGTAATGTACCATTACAGCTGTCGAGATGAACAAGTTACGAGTAAGTGTTGATTATAACATTATTTTTAGATATTTTCCTATCATGTGAAAAGCGTCAGTGACGTGCATTGAGTACACAGCGAAAAAAAAGACACAACAGCGCAGTAATCGAATACAGTTTATTGTGGGGACAGCTGGCTAGCCTAGCCCGGAGACCCTCACGCTTACCCCCTTCTGCTTAATCTTGCGCAGTGTATGGTGCCTCCGATGTGGGCCGGATGCAGTACTGGGGGTCGGTGATGTTGAAGGCCGACTGGCCAGTGCAGCCCGAGCCTCGGCGTGCGTGAGGTTTATCTCTAAAGATGTGGTTCTGCTGATGTTGAGCAGAAACTTACGACTGTATGCACATTTTAGAACAGATAGACTCGATGAGGACGTACAAAAACACTGACTCCCAAGATAGAAAACGCTGTTCTGTCAGGAGAGAGAGAAGCCGCAGCACGAATAATAAAGTTCTGTGTGAACTTGAATAATTAGCTACACATCAGAAATCACTGATCACAGATCAGAAGGAACTGAAAAAAGACTTCTGTTTTCATTTGTACATCCAAACACTGAGAAACTGCCGACATTCTCGTTCACAAGCCATGATCTCTCAAGGACAAACAAATATGGCGCTCGAGTGGGCGTGCCAAATTCTCTGGTCGGAGGAAAGGGAGGCAACCGTTCCTGTTATGACATCATGACATATGACATCAGCTCGTCTGAGCTGTCATTTTCTCAAAGGCAGAGAAAGACAGCCAGAACTCGGTTTACACCGATCAAAATTTCTAGCCACTTGGGGACAATATTCAGCCTAGGGGAACTCATATTAATGTTGAAAAACCTCATAAAATGAACATTTCATGCCATGGGACCTTTTAAAAAAGAACTCTCTATTTATAATGGGTGAATCTAGGGATCACGCAGTGTGAGTTAATCTGGACACTCCTGTTATAGTGACGCTCTTACACTACACAATGAATCTCTTACTATATTTACATTGTGTTTGCATTGGTAGCTATAGTGAAAGCATCCGTGAGATCACACAATCAACTGACTGTCTGTCATCTGCTCAGTGCTCATTACTGCAATCATCCATGTGATTGGAATAGATCTAAATATAATGCAATAATCAACACTTTTCACGATTCGTTCATTTCAATAGCTGTTACAGTAAAAATGTAGTAAAACTATTCGAGAGGGTTCAACATGTAATACTTATTTTATATGCAATGTCAGCCAATCACAGCAGTGGGTGTTTACACTGAAGTCTCACAGAAGACACACCCCTTTAAACAGTGTTCAAATCAGAGGGATAAAGTCAAGATGGACAATAGCCATTTATTTCTAAATTATGACAATCATTTAATGTAAAAATCCTATTAACATTATGGGCCATATCATACAATGCGCAATGCGACGGCAGACACAACACAAGGTTTTTTTTGGTAGTTTCAGCCTGATGCAGTTATCATTTTCACGTTGCCACGTTGTTTAAATAGCAAATGCACTCGCGGCAATCTGTTCGCTGGTCTGAAAACGAGGTGTGTTAAGGCGCATTGTTGGCGCATTGCTATTTTGAGGCAACTGAAAACAACTGCGCCATTGACCAACAAAAACCTGGTCTAAACTCAATAGTGCAGTATTTTTTGTGTTATTTAAAGAGCGCGTTAGTAATATGCGCCTATAGGCTGGTGCACAATGTGCAAACACTCTGCTTATTACACGCACAGGGCAACAGCAGCACACAAACATTTTTAAATATTAAAAATAAATGGATTCCTCTCCGGAGAAGTGTTAAGTCTTTCTGCAAGCAAATTCTGCCATGTAAAAAGCGAATCCACCATGGTGCAAGCGCAACTGGCTTTTAAAGGGAATGGGAGATGAGACTCTGATTGGTTTATTGCACTTTACGCCTAAAACACACCCATGACTCATTAAGAGAATAGGGACAACCCTTTTGGACCATGTACCTCACGCACCGACCGTTTTTTCTGTCGTTAAACTAGCGTAAGTGGATTTGGACACACCCTAAATTCACCTGCGCCATGCATTTTAGACCATGTGCTCAGATCGTTAAAATACGGCCCTATAAGTGCACCTCAGGAAACATTATAAAATAATAATAAAAAAAAACTCTTTGGGATGTCCTGGAGTAGACTTTACAGAGTGCTTGACCAAAAAATTATTGAAAAGTAAATGTTTGGTCAATATTTCAATATTTGGTCAAGATCTTGTATATTGTTACTGTTGCCAAACATAAATACATTATTTTTTTTGGCCGTGCAGTGTATATTGAGCCTTGTGTAATTGCTTTTCAAAAACCTTCCCCTTCTTCATTGTTCTTAAAGCTTGTTATTGGCATTTATCTGTGAGAAGGGGAGAGAGAAAATTAGTTGATAAGGAAGGAAGAGAAAGAAGGAGGGATATACAGACCCATCACACTCAGCTTGTTCCTAATTGTAATTACGCCCTGTAGTTTTCCTCCGTTTTCTTTGACAAGCGTTTCTGTGAATTGATCCAATAGAATGTGACTTGCATACATCTGCGCACAGCGGAAGGGATGGGCAGCGTACATGTTGGGCAGATGTTAGGCTTTGACAGGAAAGGGTTGACCTGCGAACTCTCTGTGTGATCGAGAAAGCAAAGCCTTGATTATTATTGTTATAAATAGATGTCCCTCCCGGTGTTTAGTGGGATAAGTGTCCATGTCCGGAGGGTGATGACAGAAACGGCACTCAAAAGCACCATCAGGACAAAGGATTCTCTTACAGATGACATGAGCCAGCTTTGGGAGATAGGAGCAAGAGGTAGTGTGGGTTGTTGAGTGTATGTGTGTGTGTGAGAGTTTTTCTTTGTATTTCTATTTTGGCTACCGGTGTGCACTCTTGAGATCCTTTAAATCACATTCCACCTCACTGATTTAAAGCACAACCTTGTAGCCATTTAGATCGGTGAGTAGCTCTTTAGATCGTCTTCTCTTCTTAATCTCATTGATCTGATAAACAGAGTTCCATCCAAACCAAAGGTCAGGAGGAGCATGTTTATTTAGTCCTGTCACTCACAATGTATGTCTGCCACGTTTTGTGGCATCCTTCCACCATTCTAAATCCATTAGGACAGCCAAAAAACATTTACCTTAAAGGGGTGATGAATTGAGAAATCATCTTTCCCTTGAGCTTTTGATATATAAAAGGTCATGGTAATATAAGAATATCCTGTAAGTTTCAGAACTGAAAACTTCCTTGTTAGTCAAAGAATAGCTTTTATTGATACCAGGCCCAGCAAACAATCGATCTCAGAATGTGCCAGGCAATGACGTCAAAGTGTAGTGAAGCATAGGGGTGGCATGGTACATGAAAAAAACGCTTGGTTTGTTTGTCTTGGTTCTGAGCGTGTGTGCGTCGTACGGTTCGACGCATGTGCAATGTAGCCTCGTATGTTACCTCAGACAGTGGGTGTCCTTTTCGCGCGAAATAAGAGGTGTGTGTGTGGACATACAGTAAAAGACAGTAAAAGTGGAGTGCTGCAGGTCACATCACATGTAGCAATGGCAAGTGGGCGAGATAAGGAAGGCTGCCCGGAGTTGGAGGATGCGATGCGCCAGTGAACGGCGGATTCACACTGCACGCACAAGCAGTGCGTTGGCAGGGCAGAAGCAGTGCGTATGGAGAGCGGGAGCCGTGCGCGCCCGTTGTGCATTCACACACTGGCAGCGTTTGTCTCACGCAGCTGAACTGCGGCTCGTGTATTGCAAATACAGACGAATATTATCCATACGGTCACATTTACCCCTCCTCTGACCCCTGTCTGTCTCGTGCTTTGATTTATGATGGGCAGCATATATCTGCTGCAAATGCGACCGTGTTCCCCTCTGTCCCAAACACACATGCATATAACGTGTTGTATATAAGTAGTTCACATGGTAAATGTAACATTAAAGTTAAGATATGCTTCTAGTTTTAATAATTTAAACAGGCCTTTGAAGTTTGAGATGGTGGTCCAGTGAGATGGTGGTCCAGTGGGTTAAACCACTGAACTGATACGCAGATGGTTGTTGGTTCGATCCCAGCGGTCACCACCAGTGTGTCCTTGAGCAAGGCACTTTACTCCATGTTGCTCCAGGGGGATTGTCCCTGTAATAAGGGCACTGTAAGTCGCTTTGGATAAAAGTGCCTGCCAAATGCATAAATGTAAATGTAAAGTTTGGGCAAAAAACGTCTGTTTTCGTGAAACACACGGAACAATTCACTACATGATTTCATGGTGAAATTTGTTATTCTTCATGTTAATCAGGTCAGCTGCTCACGCTGAATTAAAGCCACAGTGCACAGTGCCACCCCTAGTGAAGCACCGCCTCAACAGAAGAAGAGCAACGCCTGATTCTGTAGCCCCGCCCACCGACTCGTGCCACTAACATAGCACAGGCCTACATAGAGCTAAACCGCATCGAATTTCTAAACATACTGCATAAGCTTAATTTGGATTCCAATATTATGAATGCATGGATGAACTTTATTTTTAATGAATATCCAGCTCACGTGGGGAAGATATTGCGCATCTGTTCTTTCATTTCACCGGATTCGTTTGTAAACAAGAGACTGGATTTGCAGACAGGATGAGATTAACCACACTTATGTGAGTAAAATTTTTTTTTATATGTGACAGTATTGCATTGTTACAGATCATTTGATATCTATTGATTATGTGTACGTGTCTAACTGAACATTAGCACGCTGTCAAAGGCTGAAGAATCCTTTATTTGTGGTGTTGTTGGTCCATTGCGAATCGGGATCAGACTCGGACATGTATGGGCCAGGGCTCGCAAAGCCAAACGTCCCGGGGCTATGTGTTTTCCAGACGGGCTACCAAAACGTAAGCCTGGCCTGCCGACTGGCTATCTTAAATAGTGAAATAACATTCCTTTGTGTATGTGTATGTTCACTCTCTTGACTTTATATTTGAAGGAAAAATACAATCGCGGAAGTTTTGATCATGCAGTCTGCAACGTACTTGGCGTGTGTGTGTGTGTGTGTGTGTGATGCACGGTTCACGCTTATATTCACCGATCGGGTGGGCCAAGTAATATGAAAATAACATTCCAATCAATCGTGGGTGGATGAGAGATAAATCATTGTGTTTGTTTGATAAGATATTTTGCAAGCCCTGTGGGACGAATAATTTTGTTTGCCGCTTCTCACACACTTTCAAAACAATTCCTTGTGTAGCCTACTCACAGGGGAGCTGAAGCTCATTAAATATGCAAAACTATCCAATCCTAGCCATGGGCATTTACTTCCAAGTCTTCAGTGCGGCACGCCCATCAAAACCCAGTGTTTCTTGAGAGAGCCTCAAAACCAGGGCAGAAAATAGCCTATTACTTATTCATTATGATGTTTTTGAATCTAAAAACCACGCAAAAGTCACCTCAGACAACAGTATAAAAAAAGCCAGTTCATGACCCCTTTAAAGTATTAGGTTACCAAAAATATTTTCATTCCATACTCATATGACTTCCTTTCATGTTATAGAAATTACATATAGAAGAATGTTCATGCTGCTCTTTTTCATACAGTGAAACTGGATGGTGGTCCAAAAAAATTACAATATTTTTTGGGAAATAAAATCAAATGTCATTTGTCACTTTCAGTGTAATTTTAGTGTTATTGCTGTAGTTTTATTAATATTTTGAATGAGCTTTTATTGTCATATTTTCAGTTTAGTTTATAGTTAATTTGAAATTGAATAAGTTCAATAATTTAGTTATTTTAAATGTTTTTGTCATTTTAATTTACATTTTTTAATGTAGTTTAAATGTATTTTTATTTTATTTTTAGTAATTTTAGTACTTACTCTACACTTATTTATTGCTGTTAACAATCTTCAATCTTCTTTTCATAGAATATTTAAATTTTATTGTTTCACTTGTTTCCGAAAATGATATTAAATAATAATTTTAGTTTTAATTTAATCTTAATTAGCTTGACAGTCACGCTCATTAAATGGAAAAGGGGAACCATTATTTTTGTGTTGTACGGGAGTAGGAGTTCATATGGGTTTGGAACAGCATGAGGAAAAGATATACAGGTTTGAAATGACACAAGGGTGAATAAATGATGACAGAATTTTGAATTAATCCTTTAAATAACTCCGCTATCCGTTGTACTGCACATGCTCTTTACGTTGATGAATGCCATGGTGATTTGTCCCTTTGTGCGAATAAGATTGAGTGTACTCAAACCAAGTTACAGGTCACAGAGCGCAGTTGGCGTGATTGTGTAATAACCTCAGCATGAGCTTGTGCTGGCCAGATCCTCCACCTCTCAGGACACACACACATAAACGCATACCTTACAGAAAGCAGAGAGATGTGGAAAATTAGTCTTCATGCATGAATGCCATAAGTTTTCCAATCTGAGATGATCCTTTCTCTCACTCTGTTCTCTCTCTTCTTTAATGAGCTATTCTATAATAAGTTCATCTGAAGGAAAGGTTGCTGTAATGATGTCTGTCCTCCGCCCACATGCTGGCTTCCAGAGATCATCCTTTATCAGTGGAGTGGAGAAGATGAAAATGACTGTTAACCTCACACAAACTTTCTAAGAAATCCTCTCGTCTTCTCTCTTCTTGTAAAAACTCATCATCATCCTCTTTTACATGTGGGTCCTGGAACTTGATCCCAGAACATGACTGGGTTCTCAAGTCTGTGGGAATATTTGTGAGGTTCTCTGGTGGTTTTTGCTGCACATTAGGGTGAACTCTGTTCCATAATTTAAGTGGCTGGGCTTGTATAATGATATTAGTTTAATATTAAGATACATACTGTTCTTTATTGCATTGCATCAGAAATATTTTGATTGGCTTGCATTAAAACTTTCATAAAACTGTATGCATTGTTAACCCTTTAACAAAGGAAAAAAAATGTTACCCACATTTTTCAGCTTCCTCCATTCTCTAAATAAAGTAATGTTATTTTTATCTGATGAAATTTAGAACCAGTACTGTTTTATATACACTACCGTTAAACAATTTGGGGGCGGAAAGGTTTTTTGTTTTTGAAAGAAATCCGTAATTGTGAATTATTATTTATTATTATTATCATAATAATAATAACAGTTTAATAAAATGTTAAAATAACTGTTAATTTTAAGACATTTATTCCTATGTTGGCAAAGCTTAATTTTTTGCATCATTACTCCAGTCTTGTCACATGATCCTTCAGAAATCATTCTAATATGCTGATTTGCTGCTCAAGAAACATTTATTATTTTCAATGTTGGAAACAGGAAACAGTGCTGCTTAATAACAGAGCTGCTTTGACTATTCCGATCTATTATGACCTCTGACCTGTAAAGCAGCCAGAATAATAATAATAATAATAATAATACGCTGTTTGTTAATTGGCCAGAGGAGAACTGGCACCCCGACTGAGCCTGGTTTCTCCCAAGGTTTATTTTTCTCCATTAGGTCACCTAATGGGGTTTTGGTTTCCTTGCCACTGTTGCCTCTGGCTTGGCGTGCTCAGTTGGGGACACTATATTTTTCAACTAAACATCGAAATAAATCTAATTAATAAACTAATTTAACCATATAAACTAAATTACTGATCTAATTATTGATCTAAAGCCCACACTGTCACCGTATGGAAATTGAAATGAACTGATGACATCAAATGGCTATACAGCTGAATAAAATTAGGCTGCATTATTTTGCTGTTTAACACTGTAAAGCTGCTTTCTGGATAAATACATTTTGGGGGGGGGGGGGGGGGGGGGGTCAGATAGAGATCAGGATTCTCCCACAATTCTGAACAGACAGCTAATTTAAAAAACATGCATTTTACATGTTCTGAGAAAATTTATTTATAACATAACAGAAAATGTATTTCACTTTTTCGCGCACGCGAAAGGAATGCTATTTCACTATTTAAGATAGCCCGTCGGCAGGCCAGGCTTACATTGTGGTAGTCCGTCTGAAAAACACATAGGCCCGGGACGTTGGGCATTGCGAGCCCTGGCCCATAACGTTACAAGTCCGAGTCTGATCACAAATGAACCAATAACACCTCAAACAAAGAATTCTCCAGCCTGTGACAGTGTGCAAAGGTATGTTAAGTCAGACACGTACACATAATCAATACGATCTGTAACAAAGCAATACTAACACATGTTTTACTCACATAAGTCTGTTGCACCATTCCTGTCGGATCCAATATAGAAGGCACAGCATTGTGTTTTAATCTCAATATGTCTGCAAATCCAGTCTGAACCTGTATCTTGTTTATCTCGATTCTGAGGTGAAATGAAGTGAACAAACGCGTGTCTTACACACATGAGCTGGAACCAGCATGTTTAAAGTGATTTTAATTATTTGTTTCTAAACACATTATAAATGTTAGAAATGTATCGCTGAAACCCATTACAAAGACTGTGAACTATGTAGTACTGAATTCAGAAGAAGAGGCAGATTAATTTTGTGAACAGCAACCTTGATGGAGAGCTGAGGATCACCACCGACACCTGCCTATGCAGTGACTTTACACCGGATCGTTTTACAAACTTTCACCGGAGACAACTGGGATTCACTGATAATCCGCTGCAGAACCGACTATCCCCCGCCCAGGCCTTCATCCTCCCGTCCCGCCGACATCTGGTGTGTCGTGATCATAGACGGTCGTGATCAGTACGTGAGTGTTGTCTTGTGTGCTACGGCAGCTTTCTCGCGAGTGGGCGTGGTTTCGGCGTCGCCAGCGGACACACCCCCAGCGTTTGAGAGCAGAGAATGCTGCTAATTTTTTCAAGTTTTTGATAAGCTATTTTATGTACTTGCCGGATTTTTTTATTATTCAAATTTGGCTGGGTGGTTTTTTTCATATACATTTACTGTATATGTGGTGTGAGGAACCCGGAACACATGTTTAGTTTTGACTTAACAGGGACTTTAATGCTCGGTAGCGCGATCCGTTTAGCTCCACAAGTCGGTGGGCTGGGCTACAGAAGTAGGCGTACATATTTATCTGTTGAGGCGGCGTTTCTGCATTCTATGACGTCAATGGTCGACATATTCTGAGATCGAGCGTTTTCTGGGCCTGGTGTCAATAAAAGCTTTTCTTTGACTAACAAGGAAGTTTTCAGCTCCGAAACTTACAGGATATTCTTATATCACGATGAACTTTTATATATCAAAGGCTCAAGGGAAAGTTGATTTCTCAATTCATCACCCCTTTAAGTCACTTGTTGCCACCTACTAGTGTAACAATGTAATTGATACAACCTTTATTTGAAGTGTGAAGTTACGTGGAAATGTCATTTCCTCTACTTTGATCGCAAACAACCATAGACATCAGTTTTTATATCTGAACTATAAAACTTTATCCCTGTACAGATCTACCACAACATTTTGAACAGTAGTGTATTTCAAACATTTATGTATACATTTGTTACATAGGTAAGCCTTTAATAATGTAATATATGTTCAATAAGGTATCCTTGAAAGGATTATAAAGCGTCTTTTCTCTAAAACAGTCCCTGGGGGTCGGGATCTGTAAAGGTTGAAGATCTCTGTTTTGTAACAGATTTTAACAGCCCTAGACTGAACCATGTTTTTCATGTTCCTTTTTATGTATTTTATACATATTTAAAGACACCCATGAGGAAGAGAATCTACTGATGCATGTATTCTGATCAGGAAGTACTCATTGTTCTGTTTACATTATAGTTTTATATTAGTGCATTATAGTTTACATTAAGTGTCTGTCTGACCATAAATTCAAGCTTAGAGCTGAGCACAGAGATGGAAACATTCTAGAGCTTGCACGACATCTGATTTTTACTAGTCAAATAGCTGTCCAGAAAAGTAGTCTGCTAGTTGACGTGTTCGTATTCCCCTTTTTGAAATGACTCTACATACGCAGCATCAGAGGTCTTTGTTGGTTCTGGCAAGTCCAGCACTGTGTTCACAGAGACTTTGTGATTGGAGAGAATCACACAGATGAGCCGAAAGCGCACATATCTTCATTGCCAGATTCATGCTGGCTGCATTGTCATGTTGTTTGTCATGCCCATTTGCTTGTGTCTCTCAGTTTCAGGGCAGATTGAAACAATTTTGTATGTGAACTCCATATCAGATTGTTTATAGTCGCAAGATCATGCTGATCGAATTGAGTGTGTGTTGGAAATCACAAATGTTATTATAGAAACCAAATTTGGGTCTTCAGCCGTCAAAGTTTAAATCCCGTCTGGCTAGTGCACTTCCCATAATGTTTATGCATTAGGTCAGTAGGTGGAGAGTAGACAGTCTTTTGTGGTTATTCAAATGCATTCGACCACATGAGCGTTTACAATATGAAAGCAAAATGGTCAAATTAGTTTTTGGCTACCTCTGGAAGTGGTCGAAAGTGGGCAAGCTCAAAACATTTTAGACCCCGTTTACACCTGCATTTAGCGTTGTGCACTTGTGATCCGATCGACCAAAGTGCATCTTAATAATACCAGGTGTAAACAGGGCCTAAAACTGTTGGCAGTGTGTGTATGTGTGGTTCAGGTATACCCTAAATTATGGGGACAAAATGTCCCAACAAAAATGGCAATTTCCAAAATTGGGAAATGTTTTGGCCCCCATGAGGAAAACAGCTTATAAATCATACTAAGTAAAGTTTTTTTGAAAATGTAAATAAGTGTGATGGGTAGGTTTAGGGGATAGAATAGACAGTTTGTACAGTATAAAATCATTATGTCTATGGAAAGTGCCCATAAAACATGGAAACCCAACAAGTTTGTGTGTGTGTGTGTGTGTGTGTGTGTGTGTGTGTGTGTGTTTGTGTCAGGTCCTTGGTCTTTGCCAGGTCAACTGGAATAGGAACCTGAGTGAGAGTCTACTTTCAATGTCTCGCATTTGAAACAGATCAATGTTTCCATCCTCCTGCGGGAATCAAAAACCGATGTCCTTATTTATATTGCGACTTTCAAAAGACCCTAAACATTAGTTTTTTTTTATCACCTGAATTATTTAGTGGTCATTTGAGACAAGTGAAAGAGTGAGTGTGAGAGTGACTGACAGATATGTATATAGAGAGAGATTCTGGGAATGGCCATACAATGTCAATTGGTTTTTTATTGGTTTGCTAGCACCAGCTGTTGTTGAATAAGAAGCTTGAATCGCTCATAATGAAAATATAAAAATGTTTTTACCAATAAAAGAACAGTTCTACTGCTGCCAAAGTAAACATATTAACAGATGAATCATTATAAAACAAAACATTTTATTATAACCCAGTTCAGTTTTGTCTGATTCATTTGATTTCAAGTGTTCATTTTCAGGATTTTATTTTGATTGCATCTTTTTTGTGTTATTGTGATTCAGATTATTTTAATATAAGCACCAGGAAATTAATATTTCAGAACTTTCTAGATCTTTTTTAAGGGCTAAGTAACCATCTCTTTATTATTTTTGAATTTTACCACCAGTGGCATTAATAAAACAACATATTTGTTTATTCCCAAACAAAGACACTGAATGGTTTAAAACTGAACATCACTTTGTTTTTTACACTTAGTTTGTACACCAAATTAAATTAACAAATTAAGCATTTAAGATTATTTATAGAAGCTCCAAATGTTTATTTTGATTAATTACTTAAAAAAAAAATGTTTACAAAGTAATAAAATATAAATTAATTTTACTGGCGCTTCTATAAAATTAATTATAAACTGGTTTAGAACTATAATTTCACAGCAAGAGTGGTTTTGGTTGAATTAATTGCAATGGTGAGCTAATGATAGACAGGTAGCAGCCTTCAGGTCATCTGAGTTTGTGTGTATTTATTTGTGTTTGTGCGTGCATTCAAGTGGTCAGAAATATCATCCCCAGACACATGCTTCATCACACCTCTCTCTGGCACCAGTCTAATAAACCAGTGTGATGTCTGGGTCTGCATAATGCCAGGCTTTGCCAGTCTGTCTGGCTTTTCTCATGCCACACTAACACCATTTACTAAGACTAGCCGAGCGCTGATGTGATAATTCATTGGCTTTAGCTTTCAGGCCAGACAATGCCATTATGCATCAAAGAAATGCATATAATATGTGCGTGTGTATAACTTGCAAAGGGGGTCAAAGCCTCATGATCTAAAAATGACTTGCCATCTTTCAGTATTGCAGAACCGACAGATGTCCAAACCTAATTTCAGCTAAATCAATTGAATTAGGGGTTTTAGCCACAGAAGAACCTAGTGCCATTGGGGCCCCCCTTTGTGGTTTGGCTCCAGCAGGGTCATATTCTCTGTGAGAAACCAATCCCTGCTGTTTTGAATGCTCTACTTTCCCCATATCAAAGTCAGGCATGCTGTCTATTGCAGAAATAACAGCATTTTATTGCAGATAATGGGCGATGAGGTTCAAATATTAAATGGAAGAGTCAGTGAGGGAAAATGCACTGAGTAAGAGACGGTATAACCCACGACAATGTGCAACATAACTTATGAATCAGGAGGACAAGGACGCAGCTGGATATCAACAAAGGACACGCTGCACTCCAACACAATTTTGGATGATAGAGACACAGCTACTGCTGTAATCCACTGAACGTGATGATCAAAACCCCCTCCTCATCACAAAACTTCATCTTCCACTGGTTTTTCAATAGCACAAAATGAAGATAAACGACCTACACCATTGGGAAACAATAGCTATTTGGTACAGCAAATTTGGGTACAGCAAATGTAACAATTTGACTAGCCTTTTTTTTTTTTTTTTACATGCGTAGTTACAGTGAAGAAAATAAGTATTTGAACACCCTGCTATTTTGCAAGTTCTCCCATTTGGAAATCATGGAGGGGTCTGACATTGTCATCGTAGGTGCATGTCCACTGTGAGAGACATAATCTAAAAAAAAAAAATCCAGAAATCACAATGTATGATTTTTTTAACTATTTATTTGTATGATACAGCTGCAAATAAGTATTTGAACACCTGTCTATCAGCTAGAATTCTGACCCTCAAAGACCTGTTAGTCTGCCTTTAAAATGTCCACCTCCACTCCATTTATTATCCTAAATTAGATGCACCTGTTTGAGGTCGTTAGCTGCATAAAGACACCTGTCCACCCCATACAATCAGTAAGAATCAAACTACTAACATGGCCAAGACCAAAGAGCTGTCCAAAGAGCAATCATTAGAAAATGGAAGAAGCTAAACATGACTGTCAATCTCCCTAGGACTGGGGCTCCATGCAAGATCTCACCTTGTGGGGTCTCAATGATCCTAAGAAAGGTGAGAAATCAGACCAGAACTACACGGGAGGAGCTGGTCAATGACCTGAAAAGAGCTGGGACCACTGTTTCCAAGGTTACTGTTGGTAATACAGTAAGACGTCATGGTTTTAAATCATGCATGGCACGGAAGGTTCCCCTGCATAAACCAGCACATGTCAAGGCCCGTCTTAAGTTTGCCAATGACCATTTGGATGATCCAGAGGAGTCATAGCAGAGATTCATGTGGTCAGATGAGACCAAAATAGAACTTTTTGGTCATAATTCCACTAAACGTGTTTGGAGGAAGAAGAATGATGAGTACCATCCCAAGAACACCATCCCTACTGTGAAGCATGGGGGTGGTAGCATCATGCTTTGGGGGTGTTTTTCTGCACATGGGACAGGGCGACTGCACTGTATTAAGGAGAGGATGACCGGGGCCATGTATTGCGAGATTTTGGGAAACAACCTCCTTCCCTCAGTTAGAGCATTGAAGATAGGTCGAGGCTGGGTCTTCCAACATGACAATGACCCGAAGCACACAGCCAGGATAACCCAAGGAGTGGCTCTGTAAGAAGCATATCAAGGTTCTGGCGTGGGCTAGCCAGTCTCCAGACCTAAACCCAATAGAGAATCTTTGGAGGGAGCTCAAACTCCGTGTTTCTCAGCGACAGGCCAGAAACCTGACTGATCTAGAGAAGATCTGTGTGGAGGAGTGGGCCAAAATCCCTCCTGCAGTGTGTGCAAACCTGGTGAAAAACTACAGGAAACATTTGACCACTGTTATTGCAAACAAAGGCTACTGTACCAAATATTAACATTGATTTTCTCAGGTGTTCAAATACTTATTTGCAACTGTATCATACAAATAAATAGTTAAAAAATCAAACATTGTGATTTCTGGATTTCTTTTTTTTAGATTATGTTTCTCTCAGTGGACATGCACCTACAATGACAATTTCAGACCCCTCCATGATTTCTAAGTGGGAGAACTTGCAAAATAGCAGGGTGTTCAAATACTTATTTTCCACACTGTATGAATGTATAAAAGTTTGTGTGCTTTTAAATTTACTGCACATCTCACCAATATCATTCACTGACAATGTGATTCTGAAGTAGGCTATTTATCACGAGAATGCCTGTGTGAATGCGTCATCCAGACTTAAAAGGTCCTTGATTGCTTTTTTGAACTGTTTTGCATAGCATAATGTATTGGCACCTTTAACAAATGGTGCAACAGTTTTTATTTTATTTTACTGACTGGCTGACACATCAGCTACTGTCAAATATACTGATCTGGATGGTATTAGTATCTGTATATGTATATGTAATTACTAAGAAGAGAGTGTTTGTTTTCTGAAAGTGAGTGTTGCCAATAGGTTGTAGAAACTATTGGACGATAATGTGTGTTTATATGAGATGTCAACAATGCTTGAACCACTACATATTTTACCCTGAAAGTTAGTTAGTTATGGAAGTCACTGTAAGATATTCAATGAAGGGAAGCAAAATGTTTGATTTCTCTGTGGAATTTGCTCTGTTAATATTTTACAGAGGTTGCGTGACACACAATGTTGGAATATGTTTGATTTGAACGGGATTAAAATAACAAAATATGTTTGTGTAAACTAATCTAGTCTGAATAGCTTTCAGTTTTGCATTAAAACTATTATAATCTATCATTGTATTTGGTCATCTTGGTCTCATGTAGTTGAGTGCCTCTGATTTAGATCATGTTACATCTAATTGTCACTCCCTGACTTTGGAAATGATGCATATATTAACTTTAATGGGGATAAAGCAAACTTTAATTAAATGTATCAATATTGAGAGCAGGGCTCAGCAGTCCTGTTGAAGACGTGACACACAGATAACAAGACATATTGCATCACTGTACATGCTTGAACATCACTATGTTGGCTTTCTACCTCCATCCCCAACCTTCCTCTGCTTTAGTATTAACACCATAGCTAGGTCATGCTGAAGAAATTTTCGCATGCTCACAGTCTAGTGTGACTGTGGCTTTAAAGAAGTGTCCTGTGTGGTTTGTGATCTTGAGAAGAACTGATGCCCACATTGCCCAGGGTGAACATTTTAGTGAAATAGGGCATGATCCCTGTCTGCTGACTGGAGTTTGCTTCCTCCGGCCAGGGGGATGTTCACACACACACACACACACACACACACACACACACACACACACACACACACACACACACACACACACACACACACACACACACACACACACACACACACACACACACACACACACACACACACACACACACACAAACACACACACACACACACACACACACACACACACACACACACACACACATGTACACACACACAAACGCACACACAAACTGCATCTCTCTAACATGGCCTATGTTATTTGTGTAGGATTATCCATGAGGACGGTTTCTCTGGGGATGATGTGAAGCAGTACAAGCCAGTGGTCTACAGCAACACCATCCAGTCTCTGGCTGCTATCGTGCGTGCCATGGACACACTGGGGCTGGAGTATGGAGACAAGGAGCGTAAAGTGAGTACAACACAAACCCTGATAAGCTTAAACCCTTGTTAAGGAGTGGCATTCCCATTGCGACTATAACCTCATGGATTATAATTAAAACATTTATGGTCAGCTGTAATTTCACTTTACTTTAAAGCGAGACCCAAGAACACTTATGCAAGACAAATAAGTGTAAGATGATTCAGGAGAATCGGATGGCATGGGTCAATGACAGTGGCTTGTAGCCTTAGCTTCATAGTTCCTGTGGCTGCAACTATGAACTATAATGAATTGAACTCGGTAGGATACATGTGGTTTTAAAGAGACCTTCAAACCTTTTAACATTTGGTATAAAAATAGAGGTGAGGCACTTGCAATGGAAGTAAATGGGGTCATGCAATGTGAAGATTATATAAACTAATTCATAAATTATATAATATAGTAATTATTAAAACTTATTGTATTATTGTTAAATTGTTAAGTATTAATATCTGTTAAAACTTATTTTAATATTTGAGCTGTAGAGCTGTTTAAATAATTTTACAGTTTTATGGTGTTGCATTATCATGGCAACAAAGTTGTAAAATTGGATATAGTTTTATACAGGTTTGTGAGTTTTATTTTTCAAACTCCAATCATTTTAACACACGTATAGTTTGCATCTTTGGCTATACTGTTGAAACATTGAGCATTTTGATGTTTATAGATTAGTGGCTCACTGTGAACCCATATTTTTGCTCGGGACAAGTAGAACTTAATAGTTGTGGTAAAAACATTATGTCTCAATTGATATTAACTTAAACTGAACATTGTATATTCCTTTAATAAGAAACAATCGTTCTACAAAAGATGCATTAAAGACACAACCAGTAATCTAATCTATAGAATAACAGATGTGGTAAATGTCGATCCAGCCACAGCAGATATCGTTTCCCTCTGCCTAATACATAAGTAAAATGATTTGGTGCTGATGGGAAGCTTCAGTTTAAGATTTCTCTGCTAATGCGTTCTATCAGTGACAATATAAGACTCATAATCCCATTGTGCCCTTTCCCAAAAGCTCTCTCACTATAATGCCAGTGTCCGTGAACTCATTGACCTTTAGCAGCAAGCAATGTTTAATTTTAATCAAACCAAAGCCATCAGTATAGAGGGAACAGTCATCGGAAATATCTAGCAGCCATCGATTGAGATATTTTCTCTTGTGAAAAATAGAACACGTCTTAATTTACAGGATGAGTTACATCTCAGGAAGCTGGTCTTGAAGGGCATAGAAAAGGAATGACATAAATTGTATTGTAATCAAATGGTATCAGATATATGTACCTAATAAGAGAGGTTACAGATAGCGATGGGGCATAATGTGTAAGTGTGTTTGAATGTGACTACATGGAACCAGACTTTTCTGCATTTATGCTGTTTTTTGTTGGGGAGGGGACAATTTGGCATAATTATGATTTAAACAGATAAAGGAATATTACAGTCAAGGGATTATTCTGGGTTAAGTTAAGCTCATTCAACAGCATTTGTGACAATGTTCCCTGTGTATTATTTGCACTTTAAAGCTGGTTAAATAATTATACAGAAATATTTACAGTGATTTTAGGGTTAACAGCATTGTTATAATGGCAACAAAGCTGGAAATTGGATATAACTTTACAAAAAAAACCCCAAATAAAATAATTTAAAATTGTATACACTAAAATCATGTTATCACGCACACATTGCTTATGTCTTGTGGCTATACTGTTTAAGGAATGGCCCTATTCACTTCCATCGTAAGTGCCTCACCATAAACCGGATTTTTCTTTTTAAAGAAAAGGAATTACATAAATTTTATTGTAATCAAATGCCGTCAGCTGTGTTTAACTTACTAAACCCAGAACATTTCTCCTATACAGCCCTGAGCGAATTCTGCATAGATCCTTCATAGAGTTTTTTGTGCACCAATTCCATGTGGGCTTAGTTCTGTCTATTGCCAAGGGAAGGAATTGATCAGAATATGTGAGATTTACAGTATGTGATGTGTAGAGAGATGATCCTATGACACTTTCCTCAATGTAAATCGCTAAATAACTAAATGTAAATGCATGCATTATGTATAGGTTATTCCTGAGAACAGATCACTCACACGCATCCACACAAACTCTTCAGCCCTCTGTTCTTCCAGGCTGCGGAGGCCAGCTGGCTCACACATTTTTAATCTGAGGTGTGAAGCTTTTATTGGAACAACCTAGCCTCTATAGATCTGTTTGGCCTTCCTTTCTCTCTCAGTCTCTGTTTCTTGCTTTTATACCTTCTCAGCTTCCCACTTTCATCTTTCCCTCTCACTTCTGTCTGTCCGTCTTTGTATGCAGCTATGCACAGCCCTCTCTCCTCCATATCTCCCTTCCCATATCTCCTCTTCTCTCTCACCAATCTGGCCCTGTTGCCATGGCAACCTCTTGTTTTGCCTCTCTCTCAATGCATTCCACAAGTCTGTGTCCATGGGCAATGTCACTCGCATGCACTCTGCCCAGCACCAAAGAGGCAACAATCTCATGTGACCATACGCACAGCATGTGTGACTAGAATGAGAAGTGGGCCACGCCCCTCAAAGAGTACAACGCTAGAGCCCTGTCCTAAAACATGCCTACTCAAAAGCTCTATATAGAGAGACTTGGGTTGCAATACATTTAATTTTAGTTTGATGCCATAATGTTGCTTAGATAATCAGAAATATTGGGCAAAATTGTCATGTAATAGTTTTGGGTAGGTAATTTAATATTAAAATGAAATATTTGATTATATTATGTATTATTTTATTATTAAATGTATATTTGTTGGATTACTTCATTATAATAAAGTAACATAATTGTATTATATTAAAATATTACACCAGTCTATGTTTAACACAAATTTTAATATTGAGCAAACAATTTTGTTAACATTTTACAATCTGCCATCTTTGGTTTATTTTTACACTCTGATCCAGTGTTGTTATTGTTAACTAAAACTATTAAAAATAATTTTTGTTTATTGAAATGAAGCTGAAATAAAACAGCCTGGTCTCATTGTTAATATGTATGTACATTTGTACATTTACAGGTACAAAACATTGTTGTATGTTTGAATAGATGCTGAAACGTTCAATATTAAACATAAATATTATTACGTATTTAAAGGTAAGAGAAGCGTAAAATATCTATGAATCTTTTATATTATAGATATATATTTTTTCTGCCCTTTTACCATTTTATAGATACATTTTAGATCCCTTAACCCCAAACCTAAACAACCATTTTATAGAGGATTGTGATTTATTTATTTATGTGATTTGAAAATGCAGCATACACTGAGCCTGAGAAAATATATCGTATCTAATCGATATATATATATATATATATATATATATATATATATATATATATATATATATATATATATATATATATATATATATATATATATATATATATATATATATATATATATATATATATATATATATATATATATATATATATATATATATATATAAAAAATGTAATGGACAGAAATGTGTAGGGAAATAACTATTTTAGTAGCAATATAGTAGTGTTGTAGTCAAGTCTGTCTAATCCAAGACCAAGTCAAGACCAAGACCAATGTCTGTTGAGACCAAGATCAAGACTTTGAGGGGTTAAGACCTAGACCAAGACCAATGTCTGTTCTGTTGAGACCAAGACAAGACCAAGACTTTGAGGGGTTGAGACCAAGTCAAGACCAAGACCAGACCAGCACTCCTTAAATTCATAGAGATCCACATTACCACCATAACTTATAATAAATGAAATGACATCACTTATAATAAATTACTTATAATAACTATAATTTGAATAAGACACTATATAGAGCTGTTACCAGTCAAATGAAATCATTGACAACAAAATTCATATTTGCGCTACAGAGGTGATACAGAAGATGCATCTGAATTGGTAAATTACAAATGCTTAATTAATAATGTTGAGGATAATGTTTATTGAATGTTAAATTATTGAATGTTTTTTTAAAGCAATATCAGGTTTGCAGTCATGCTCAAATTTGTGAAAACGGCTCTCTTGCTCTTGTGATATTGGTTAATTATAAATTATTTATAAATCCAGATTTCCTACAATAACTTTTTGCAACAATATCTTGAATTTTGTGATCATTTGTATTTATTTTTGGTGACATTTTTGACACAATCCCTAATTAATTTCTGAATCGGCACAATAAATAAATCAAATTAGAAATAAGCTATTGCTTGCATCTGAAGCATTAAGTTTTACATCTAGTCCCATTAATGATGTTAATAAATAAATCAGGCAATGCACTGGCAAGTTCATAATATCCGAGCAGTTGTGGTCTTGAAACAAAATCCCGAGTCCTCTTAGTCTGAGACCAAGCGAAGACCGGGTACAAATGTGGTCGAGACCGAGACGAGACCAAGGCCGTCAAAAAATGGTCTTAAGACCGGTCTTGAGTACTACAACACTACAATATAGAATTAAAAATATATTTTGAGCCACTAATCCCACTCCTACTTCTAAACCTACCCATAACCATTTCTTAAAAATATGTAGATTTATAAGGAAAAAGTTATAATTTATTTATTGCAAAAATGTAAAAAGCAGTACCAAAAGTTGTTAAAATGACAATGTGTTGCAGTCTCAGTCCTCTCTGGTGGTATATAACAGTTTTGTATGAGGTACAGAGCAGAATATAAGTTATTAATCACTGAAAATCTTATCCCAACCCACTCTGTGAAGGCATGCATTTCTCATTCAAATGCGCATTAACCGAAACACGGCATGTCACAATCTGTGACGAAGCAGGCAAGAGCCAATGAGCATTTGATATTACTGTCATAAAATGTGTCGTAAAGCTTCTTGAGGCAGCAATTTTTTAGGTGGGTGTATGAATTCATACTGTGTATGAATACAATTGATTGCATTTGGGAATTTGTTGCGTTTTTGGTGTATTTTATGGTTCTATTGTCAGTCACAGCATACGACTATTCTGAGAAAAAAACGTTTGCGTTCCATGGCAAACAAAATAAATATATTGGTTTTACGGTTTTAAAGTGTAGTCTTGTTTAACATTATGTAGTCCTTTGAAACGAGTTTGCAGCAGATGTCACTCGGAACAAAGCGAAATGTTATAATTTCATATAAAGTAGATAAGTAAACGACATTTAATAAATGCGTCTGAAAACATAGTCTTTGATATGACAATCAAATACAATAGAATTAAAATATCATGCCACGATTTTAATATTCATAATTAGTGATTCATACACATTTGTACGTCTGTAAAGCTGTTTATACGTAATAATTTACATTTTAGTGCTGTCAATACGTCAATATTGTACGTTTCAGTGTCTATAGAAATGTAAGTACATGTACGTGTGGTAGAACTGTAAATATACATACGAATACTCATGAGATCAAATAAAATTAAATATAAATATTAGATGAAAAACCTGAAACAGATGAAAAATCTGTTGCCTTAGTAATTAACTGAAATAAAATAAATTCAAGTTGAAGTATACATTTCTAACCCTAAGTAGAACTAGTAAAAATGACAAAAGCACATAACAAAATGACTAAAATTTAAATAAAAAATGTAAAAATAAAAGCTAACTCAGAATATTAATAAAAACTATAGTAGTAGCTAAATAATACTAAAATAACACTGCTCAAATCAACATGCATTCTGGGTTTTTATAATTATGTATTTGTATTACAATCCTGTCTGTCATTTTGGAAAAGAGCATGTATCTTCCTTCATGCCTTTCTATAAATCCATACACACTTTTCTACAAAACACCCTGTCCGGCCTTGCCACACATTTGCCAGCATCATCGAATTATGCCGGTATCTAGATATGTTACGCTACTCTCTGTGATAATTTGTTACAGGAGTCAATTTTCAGGAGCTGCTGTCTATTTTTACATGTTCTGTATATTGCATGTACATTCTTGTCCTTTATCCATGCAGCTGTCCTGGTAACCACCCAGGAACCTTTTTCTATATTGCTTTGTAGTGTAATAGTGGATGATGCCAAGGCCTGTGGCAGGAAGTCAGTAGTTTGATTCAGAGCTCACCACACCTTAACACATGATCTGATGTTGATCTCATATCTGCCATGCCTATGGTCCTCTACATTACTGCAAAATGGCTGCCTCTCGGAGCGGAATGGGTTCCATAAGTTCCAACATGTTGGTGTGACCTTGCCAGGGTTCCACACATCCTGAGCCACAACTCGACTGATAATATAAATGGCAGTCTGTAGTGGGCAAGGGCCGTGAGCCCAGTGCCTGGCACCCAGATGGACACAGATGGGCTTTGCCATTCGGCTGCAGCATCATGACGAATCGGGTGAAAAACTCTGCAAACCCAATAGGGTGTCACCAGACTACGTGCTAACCTCATGCAAATGTATTAAAAACTGCCCCAAAATAGAACTGAGCAGTAGGATTGCAGTCAGAATTAGGAGTGTTTGCTCATAGAACGACTTTGAGGGAAAGAGGGAAGTGAAAAGCTCTTAATTTAAAGCGATTTATCTTGCATTGGTGTTGACTCTCCTCTGTGGCCATTTCTATATCTTATTCACTTACAACGCTAAATATGTGCATGCAGAATCCATTTAATGCATATTAAGTGTTGAATTACTATATATTTTCTGGGTTATACAAGGAGTTTATGGATGGGGTGCTGCAGCGTGTGAAAAATCTGTTCTTTCAGGCAAAACTGATTGGATGCGGGCAGTCACACATATGAATTGCTGTCTGTGGCCACTGGGAATATGTTGACAAATAGTGGCTTTTAAAGTATTGAGACACTAATGATGGTTTGTTTTTTCTTTAATCTTCATGGAAATCCCATAGGTGGCTTTTTGCAGCAGTTCATGACTTGAGGCAAACTGACATTCTTTGTGTTTAGTTTGAGTAGGGCTAAACGATTAATTGTATTTTAATCATGATCACGATTTCTGCCTCTCTTGATTTATTAAGCATTATTGGCCTGCTGTTTATTTATTTTAAAATGGGATGTTTTCATTGGCTTTTTTGTTTTTTGCCTTGGTAACAAGCCTCCACAAGCTTTCATACTTTGGGTTGCCAGATGTCACGTTTAAATCCCCCAATCAGAGCTTTTCACTTAAAGGGTTAGTTCACACAGAAATGAAAATTACCTCATGATTTACTCCCCCTCAAGTTATCCTAGGTGCATATGACATTCTTCTTTCAGACGAATACAATCGGAGTTCTATTAAAACAATCCAAGCTTTAGATTTATAATGATTGTTGTTCTGTTTTTGAAGTCCATACAAGTGCATCTGTCCGTCACATGACATGCTCCACACGGCTCCGGGGTGTTAATAAAGGCCTTCTGAAGCGAATCAATGCGTTTGTGTAAGAAAAAAAATCCATATTTAAAACTTTATAAAGTAAAGTTCCGGCCGAATCGCCTTCCGTATTCAACTTACGGAAAAGTGTTGAAAGTGCCTCTCGCAGTTCAAAATGTTTACGCTACGTCTGACGACATTGCACACCGGTTACGCTTGTCGGGGCGTAGTGTAAGCATTTTGTGGAGCGCGTCCTATGACGCACTTTTATGGACTTCAAAAACAGAACAACAATCACTGCCATTATAAAGTTTGGATTAGCCAGGACTTTTTAAATAGAATTCCGATTGTATTCGTCTGAAAGAAGAATGTCATATACACTTAGGATGACTTGAGGGTAAGTAAATCATGGGCTAATTTAAATTTTTGGGTGAACTAACCCTTTAAATGGGTGCATTTTCACCTAGTGTTTTCTCTGGATAATGAGTGGGAGCGTGAGCACCACTGGGGCGGTGCCGGGACTGCAGGGAATAATCTTGGGCCAGCACCCTCTCTTCTTTATTCCCCAACTGTTTTCCCTCTATGACACACACACTGAAGCTCAGAGACTCTACTTAAACAATAAACAACTACACACTGAGAATGCTTGCTCACAGATTTAGTTGCAGTAAATAATACAAGCGGCCTCGTAGAGGAAGTCAGACTGGCTGTATTACACATTCATTTCTGCAGAATATTTAAATGGAGATCTCTAAACTCCAACATACACATTTATCTTTGGAAATCAGCGTTACTGTTGCAGTGCAGAGAGAACACATGCACATTTTCAGCAGGTTGGGAAACCCATCTGAACAGCCTCATCATCAGCTAATAATATTTATGTAGGGCTGACCTGGAAAAAAACCCAACTGGTTTGTATTCAAATAAGGAAAAATACCTTATATGTAGAAGACAACATTAAAACAACATTTGAGTTACAGTTACTAACACTGTTGTTTCACATACTGCTTCGTACTCAATCAGGGGGATCTTTACCATCTGGAAGCAAGCATTATAAGATTTGATGATGAAAAATGTAAAATAATAATAATACTGCAAATGACAGACATTCCTATTTAAGTGGGATTAAAATCACAAAGCACCTCTGTGAAATACACATTTACCTCTGGGAAAACTATAGTCACATCCAAATAGGGCTAATGACGCAGAACTTTACAAATAGAACTTCAAGTAAAGCCCCTTTAGATGTTCATAATGATATACGGTGCCAGAAAAAAACATGTAAATGATGTGGTTAAATGTGCTGCATTTCAGTTTTAAATATGAATGTTTTGAGAACTGTGCATTGTCATTAGAGGTTTATTTTTGTCTGCATGGTGCGTATCCCACTTGTGTGCATAACATCTGGTAATGATAAAAGATATTAAGAACTACACCTCTAAAAGATGAAAAATGTGCAGAAGGGACAGTACTTTTGCTTTTTTACGTAAAATCGGCATGAATTGATTGGATTGCTAGATTGTTGACGTTTGCTATTGCTGAAATCTCATGTGAGTGACCGTTGTCCCATCCTCACATAAACATGTCATCAGAGAAGCAAGGGACGTGGGAGGGGACGTTATTTTGATTAAAGATTTAAAAAATAATGATGTGCACGGATAAATCATTTATAATGAGTACTGTAATTACTGTAATTGTTCATACTGGTTCTCCCATTATATAGCCATAAATTGACATTTAAACATTGCGAGTGTGAAAATATTTGCATTTTTTTTGGTCCAGGTCACCCTGCATTTTGGTACATTCTTTCTGATGTTGTTTGGTTTGCTGACAGCCTGAACCATTGCTAAAAAATCAGAGGGGAAGGTTAGGCGTATTTATAGGATGTGTAAATTAATTTTGCGTGAGGCAGAACGACAGCCCTCCAGATTTATTAACAGATATCTATCCCAGCAGATTACACTGCAGCCTCCATTTTAATTGAGACTCTTTTATGTCATGTCTCTGGTGCTTGTATCAGTAAGAGGATGTCTGGGTCCCTTCTCCCCAGCCTTACAGCTCATCTACACAGATCCCAAATATAATTATTTCTGACGCATTTTAATTACGTATTGGGTTAATCAATTTACCTCAGTCAATCTTTACACCAGAGAACCTACATGTGTTTCCCACGATTGTTTCCGAACCAAGGACCCCTTTACAATCCTAAACTACTTACATACCCTATAGTTAGTTTGAGCCTAACTTTAATAAACAAAAAACAAACAAAAAAATTATAATGATAATAATAATGGGTAAATGAGTATTTTATAATACTTTTTTTGGAAATCACATTCAAAACCCACAGCTCAAAAATCTGGGGAGGTTGGTGTTTGAATGGGTGTGATGCTTCTGAGCTGAATATTAGGTCCATGTTTTAGCTGGTTCAAGCAAGGTTATTTGTGCAATCAGCTCAACATTAGTGATCTGAGTTTTACTTTCTCCAGCGAAATGTGTTGGCAAAGTTCTAAAAGCCAATCATTGAAGTGGGGTGTGATGAATGCGTCTCTCCAGTGCTGCCCTTGCCTCAACTGTGCTGCTGTCACTCTCTAGCAGATCTTTGCTGCTCGTTTTTAATTGGCGAGCCAAAAATAAAGCGATCAGGAACAAATATCACCTCAGCCAGATGGTCCCCGTTAGTGGGCTAGCGAGCCGGCCACGTCTTCGGCATATGCCCAGCTCTTATTACAACAGACACATCAGTCTTTGTGTACTTGAGTGTTTAAGCATGAGAGTGCACGTGTGAGAGTGTGATTGTGACAGGCTGGATGTTTGCCCTTGAGTACTGTTACAACATCAGAGCTTTACTGACAAGCTGTTTGACATCATGGGAAAAGAAGAGAAAGTGGATAAATGAGTTTATTGTTGCTCCTTGGAATCACTATAAATGTTGCTTTATGGAGTCGCTGATATATTCCCTCATAGCGAGTCTAGTCAGTCAGAGATCAGAGTGTAAAATGGTTACTGCAGAGTCATGAAGGAATAATGACTCTCAGCAGTTGCAAAGGTTACACTCAATTCATTAAACTTCATAGAGTGTATGGAGTCCTAACATATCTTTAATATTGGCATTAGTCGTCATTTTAAAACTCTGCCATGGTGTGATATTAAGAAGATCATTTTTGCTAGGAGTTCTAGTTAGAAGAAAGTGTCAAATATTAAAGGGTTTAGTTCACTCAGAAATGAAAATTCCGTCATCATTTACTCTCTCTCATGTCGTTCCAAACCTGTAAGACTTTCGTTCATCTTCAAAACACAAATTAATTTATTTTAATTGTAATCTGAGCTTTCTGTCCCTCCATTGACAGTCCACACAACTATCACTTTTACACTTCAAAAAGTTCATGAAGAGATCGTAAAACTAATCCATACACTCTAAAAAAAAAAAGGTTCTATATTGCACCAAAAATGGTTCTTGGCTCGTAATCATAGGGGAACCTTTTTTAGTGCTATATAGCACCAATTTTGGTGCTTCAGTGGTTCTTCAGCGGTTCTTCAGAGGTTCTTCAGCGGTTCTTCAGAGGTTCTTCACCGGTTCTTTGACTAAGGTGCTATATAGCACCTCTGAAGAACCGCTGAAGAACCACTGAAGCACCAAAATTGGTGCTATATAGCACTAAAAAAGGTTCCCCTATGATTACGAGCCTTTTTTTTTAGAGTGTATGAGTTTAGATCTGGTCATCATATAAAGCGATCGAGTCTCTTCAGAAAGTGTTGACCAAACCGTTATGGATTATTTTTACGATCTCTTTATGAATTTTTTTGTAACGACAAAGTGGTAGTTATGTGGAATGAATAATCCAATAAATAATCCATTATGATTGAGAGACAAAATATTTTTTAGTAAAAATATTGCAGTATTAGGGCTAACATTTCAGAGCAGTGACAGTTCTATGGAAGGTGAAACCAGCACCTGATTTGGTGTGTGTGTGTGTGTGTGGTGGGGGTGGGGGGGTCATAATATTAAATGTTTTGCCTCTTGTAAATGTACATTTGACAGTAACTTATGCTGACAGTAGCAGTAGCTTAAGTTTGGGATGCGAATGCGACCTCTAGCAAGATTTAGTCACATTGGCAGGAAAAAAGTTTGTATCCATTTTGTTGCAGTCTGGAGCCATGCAGTACACAGTTTCATGGCTTGCATGAAATATTTATGGCCAGTACATTTTCTTATTTTGCCATTGTTACAGATTCACCATCAATGTAAAATGATATAATTGTCCTATTCATTATTATTTCCATAACACTGATGGTTTTCCTCATGGTTTACTTTGCTTGTAGCCTCTGGGCAGATGAAAAGGAATAATGGTTTTGTTGAAAGTATGACCAACACATGAATATTTACATGCCCATCATGACATCCACATTGTATATGGAATACAGTGAAGACAGGCAATAGAGATTTTTTTTTTTTATACAATTACTTTTCTTATTGGCCAAGCCAGATCCAAATTTCACTGTCAACCACTGTTAAGCTCTTTAGTAACACTGTATTAAAGTAAATGACCCTGGAAAGTGCTCTTAAAAAACGACACAAATGGAAGAATGAGAGCATAAAATTGTAATATAAAATTGATTGGTGGCCTTGAACCCGAACCACAAAGCTCCCCAAGGATAACAGGAATGTCTAATTTTGTTTAATGGAGGCACAAATCTGGCTTGAGGGGGTCTTATTGGTGTTGATTTTATTTTATTTTGTTTTATTATTTTACACTTTGCTGATTTAAACACGAATGCCATTCAAACTGGCTTTATTCGCAGGCTAACAATCAGCAATTGATCGGCACCCCAAGAATGACATTACTACAATAGATCTTCAAGCCAAATAATGATCCTAATCAATCAAATGGCTGAGAAAAAAATAGGGAAGCAATTTGTCCATCATCATTACTTAAAAAGAATATAGCTTTGGATCCTTATATGGGTCTTATATAATAGCTTTTAAATACAGCTACATTATGTTCAAGGCAGCAGAAGAGGTTTCAGATGTACAGTAGAAAACCTGGATACTCTCGGCCCAGTAATACTCTAGTATCCGCATGCGTGTGTGGATTTCAGCCTAATTGACATGGCAGTATTTTTCAGTTCTGGCCTCATTCAGAAATGCATGTGCACTCATCCTATAACAACCAGGGCTTCGGGGCTTTTGGTTTTGATCTGAATTCGCTTTGACTTGTTTTTCAGAATTTCTCCTCATCCCTCAGAGACATCTTTGCCTTTGTTACCAAGAATGACTTCGCATCATATGACCCGTCTCATGAACGGCATGTCCAAAATGGACATTCAGGCTAAAAACAGGTTCATCACCCCTGCCTTCAGTCCCTCCCCATTTTTTAAAGCCTTCTCAACCCCAGTCAGATTAAACTAGCACCGTGCTGAAGCTGGAGAGAAATGAGGTTCTGTAGTGCTCTGGATTTAGATATAATTGGCGACTGGTACTACCAGCACCATTAATAAAATGGAACAGGACTGGGAGATTGGGATTTGGCGCTTCTGGTGATGTAACAGCACCTGCAGCGATGCTGTTTAGAACAGCACCAAGCCTCCGAATTATAAATGGAGCAATGATTTCCTGCACTTAGCCTCAAAATTGACAGATTTTGCCAGATCTTGATGGCCCTTGGGGGTGAGATTACTGGAGATGCGAGAAAGGACCCAGTGGAAAATTGGAAGAGAAATAGCACATTATATTGCAGCGAGGCCTCCGTGATTGCCTGGTTTCCTGTGGTCATAGTGTGGAACATCATTTACACTTAAGCTCACCTTGTTTGGTCGAGAGATCAGTGATGATGCTTTATACTCTTGATCTACTTTCCCAAAAAAAGCCGTTGTGCATTTGAATAGTACTGTAGATCTTGCAGAATAGCTGCTCTTCCAATCATAATTTTAGTCAAAACTGTCCATTTTATAATACAAGTTTGAGCCTTTTGTTTTATTATTATATATTTTGAAGTTTTTTTATTATTATTTTGCACTGACGCCAGACTTCATAAATAATCTTTTGGTTTGTATCCACTAAGTAACAAATAATGAGAGAAAATAGTCAAATGTTATTTAAATAATTTTGTGCAATTGCTATTTCTCTCACTGCAAAAATGTATATACTGTATATTAGAGTTGTCATGATACCACAATTATTACTTTATGACTAATTATGATTAAAATACCTCCATACCGATACCTTGATACCACGGCAAAAAAATAAAACAGTACAGGTAATTGAATAATATGACAGCGTAAAATTCATTGTTTTATAAATTAATAAAAACAACTAAAAAACTCACATGTCCAACATGTTCCTGCCCTACTTTTTGACCATACCCTCCCCTTTATTTAAAAAATAATTACATGCCACAGTGTGAATAACCTTTCAGTTCTGAAGAAGTCGGGATAAGGGTGGGTGATATGACCAAAATCATAAATCTTAATATAGTTATTTAGTTTTATTTTATACCAACAATATAAGAAAGATACAAATGAAATAAACAGTGCTTTTAATTTTTCAGGTAGGTACACCGATTCTTAATAAATATATTAAAGTTATACAATCAAGCAGTGGGTGATATTTCTATTTTCTTTTGTTGTTTGATTAATAATGACACAGACAGCAGCAGGAATATTAGGCTTCTGTCACTTTAAGACGGGCACTTATCCAATATAATGATACACATCCTATTTCTTTCTCAACTGTTTACATTCACAAAAGACTTTCCATGACGTGCATTTTGAAGCAGGCTCTTATTAGAATGCTGTCATTCTTAAAGTTCCAGTACTATTTCAAAAGTGGAATCGTGCCATATCGTAATATATATGCATTTGCTGGAGGGTTGGCTGGGCAGATGCATCTGCATATCAATTACTTGTTGAGAAAAAACTACCATTAATTTAAAAAGCTAGATGACTTAGCTTATAATTTTTTGTTCATAAATCTTGTTGTGAAAGATCCTATCGTACCTTTTGAACACAATACACTGTAATTATTTACGGTTCTTGAACAACTTTGGTTTATTTTATACAATATAAAAAATGTCTTAATGTTTTAAATGTTAAAGATTAATATACATTTTAAACATTTTACTATTTAAATAATAATAATAATAATATATATATATATATATATATATATATATATATATATATATATATATATATATTAGAGCTGCAACTAACGATTATTTTTTCTGTCGACTAATCTAACGATTATTTTTTCGATTAGTCGACTAATCTAACGATTATTTTTCCAGATTAATCTTATTATTCTTTTTTACTGATTATTGTATTTCAAAGAGGGTAGTGAATTTGTATATTATTTTAACATGAAATCAATGAATGATGACAATATTAATTGTATTTCAGGAAGGGTAGTGTACATAGTATGCCATTTTATAATGAAATATATGAACACAAGAAGCTTTTTAAACATAATATATAATGATACTATTCATTATAAAATGTATACAGAGTAGGCCTAATAAGGAAAAGTTGTTTACTATAGTAGTCGAGTATGATTTACTTATTGATTTGTGTCAGTAGTAAACGAAAATGCACTTGTATTTATCTGCAAAAGGTTCACATACAGGAGCTTTCAGCATAGTGTTAATGTATAACTAGTCGTCTATTTTAAAGATACATGTGCATAAACAACGACTAAAGCTGGCAGAAGTTTTTGCCCAAACTTCAAAGACACATTTAAATGATTAAAACTAGAGGCATATCTTAACTGTAATGTTACTTTAATCATGTAAACTACATACAGCAAGTTATTATGCATATGTGTTTGGGACAGAGCGGAACCAGGTCGCATATACAGGAGATATATGCAGCCCATAATAAATAAAAGCACGAGACGTACTGGGGTCGGAGAAGAACCCAGGAAAATGTGACCGTCTGTTGCAATACACGCGTGGCGCGTTCAGCTGCGCGAGAGAACACTGGCAGCAGGGTTGCCAGGTTTACACAACAAAACCCACCCATTCGTTACTCAAAACAAGCCCAAAACAAACCCAATCGCGTTTCGGGGAGGTTCTCTGGTAAACATCGCGTTCGGGGGGTTAAATATGTGTGTTTTTTTGCTTCAACCCGCGGACATGAGACACAGCCCGCGGCAACAGTGTAGAAGTAGCCCAATTCCGCGGAAAAAGCGGACTTGGCAACACTGACTGCAGTGTGAAAGCTCCCGCTCTCCACGCGCACAGCTCCTGCTCTGCCACCGCGCGCAGTGTGAAACCGGCGTTACAGAGCGAACAAAGCACAGTTTTATTCGGCTTCTGTTTGAAGTACTCCCACACTTTTGAATGTCGCGGTCTGGCTTTATATGATAAATGATCATTTTCACTATGCCCGGGAGCAGAAGCTGCCATTATTCTAGATCTTCTGTTCCATTCTAGAACGTAAATAATGTGCCGCCGACGCGTCGACGCATTTCACGCACGTCGACGTATTTTCGTAGTCGACGTCATCGACGACGTCGACGCGTCGTTGCAGCCCTAATATATATATATATATATATATATATATATATATATATATATATATATATATATATATATATATATATATATATATATATATATATATATATATATTTTTTTTTTTTACCTCAGTAGGGTTTGGCCTCTGCTTCATGCTGGTTCAGCTGATATTTTCTCTTTGCTGCCGCTTGTCATGTCAGAGAATAGTGCAACAGAACATGTCTGAAGTATGATCTCTATAGAGTGTCATGAGCAGCACGCAATGTTCATAGTGGATGGATCAGGGATAAACAAGACATTAGCGGGCAACTCAGCTTAGAGTTTTACAGATAGTGACTGGCCCTAGTGCTGTTCTGCTGAGTCTCACTCTGGCTGTTTATGAAAGTGATATAGTGTGTATGTTTGTGTCTTTCAGAAGAATTACGATAGTTAAGAGAGGCTTTTCCTATTAAGGTCAAATGCAAACTCTCTTCACCATTTGCTTGCGATATATCAGCTGGCTTCACCTCAAACACGAGTGTGTTCAACAGGAAGCAAAAAATGTCTTTGGTGAGTAAGGAGCTCAGAGGAGATTTCTGCGCTGTATCACTGTTCAAGCTTTCCTAAATCCTACAAAGGGAGTATAAACTTCAAAGAAATATATGACAATTACAAGATGTTTTTCATGTATATCTGTATATCATCTTATACCATGACCTAACCAGGCACAAAATCACTGCGAACAGTCTTTTTGCACTTTCTCACAGACAATTCACTGACACTAAAGCATTTATATGAAATTATAAATAGATGAATTATCATTTGGACTGACTGAAGTTGAGCTCTGCATGTACAGATACTTGTGGTATTGTAGCAGTTGTCAGTTCACACTGGGAGGCTCCAGGTAGAAGTGAGAATGCTTCAGATTTTCACTTGATGTACTTGTCCTTTGATGGCTCTTGTGACTGAAAGGAAAGTGTCAAAATGGCGGACATGAGAATCTGCTGGACAGTGTCTTTGATAGGTTTGATGCTGTAAATTGTGAATACAAAGTAATGTCACTGACTCCATCTGATACTCCCAGTCATACTGTATTGAGATAATGGGCTCTTGAGAATGAACTGAGGGGTACATAGCAGGATATAGGCAATATAGCACTAGCTACAAGCTAGCCTGTTAGCGTTGCTTTGGCCTTGTACACACTAATATGTTTTAGTTTTAAAATGTAACTTTTTCCGATTTAATCGGTTTCAGTGTTGACAAGAAACGTCTCGGTTACGGATGGTAACCCTCGTTCCCTGAAGGAGGGAACGGAGACGTACGTCCGGACGTACCGACGAATTGGGATCACTTCTGGGAGCCCCTATCAGCTTCGAGCTATATAGATCCGGCCATTGAACATTGGCGTGCAAGATTTGAATCTCGCGTTCCGCCCTGCGCCGCAGGTATAAACATGAAGCGAGAGCGAATGTACGCTGTTTTTCACTGAGGAGCCGAACTTAGTGACTCGTCCATGCAGTGATGGTACAGCAACTGTGGAGACGGGACGTACGTCTCTGTTCCATCCTTCAGGGAACGAGGGTTACCATACGTAACCGAGACGTTCCCTTTCAGTCGGTCACATTCGATGTACGTCGGACGTACCGACAAATTGGGATCCCTTTTGGAAAACGCCACAGTTACTACCACTTCCAGCACCCAGCGATGAGCCCCTCAGACCGGAAGTCCCAGGGGTGGCCCCGGCCATTTAGAGGCGGGGGAACAACACCTTACTGAGACGGCAGGGCAGAGCGGACTCTGCCAAGGGAAAGACACAGGCTCGTCGTAGGGAGCAGTACCGTGGAAGAATACACACATGGGACTGCCGTCGGAAACCTCTGTGCCACGCCCATCTCGGGACGCGGTCGTGTAGCCAGCGTTGAAGCGGTCTCATATGAAGCAATCCCAACGGCGTTACTGCGGCTGCGGATGCCATATGCACAAGGAGCCTCTGAAAATGTTTCAGTGGTGCCGCTGTCCTGCCTTTGAACGAATTCAAGCAGTTCAACACTGACTGGACGTGCTCCTCGGTGAGGCGCGCTGTCATGGCGACCGAGTCTATCTCCATACAGAGAAAAGAGATCCTCTGTGTGGGACAGAGTTGCCTCTTCTCCCAGTTGACCCGAAGCCCCAACTGGCTGAGGTGACTGAGCGCCATGTCCCTGTGTTCGCACAACTGCTCCCGGGACTGGGCAAGGATCAGCCAGTCGTCGAGATAGTTGAGAATGTGAACACCACGCTCTCTCATGGGAGCAATGGCCGCCTCCACGACCTTCGTAAAGACACGGGGCGACAGGGACAGGCCGAAGGGTAAGACACGGTACTGATATGCCCATCCCTCGAATGTGAAGCGCTGAAAGGGCCTGTGTCGAGGGAGAATCGAGACATGAAAGTACGCGTCCTTCAGGTCGATCGCTGCAAACCAATCTTGGGGATGGATGCACCTGAAGATGCGGTTCTGCGTTAGCATTCTGAACGGCAGCCTGTGAAGGGACCGGTTCAAGAACCGCAGATCCAAGATCGGCCGTAACCCGTCGCCTTTCTTGGGTACAATGAAGTACGGGCTGTAGAACCCGGACCTCATATCGGCTGGAGGGACCGGCTCTATCGCGTCCTTCGCCAGTAGGACTGCAATTTCCGCCCGGAGGACGGGGGCGTTCTCCTTCGCTACTGTCGTGAAGTGAACACCCCTGAACTTGGGGGGACGCCGGGTGAACTGAATCGCATAGCCGAGTCTGATGGTACGGAGAAGCCACCTAGACGGGCTGGGAAGCGCTAGCCAGGCTCCCAGACACCGAGCAAGGGGGATCAACGGCACCACAGATGTACCCGCAGTGGGGCAGCGAAGCGGCATGCAGGGATCCGACTCGGATGGCATGGGAGCGACCCGAAGTGGGATCTGAGTGTGCTGTGCAACACTGGCGACGAGCAGGCGGCGGCGGAGCCAGCAGGGTGGAGGCAGCAGCGGACCGCCAGGGCAAGATGTGTTTGATGGCCTCTATCTGCTTCTGGGCGGCCGAGAACTGCTGGGCAAAGCTCTCGACCGCGTCGCCGAACAACCCGGCCGACGAGATGGGGGAGTCCAGGAACCGATACTTGTCGGTCTCCCTCATATCGGCCAGGTTGAGCCAGAGATGGCGCTCCTGCACCACAAGCGTGGACATCGCCTGACCGATGGAACGGCTGGTGACTTTCGTCGCCCGGAGGGCGAGGTCTGTCGCCGTCCGGAGCTCCCGAAAGAGCTCTGGGTCAGGCCTACCCTTGTGCATGTCCATATGTGCCTGGGCCTGGTGGACCTGAAGCAACGCCATGGCATGCAAGGCGGATGCAGCCTGTCCACAGGCCTTGTAAGCCTTCCCAGTCAGACTGGAGGAGAACTTACAGGCCCGGGATGGGAGACGCGGATCACCGCGCCAGTTGGAGGCGGTCGCCGGACACAGCTGCATCACGACGGCCCGCTCCACTGGCGGGATTCCCACATATCCCTTGGCTGGCCCGCTGTCAAGGGTAGTGAGGGGGGAGAAGTCATTCGGTCGGTTTCTGGCAGAAAAAGGTGCCGTCCACGACCTTGTGAGCTCCTCATGCACCTCCGGGAAGAAAGGCACCGGGGCGGGACGCTGAGAACCAGCACGACCCTCCCAGAGAAACCAATCATCCAACCTAGAGGGTTCGGGACATGGTGGAGGGTTCCACACAAGCCCGACCCTTTCGGCAGCCCGGGAAAGCATAGTCGCCATCTCGGGGTCCGGTGTGGCCGTAGCCACTCTCCCAGAGGGAGGCAATACAGCCGAACCTTCATCCTCCGAGGACTGAAACTCCCCCTCCGATGCAGCGATCGACATCTGCCCATGGGAGGGGCCAGCGGTTTCTCCCGGGAGCTCTACCGGCTGCAGAACTTGTGAGGGAATAGGGGCCTACGGAGGTTGACTCAGCGGGTGTGCCCTAAACGTGATCCTCAGGTCACCCCGGCCATCCGAAGAAATAGGTCTATTCTGGTTAGGAATAGAACTAGATCGTGGGATGGGTAAGGGGACTCCGCCTTCCCGGAGGTAGGTGAGTCTCGACCTTAGTTCCAAGATAGTCATGTTCCCGCAGTGGGACTAGAATCAGAATGCGAGTATACGCTAGTAAACTGTATTAATGAAAGAAAACCACATAATTGTACTAGACGTGTGAAATTAATGTGGGAAAAAATAAATACCCTGAACCCTAAGTGGATTTACACAAACTGAGAAAGTAAAAAAGCAATAGGTTGTGCCCTTCCCTATCCTTTAAGTCACGATTAAACTAAAATAGAGAGAGATATTTTCTTCTTTCCTGTGATGTACGTCTGAATGTAACATTATCGAAAAAGAAAAATGTAGGGCGGAGACTTGATTCTCCATCTGTTGTTATGGGTGTGGCTATGAAAAAATGTATGCAAGCTTGCAGTCGATTGTAAAGGGACAGGGTTTAAGTATTTGGAAAAATCCGGCATTTGTCACCAGAAAGATTGAGTTATAACATTTTAAATTAACATTAGAAGGGAAAAAACTATGGTTAAATCGTTTACAATAAGAAACAAGCAGACAATCAAAAGGGTGAATTTTTATTTCATGCAGACTTAATCATCTAATCTGAGTTTCCTCTTGTGTGATTTCAATCAGAATCTCTAGTGGAGGTTCTTTAGGAGGGTAATCATGGTCCTGTCACCTGTGCACACTTAAGTGTAGGAAAAGTGTTTTTTTTTTTTTGTCTAACTGCTAAGTTTTTTTTTACTTATGGGCCTTGATCTTACTGACATGATGTAATTTTGTTTTTGATTTTTCATTTTATTTTATTCAATTAATATCAGCTGAATACTAGTTTTTGCATATACAGATTCTAATGTATTCACAAATGCCTTCAGGAGCAGATTCCCTTTTCTCCCCTGGGCCTCCTGAGCACATTGTGTCAGTCACTCCATTCTGTTAACATCTCACAGTAATGTCCATGCCATGAAAGCTCCTCGACCTGTGTGTCTCTGTGGTGTCAAGGCATTTTGCGTGCCTGGAAAAGCAGTGCACACCCACACCCACCCCCGCCCCATTCCCATCTTGTCCTTGGGCCAGGGCTGGCAAGTCATTGGGAAACAGCGCTGTGTGCTGAACTGGACTAATCCCGCCAGAAAACAGCTGAGCCTCCACCAGTCCGGCTCTTAACCGGAGCTGACAAGACAAGGGGCCACAGTGCTCTTTCAATGAAGCTGCTTGCTTCACACACACACACATACACGGATACCAAGGCACTGGCAGGGCTTCAGACAGAGTAACTAGGAGTTGAAGAGGGGTGAGGAAGGGGGGAGAACGGCAAAAAAGAGGGATAGGGAGGAGTCAAACAGTTGCCTGACAGTGAGGCTGGCTAGTGTAAATTATATTAAAATATATATATTTTAATAACAGTGCTTCACACACATTTAACAATAGTGCTAAAATATGGATGAATTAAGAGATGCAACATCTCTGAGAGGGTTTTTAGCATACTACCCGTACTATTATTACAGTGAAAAATTCAGAAGTCGTGCCTCTGTAATGACACTATAGACACTATTGCTAAATCAGCAGCAGTATGTGTTTCACAAATTCATTGTACTCAAAAATAAATTTCAAGATTACTGTTGAACTTCAATACATGATCCGTAGGTCTTTTGGTCTATGTGCGTCTTTGGTATTTCTTTTTAAATACAATGACTCAAGCATCGCATTTACGACAACATATTAAGTTCAATTGTTGCAGTCTGTTCTGTAGATGTTTTTGAAGAAATACAAAGTTCTATCATGAAACAGATGGCGAAGGCTGATAGGTCCTTAACTCAATCTGCTTGCAATCGCATCATTCTCTCTAGGGCACTGCTGATTGGTTCCTGCTATATCAGCAGCCTATGAGCTCACTGCTCAACCTTCAAATACTTGGTCAGCATTTGCTGTAGCAGTTTCCTTAAGAATCCTCCATCTTTCCTAGTTCCACCTGTATCTGCTACGGGTAATTCACGTATGCTATATTGTACAGCAGCAGCATGTCTTACTTGCTCACAGCAGCGTGTTGTGTGTATTGGCAGTAGGAAGTCCCGTAGCAGCAATAACAGCAGCAGTAGCAGTGTAGCAGATCTATTCAGCCAAGGCCAAACATATCAATATTGTAATATCCATTACCATACCAAACACTCAGAGAGTTATCAAGACAGAAATACACTATCATCCAAAAGTTTGAGGTCCCCCACCAAGGATGCATCCCCCACCAAGGATGCATTCATTAGATCAACAGTCACAGTAAAGAAATAAATGAAAGCTCTGAATTGTGAAAAAAATGTATCATGGTTTCCACAAAAAAACTGTTTTCAACATTGATATTAGTGTTTCTTGAACACTAAATCAGCATATTAGAATGATTTCTGAAGGATCATGTGACACTGAAGACTGGAGTAGTGATGCTGAAAATTCAGCTTTGCCATCATAGACAAAACATTTTTTTTCAATATATTATAACGGCCATTTTAAATTGTAATAATATTAGACAATATTAATATGTTTTCTGTATTTTTAATTAAATAAATGCAGTCTTGGTTAAAATAAGAGGCTTCTTTTAAAAAGCATTAAAAAGAATGTCTGAATGTCTAATCTGGAGCTGGTGGATCTTAATTATATGCAATTTACTGTTGTCGCAAAGCTGAATTATATATGTAATTCAGATAGATCAAACAGGTTTCTGGACACTTTACCTGCAAACAAACAGAGTAATGTTTTGATAACACTACACAGCCACAGTCTTTATACTTTTCAAGTAAATCAACCTACAAAAGAAATGACAGAAAGTATTTTAGCTATAAAGTATTACATCATCTTTAAGATTTGTTTATTGTCTGTGTATGTTAATTAGAACATCTGTATTTATAATTATGGAGGTGAGGGATTGTGGGGCATTTGTCTTATTTTCTTCATATCTAGCAAAGTTTGTTTTAAATCAAAATGGAGGACTCTTTATGTGTATGTGGTGCACAAGCATATATAATGCAGCAGTCTGACACTGGCTTGTATGTGCTAAATATAAAACGAGTGCGTCATTAATTAGTCTACACCCCAGGCTTTATCAAAGTACCCCAAAGATAACTAAAACAGTTTTTAGGTGTGTATGTCTTTGTGTGTGCTCAAAGGAGCTATGTTGGGATTTAAAGTTGGAAACAGATGAAACGTTAAAAAAAAAATTGCACAGGCCATGGCTTTAAGAAAACTGGAAGTCAGGGTGGGAATGGTAATGAAGAAGTAAGATGATGGAGGGGTAGTGGAGACTGCAGATAAAAGAGAGAAGAGCAGCTTGGCCCATTGAGTTTAAGAGCAGCATGCTCCTCCAGTCTGCGTGTCCTGAGGTGGATGGGACTGGCAGCATTTGGGGCATCTCTTAACGCTTTTTTGCTCACACTCTCAAGCATGTCCCAGTTTTTGTTTTGTGACGTGTGCATCCCCAACCCCCACTTCCCCCCTCTTTTCCCTCAGTGCATGTCCCACCAGAACTGCCTAAGAACGACAATTTTGCTGGTAGCTCTGAATAATACAGCATATTTTGCATTTATAATTGAAGATTTTGGCAGGAATAGGACTTGACCGAACTGTGCATGGCTTTATGATGGGAAGAGTGAACTAGGAGGGCTTGGGGTCCACAACAGACTATATAGTGACAGACTCAATGTGTTGGGGTAAAGTTGGTTCTGCAACTTGCATATGCATGTATTCTGTGAGTGACAATCATGAAAGAATGTAGCTAATGATAGTAAGTGACATACTCAGTCAGAAACACACTTCTGTTTTCTAAGAAGTGTTTTTAAAAATGCATCATGTGCAATTTCTTGTTGAACAAAACTGCACATGTGGTGCACCAGGTGTGACCATTGTCGCTTTGCACCGCATCGCAACAGCTTGAGACTGTCTACTCTACACTGGATGCCTCAAAGTGAATGATCCAAATCTATTTGTCTTGTTGTCGGAAGTAGTGCAAGTGCCTGGAGCATGATAGAAATGGCCACAAGTTTATTGTTGGCAACTCGTCACGTCATGCCACATCCAGTAAAGACAACATCACTAATTATAATGGAATCGGTTTGCTTTTGACTTGACGTGTCTGCCACTCTGTGTAGTCAGTGTTTGCATGTGCTATTACAATAATACATCTCAGAACTTTGTGCCATTAAATTAGGACTAATGAATTTGTTTAGCTAGAGTCCATTCAAACTGATGCTCTGCTATGACAGTAGTTCACTTGAAACTGAAAACTGGCCATAGAAGTATATGCTTTATGCTAATCTGTTCATGCAGTTTATGCTAAAGTCTGCTGATCTGAGAATGATTCATGTACTTGTCTTTGAGGTCTGGCACCTTTCAGAACGTTACAATGCACAGTTGAGCTTGCATAACTAGAAATGTTCGCGTTCATTTGCATAGCAGAATGGTAACGGTTCCTAATATTAGGCCATTGCAGTGATACGAATACTCTTTCCCTCTGACTGATTGAATATTCCTTCTGTAGAACGTTTTTGTCTCTGTGGATTTTTGAAATACCCCTCAATCTTATTTCAAGTCATTTAGGTTCAGAGACCTCACTGGGGGTTTCTAGATAAATGGATTTTTTAAAAAATGTGGCTCCCAAGAAAACCACTGTCCAGGAAACTCTGGAGGCTTTGAGGTTCATTTCACCTGAGAGGTGGTGACTTTGATCCCTGTCACTGCATAAAACCTTTAGTGACCATTTAGTTAACATTAGCCTTTCAAAACAAAATCAGAAAGGATCAGCAATGACTTGCTTGATGTCACATCCTTCTCTCTCTTTCAGTTGCCCTGTGTTCCGTCGTCATATATTTCCTCTTGTTTTTAATGGATGGCTATTCTATTTAGGGAATCTTTCTGTTTTGTATTGTTTAAATAAAAACGGCTTGTGTGTGCTGTTCAACATTTGCTGACTTTATTTCAGCAAGGATTTTTCTTTGTTTCTTTAGTTTATAGGTCAGGGGTTGCTGTCTCTTCCTGTGTTGTGTGTATGTATCAATATGACGTGTTCAGTGTTTACTCATGTATTGCTCGACCTCCGTCTATTTTAAGGAAGAGTTGTCTGCCTCTAGCCATTTTAGGTCAAGCACTGAACACTGAACGTTCATTTTCTTTTTGCAGACATTTGTAGATATTCTCACATTTAATGATAAATCAGAATCAACAAGATATTATTATCAAACTGTGTGTAATGAGCAAGTTCAACTAAAAGGGCAGTTTTAATGTGAGAGTGAAAAAGTGTGTGTTTATCTGAAAGTTATTATTAAATCAGAATTTACAATTCTCATTTTTTTTTAAATGTGCCCTCATAATCTTTAATCAAAAACATTTAAATTCCCCTCCCCTTGCAACAACATCTCCAACACAAAGGCGGGACAATAATCATTTCCTTCCTGCAACTTGTCACTCACTCACATTTAGATCACAATAATTGGAAAAATGACCATTATCCAATGATCCAATAAATTCCAGCTGGACAAAATCAAGTCACACTCTACATTTTTTTCTCATTTGAGAGGCTGTTTCACTCGGATGATATGTGACACAACAGAGAAGAAAAGATGATTGCAATATTAGTTTCACGCCAACATTAAAGGAGCAGTGTGTAATTTGTGCACCAACAAACATACGTTTCTCGATTTGGCCAGATATAACAACACTGGTTTAAACAATAGGTCAGAATGATCGGTCAACAGCAAACAGTGTTCCTGGAAACCTACAGTAGTTGAAAAACCTGTCATTTTTTTGCAATTTCTTTTAGTGATAGTAGTATAGAAATTACCCACTTTACCTTTAAGGCATTTTGCTGTGTGTGGTTGATTCAGCAAATTTTAAGGGTCCTTGGCCTTTTGCTGTTGCAAGAAATGAGAAAAAAAAAAAAAACTGAGTCAGTGCTTTGTCCAATACTCGCTGTCTCTCTTCTCTCCCTATCGAGCTCTCTTAGTTTCTTTATTGCTCTGGTAAACAGTGAGATACTACCTAGAGAATCCCCTAAATCTCTTGTTGTAGTTTGCAGGCAGCTCAGATTTACAGAGGCTCTTGTAAAGTATAGCACAGCTAGCATGGAAGGAGGCAAAGCATATTTAATTAAATCTGCTATTATTTGCACTGCATCGAGTCAAATGACTCCTGATACACGCAAGCTCTGTTCCATAACTTAGCGAGCTCCCTACATAGGCCGCTGCCTACCAAGGCAACCTACAATAATCCTAATGGACCCTCATGAGTGATTGATTTGTAATACTTTACACAGGTAGCAACTCCACGCACTACAAAAATAGTTTTTTGAATGGGAGACGTGACTCATGAAAACAGGGTTTGGAGTTAGCATGCGGTAAAGCAAAAATTTTTGAATATTAACTTAGTTCTTCTTCTTCTTCTTCTTCTTCTTCTGATTCTTCTTCTTCTGATTCTTCTTCTTCTTCTTCTTCTTCTTCTTCTTCTTCTTCTTCTTCTTCTTCTTCTTCTTCTTCTTCTTCTTCTTCTTCTTCTTCTTCTTCTTCTTCTTCTTCTTCTTCTTCTTCTTCTTCTTCTTCTTCTTCTTCTTCTTCTTCTTCTTCTTCTTCTTCTTCTTCTTCTTCTTCTTCTTCTTCTTCTTCTTCTTCTTCTTCTTCTTCTTCTTCTTCTTCTTCTTCTTCTTCTTCTTCTTCTTCTTCTTCTTCTTCTTCTTCTTCTTCTTCTTCTTCTTCTTCTTCTTCTTCTTCTTCTTCTTCTTCTTCTTCTTCTTCTTCTTCTTCTTCTTCTTCTTCTTCTTCTTCTTCTTCTTCTTCTTCTTCTTCTTCTTCTTCTTCTTCTTCTTCTTCTTCTTCTTCTTCTTCTTCTTCTTCTTCTTCTTCTTCTTCTTCGTCTTCTTCTTCTCTTCTTCAAATTTGAAGTCTCTAACTCAATCCCTCTAGCGCCACCACCTGTCCAAAGTTGCACTCATGTTTATGCTAATACCCTATGACGTAATTTTCCGTCATGAACATTTTCCTGGAATTCAAGTTGATTCGTCAAATCGTTTTCAATAAACACACAAGCAAATTTTATGTAACGTTTGTGAAAACACACTTAAGGCTATATCTCCGCAACGCTTTATTGTATTCAAACCAAACTTGGTACAAGTCATCACAAGCATGACTTGAGGCAACGTGTAGCGTTTCGGCGCAGCGCCACCTACTGGTCGGAGATACGATTTTTTTTATTTTTGCTTATAACTTTTGAACGGTTTGTCCAAAAATGAAAAAGTGGTGTCGTTAGATTCAGGACAGCATGCCGAGTCGTCTGATATCCAATTTTACCATATCGGCCATTTTGACTGTCGGCCATTTTGAATTATATGCTAAAATGCTATATTTTATGATTGCATGAATGGATTGTTACGAAACTTGGTATGGGTCATCAGCACGATGCCCTGAAGAGAAGTTTCGAAACAGCGCCACCTAGTGGATACATCTTTTTCCCAAACGCTTATAACTTTGGGTGGGGTTGACTTATTTTCATGGGACTAACTTTTTAGTCTCCTGAATCCTCACCGAGTCCAACAATACCAGACTTGCTAGGTTTCGGCATATGGTATGTGCAGTGTTGTAATTTAGCGCTTTAAAAAAGCGCTGATATCTTCGAAACCGCTAGTCTGATCGAGACGAAACCAGCGTCAGAAGTTCGAAAACATAGGTCGATAGTTAAATGCTAATGCCCAAATGTCAAAATATTGATAGTAAGTGGGTGTAAAATCCAATCAAAGTCAGGTGTCAGTTATTTTTCATGTGTTTTTTCATATAAATGTCTATTAACTCCAAAACGAAACAAGATATTTTCACCAAAATTGACACAGACATGTATGGGCTCACTCCGAGGACACATAAAAAAATGGTAGGATTATGCCACTTGGTGGCGCTATAATAGAACAAAACATGAAATTCCCATTGACTACAATGCAGTATTATGATATAAAATGCTATACTTTACAAATTAATTGTTGTATCAATACGAAACTTGGTATGTGCCATCAGCACCATGCCTTTAAGCTACTTAAAAGGTTTCAAAACAGCACCGCCATGTGGTCCATACTTATAATGAAAAGGCCTCTTGAGGCTAGATCTCTGCAATGACATATTGACACTATATTGACACCCTGCTTTGATATATTGACACCAATCTTTGCAAGTGTCATTGTTCCCTTCACTGTGCCACCTATTGGTTGAAAGTGATAAATCATTAAATCATTATTATTGACTGTATTCATCATTTTACAGCTATTTTGCCTAAAATCACCTTAATAGGTCTTTAATTGCTCATTGCTGCAGTTGATCTGACATTGCCAGCCATTTTGGCATGTCTTGTCTTCTTTGCGCTTGGCCCCGGTAATGGCTGCTTGCAGCTATATTTAATCATTTGATTATTTCATTTGCAATACTTCATGGGATTGTAGTTCATTCCTCCTTCATATGATGCCTTAAAATGCTGTCTCAGTAAACAGCTCACTAGGTTTCAAAACAGAGCCATAATGTGCCTAAATATGAGTGTTTGTGCATTTGTTTTGTATCTGTGTGTGTAATGAATAATTTCACGATAAGAAATGCTGTCTGTCTATTGGTCAGTTTTTCAATTTATTCATGTCTGTGGTTTTGTCTGTAAAAATCACAATCCTCCCATTACTTATCACTTATTTAGATGCACATTTAGATGTGTGCTTGTCGCGCAGGTGTGTGTAGGTGTTTTCCTCCTGCTGTGTGTGTGTCCTCCATGCTGTAATTAGCGAGGCTGCTCTTCAATAATGCAGATACTGAGGAAGAGCCAGTACAGTGTGTGTGTTTGTATGCCGGTGTGTGTCGCACTGGCATTTAGCGCTTAATCAATGCCTTGCACTGCCTGTGGCCACTAATTGAAGGTTAAGAGATGAGAGACCTGTGAGCCTGAGATGGCGCTGATGCAGAAGAGAGGCTCCATTCCTCTCTCTTTCTCTGCCCTTTAAAAATCCCTCTCTCAATCAATACACCCACACCTACTGTACTGTACCTGAACATATTTACCATACAGCACAAGCTTTAAATCATAGAATACAAACATTAAGCTATTTAGAGAATAGCTAATTACAGAATAAATGTACATTACATGGCAGAAAAGGGACTTGTTGCTAAGTTACCTTAAGATTTTATAGTGCTCCTGCTGGGGTGGGTAGGTAATACTTGCATAAAGTGCTTTTCCAACAGAGCTTTTATGCAAAAAATAAACAACCAAACAAAAAAAAGTTAGACATTGATTCTGCCAGAATCCCAGAGAACATTTAAAAAAAAAATTAGTATATACATTTTTGTGATTCTAGAGGTGGAAGTTATGTTTAATAATTCCTTCATTAGTTTGGATTGGATCATCTAGATTATTTTCCCATTTTTTGAAAATGTTCCCATGTTAGAGTAAGAACCATTTTGCCTTCCTGAATAAAAAGAGAAAGAGAGAGAATTTGAAGGAAGTGAAGGACAAGCTGTAACAAGTTCTTTTGAATAATTCTTACTGTTATTTCTGAAAATAAGATTAAAATGCCAAGTGAGTAATTGTCCATTCTGAGAAACCCAGACCTTGAGGTGAGTAATTAGATAATTCACTGTTGCTTGGTCAGAGATCAATGAAAAGGCTTTGTGAAAGTTCTAAGTATTTCTCCTTTGTTCTTCGCAATTTGCCGTCTGTCATACAATCAAGGCTTGGCATTAACCCCCATAAACCTGCCAAATGCGAGTGGATTTCAGCAGTGGCGTGTAACACAGTCACTTCTACTAGCCACCTTGGCTGGTTGAAAATTATATATCATATAGGCCTATACATTTTTGTCAAAAATATTGATTTCTTAATACGTACATAGCGATACTGAAATATCTGAAACGCTTCTAAAAATCTGCACAAGAGTTTCACAATACCAGCTGTGCTTTCTCGCTCTCTCATGATCTCTCCGACAGCGAGATACACACAAACCCTCACACTCATCTAAGGATCTTTGCGTCAGGTCTTAGAAGGACAGCAACCTGTCTCTTTCCCGCCACTGACAGAACTTTTTAGCTTTCTGTGTTTTCACTGTTATACGGTGCTATTACGCATCTTCTGAAATACTAGTACTGAATCAAAATACAGGAAAAGAAGAAGCAGAAACAAGTGATAGCAAATGTAAGCAGATGCATATGTAAAATTAAGCGATCATCAACATTAAACAGCATATAATTAAAAACTGCTTAACGTTACTGAATGAAATGTTGACCCAGGACAACCTCGTGTTTCCCACACATAGACTAATTTATGGCGGCGGCGGTTTTGAGGAGATATTTTGGTACTAAATAGGCCTACTATTTGTGCAATAATTATGGTCCAATAATGAACATTTAATGAATTAAAATATTTTTCTTCTAATATTTTTCTTATTTATATTACAATTAGTGTAGTAATTAAAGTTAAATAGAGAATTCCAATGCAAAGAAGCAAATTGGAGTATTTTGTGGCTGGAAAAATAATACATTTCATTTGTAATGCCATTGTTTACCCACTAGGTGCCTATATGGCTCTTTAATAAATATACATGTATCTAGTTGCTCAAAAAATTATTGCAGATCATAACTGCTTACTTATTTTTAGGTTTTGCATTTGAATACATTTTTAGACATGATCAAACACTAGATTTCTTTAAATGTGAAATTTTAAAACGTTAATAACTTACATCCTAATATTTTTAATGATACTTATATAAGCACACACAAGTGAATATTAATGAATGCAAGCAAATATAATTTAACCCAAGAAAGTTTAAAATAGTGCTAACATTTTTTCCTTATATGTACAGTAGGCTATATACATATTAATTGATACTAAATCAAGATCGAAATCGATATTTGTGCCAATCACCAACCCCAAATATACCCCCCCCCCCCAACTCCCGGCCCCGCCCGTCCGCAATCACAAATTGTTTCTAATCTGTGGGAAACACTGGACCTATAGGACTGTGAAGCTTTGGGGGTGTTGATGGACTCGATCTACTGTGTTTTGCATCTGTGTTTTGATCATAATTATGAATATGATCAAGATGTAGTCTTTCACAAAAACTTGATTTTCTGAGCTTTTGCTCAAAATGTTGCTTATTTTAATGAAATTACCCACATTCAAGTGTTGATAAAAAAGGAAACTAGAATAAAACATGTTTTTGCTTAAAAGCAAAGGGTCTGTTCCTTCTTTTGACATATTGCATATTCAGAACAAAATATTCTGACGGCCATGAAACTTTTGTGAAACTTCTTTCAAAAATGCTGACGGGGAAATGGCTAATATTCCTGCTGCTAAATTGATAATATTAAAAATATTTATATGGCCCCCATGATATCAATGTCAAAACTGTGGCCAGTGAAAATGAGTGGCTAGTAACTTTGGAAAAGTTAAGCAAAAAAGTTAATGTCAAGCCTTGCATTAATAAAAAATGAAAACGAGATAGCTAGCAGGTGATGAACAGGGTGTTTGTGTGTGTGTGTGTGTGTGACCCCCCCCCCCCCCCCCAAGCTTCAGCAAAGCTTGTGTAAATACAACCAAGTGTCTTCTGATTGGAAATGCAGGTCTTCATTTAATAGAATCCATTTGTTATGAGACAGGCCCTATTATATTCTGCAAGCAGTCATAGGCATTGTGAGGTGTTGCATCATGGGTTGCAGCTCCACAAGGGCACAAATTTGTGCACATATATATATTTGAATTTATGTGGACATAAATGTATGCGTGTTTATGAGCATGTGCATGCGTGTGTCCTAGGTAATGCATTTGTGAGGCTCCCAGCATAATGCCTGAAGCCTTTCCATTTGCATAAGCTTGGTATGAATAGTTCAAAGCCCAGTTGGGAGATGCTGTGTGTGAAGCACACATGAATTCTTCTCTCAATTGGTCACTGAAAATCTTTTCACCTCAAGAATGTACACTTTACTTTCCCGCCTCAATCGACCCACTCCAATCAAGATAGACAATGCTTAAGCAGCAAGGTGTGGCATCTGTCTCTAGCTTTTACGAGCGTAGAGGAACAAAAAGAAGCGTCGGTTCTTTTCCTGCTTTCTACAATGTTCCACTCGCGGAGCGGGCCTCCACTCTGAAGTGCAGAGACCACATTTTGAATTATTCACTCCAAATAAAAAGCTGCATCTGTCTGTGGATGTATTATTTACGTTTAAAATGGGTCCCCCTGTCGAGAGAGGGAGATGGGGAGGGGGTATTTGAGTGAGAGGTGGGATCAACTCCACTTGTTTATCAGTCTGCCTTGAACACAGATGGCAGGTGTTTTTATTGTACTTGTTAGTATATCGTAAATTTACCTAATTTAAATTTAAATCAGATTCTATTTAAATATAAATGCTATACAATTATTATTATTATATATATGCGTGTGTGTGTATGTATGCATGTATGTGTATATATATATATATATATATATATATATATATATATATATATATATATATATATATATATATATATATATATATATATATATATATATATATATATATATATATATATATATATATATATATATATATATATATATATATATATATATATATATATATATATATATACACACACACACACACACACACACACACGCACACGCACACACACACACACCATTTTTTTCTTAAGTAGTGACCCAACACATACAATAAAACTAATTTATATTACAATTGTAAAACAGTGTCCTTAAAATCTTATAAAAGCATAAGCAACAGAAAATATAACCAACCTTTTTGTAGGTTGGTTATATTTTATTATTTGCATTTACATTATTTTAACCTGCTGTTCATCACATTTGTGATCCATTTTTTGGTTTATGACCCGCTGCTCTACTTGGCATTGTAAATGAAGATACTTAGTTAACCCCCATTAAAAACACCTTTCCATCTAAATGTAGTTGGATTTAAGCTTTTAATGGACTTAATGCAGGAATTAATATATTAATAATCATATTATCTAAGTAAGAAATGAGGGCAAACGGGTACAGGAGTTGGAGCTCAAAGTTCCCTCCGGAACTAATTATGAAATTGAATATGCAATTGAGGTGGAGCATACCAGTAGAATTGATAAGTGAGCTGAGGTTAAAGAGGTTGTTACATGTCTTCTTTGTTGTGATTGGCTGGATAATGTCAAGCTCCTCCTACCTGCGTTGTGTTTCGAGCACCCATTAACAATCACCTTAATTCCCCTTCACATCCACATATCAACTGGGAACACTCAGACGACTGTTTGGTTCTTGAGAACATGCAAATCCTGTAGGTGTGTGTTGTTGTGGTGCTAGGCCCATAATGAAGCCCCAGCTTCCCTTTGTGTCCAACTCTAAGTGCTCATCTATTGATTAGATGGCAGAGGATGAGAAACAGAGAGGTGGGATATACTGTGAGACGATGCAAGTGGAAGGCCCCAGTGTGTCTGGGCTCCTAATGGACTGATCCGATGCACTCTCGCTCCATCTCCCCCTCTTCTCCATTTCACTGTTTTCACTCCTATTGTTTTGTGACAGTCTCCAGGCCGCAAACTGTTTACATCGCTTTAAACAGGCCGCATACTCCAAACATATCCATCTCTACCTATATCTATACCTCCATCTGTGTGAGCTCAACTATAGCTGCTCTGCTGACTTTTTCACACATGCTGAATTATTTACAAGAAGACACAGTGGGGAGAGGAAAAAAAAAAGAAAGGATGTGGTGTTATGGTAGTCAAGACTTCCATGAGGAGAAATGCACAGTATTATTTTGCAGTGGGACATGACAAGGACATCTAAAACACCTGGAGAAACTATTCAATAGCATTTCCATTCGTTACAAATTCAGTTTGTGAAACCTGGGAAATGAATGATTTTTGGACACTTCCCCATTCAGCCAAAAATCTGTTTCATAAATGTCATGTGGATATTGATGTCATGACAATACCGATTGGGTAATGGCATCACAAGAATGCATACACTAGCAACTATTCTGAGCTGTGACGTGAAAAGCAACATACTGGAGTTATATAAGTCCATATATACTGTATAACTCAAAAACAAATAAGGTACTGCCTGGCAAAAAAAAGTCTCTGTAATATAATGAAATATTTATCAAATGTTTTTCATGGGTTACTTTTGAATGACCGTTGGTGGAGAGAGAGAGAGTTCAGTAGTTCTCACCCTTTCTGACTCGAAGGCCCGGCATTGCCTCAAGAATATTGTGACCATGATCATGTATGCTGAGATATTTCTGACAGATTTTAGGAATGGTAATATATTTTTTAAAAATATGAATAATTCATTTCAAATTAAATAATTCATTTCCAGACTGAAACTCATGATTAAGTTTAAAAAAAAAATATATATATATATATATATATATATATATATATATATATATATATATATATATATTATAATTATAATTATATAATTATAATTATATATATTATAATTTTACTCAGAAATTGTGATTTCTCATAAATTTCTACCTGAAACTATATTTTAGAGGTTGACTAGAAAAACGTATTTATTATAGAGATTTTCAAGACTTTTTCACGACTTTCCCAAGTCTAGAAATTACACTATCAGTTTAATTTCTAGTTTTCCAAGACCATGGAAACCCTGGTGCTTAAATAATAATTATGACAGTTGTTGAGCGAACAAATGAAATAAAGCAGATTATGTCAGATTACATGTTTACCTAATGTTATATGTATGTATGTATGTATGTATATTAGGGGTGTAACGGTTCGGTTCGTACCTCGGTTTTGAAGTCACGAGTCGGTACGGGTTCGGCACAGCAGTTTTACAAAATTGCTTTTTATTTATTTCTATTAAACAGTGGTTTACTGAAAAAAAAATTAATTTATTTATAATTTTATAAAATTAAATTAATTAAATTATAACTAAAAGTTTATTGAAGATGCTGTAAACAATATAGGGAGCCCTTACTTGCACATTAATATTAAAGGTTAGCAGGTCCAAACTATTGGGAATTTATTTATTTACCTAATAAATTCAGTTACTATTTATTTTTAGGTATAATAATCAACACTCAAATAACACATAGGGCACAAACATGTAAACTTCACATAAGGCAGTTTTTGCAATAACTTCTAAATCTAATTATAAAATAGTTTTTTTCTCCAATTCGTTGTTGAAATATAATCATTTATACAGTGTCTGTCGTTTTCATGATAGATTTATTTAAACATACATGAAATAATCAAGACATCACTTACAGGTTAAGTAGAATATAACGAATATATATAGGTGAATATAGTGCATATATTTAGAGAAAGAGTTGATTTCTCTAGTCTAGTGAACTAACAGCTGTGGACACTGAATGACTCCTGAGGTAAATGTGATGCTACATGACATTGTTTGGTTTACAAGCAGTAACATTGAGGTGTTTCCGCTGTTGAAACACTGATTGAGTGATTACACCACATATAATACGTGACAGTAAGTTGTAATGTATCCTCAACATACCTTCAGATGTTCATTCATGTTTATTCTTTAGGAAGAGATGATTGATCGCTTTCACGTGCATGTGCGTTGCGCGGCCACTTGAACTGTGATCAGTGATCAGTCATGCCACATTAAAGAGCGTCAAAACGGCATTTATCGATTGAATCTTGTGATAAAATTGGCTGAATACTTAATATGTTCGTGTGGGAACTCGGACTGAAGTGTGTTCCGCGCTTAAAACAAGCCTACTGTTAACTGTTAAAGATTCGGAAACACGCGTACACCGAACCGAAAGCCCTGTACCATGGGCGTCGGAACCATTGTATGTGGGTGGGACAAGACCCACCCACTTTTTACGATCAATGATATTGGACCCACTCACTTTTATCGTATCTAACATTCAGCACATGTCTGTTTATCTACCCCTAATCGATAAACACTTATTATTAAACACACGTTAGATGCTTTATTTCCACTTTTCTAATATTTTCTTCATTTTTATTGAAAATAAATGCCTTTCCGATCTGATATGTGATGGGAAAAGGGAGAAGATTGAGTTCGGCGAAAGGCGGACTCGAACCGCGGGTCAATTTGTGTCAAAACTAGACGCCGTGCATCTTACCTCTACTGCTGCTCACAATGATATGGCGATTTCCGTAATTTTGCCTTGCCGAACTATATGTTTAGCAAGGACCCACCCACATTTTTTTTGTTTCCGACGCCCATGCCTGTACGTGTACCGTTACACCCCTAATATATACTGTATTTCCTCAAATAAAAGCCTGTAGTCAATTAAACGCCAGACCTCTGATAGTGGCCGGGGGCGTGTCCAGCACGAACAAATAAAGGCCGGTCTCAAATTAAAAAAATTTAATGTGCATTCAAGTTCAGCGTAATGTACAGTAGGGTTGTGCCGAAGGAGCGAAACCATCGTGACCATCGTCCCCCGCTGTAAGTCTTGCGAGTGCGACGCACAATCCTGGTCTTCTATACACTTTGCATGGATTGCTCTGTAAATTAAATTGAGAATATAACTGATGCATATCTGCTATTTTAAATACTGTAGTCTATGAGAGATGTGACGTGTGTTAGTCTGTGAAAGCTACACAAATGATCTTGACAATCTCTTAGCCTTTTGTTTTTTTACACATCTTACTCTGCATTTAACTTAAACTATTTTATTTTGTACAAGAAAACAGCATAGGCTTCAAAATAAATTATGTTATTGAAATATTGTAAAGTGGTCATTTGAACTACTCGAACAAACATTAAAAAAACTATATGCAAAATCAAAATTGAATAGCTCCATAACGGATCGAGAAAAGTGCGCACATTAGTTGGGTTAGTAAAATAAAGAAATTATAGTGTTTATATCGAGTCTATAAAACACAAAAGAACAACAAATATATCACAAAAAACTTTCTTTAAAGTGAATTTCGTTTTGTATAAATTGGATCTTAACTTTAATCTATGTTTTATCAACCAAATTGCCCGGATTTAATAAATAACAAGCAAATAGCCTATAACAGACAATGACATGGAGGCGGCAGCGCAGCGTGAACAACGGCTTAAGTGAACTACTAGAAAAGGAAAAAAAAACTTTAGTCAGGGGCAGCCCTTACAATTTATTTCAGATAGGCCTATATTTGATCCAGCAGGTCACAAAGGGAGTTCTGGGTTGAGCGTGCAGTGCTGAGCGGAAAGAGCTTCAGAAATGAACGTAATCTCCAGAAAGGTGCTCTCACTCTGGAGGAAATATTACGGTTCTTTCAACGCACACACCGCAACAGTCACAATATGACCTCATGTATGTTTTAAAAACACAATTCAACTTATAAATAATACTTTTTAATGGGCCACTTAAAATGTTTATTACAAATAAATTATTAAATTCTAAAGATGAATAAAATGAAAAAAAAAATTGCATTGCATTTGCAATTCTTTGAAACCACCCCACTTCCCGCGCCCCTGATGATATCTGTCCTCTGGAACGCTTTCGCTTTTAATTTAAAACAGTTTATTTAAAACAATTATTTTTTTTAAATAGATGGAATTCAAAATACAGACCTGCCCCTAATAAAAGCCTGCTTCAAATAACCTTCTGCAGTTCAGGTAAATAAAGGCCCCGGCTTTTATTTGAGGAAATATGGTATATATATTAAAATGGCTCATTTGAATTCTGCTGAAGGCATTCAGAATATGTGTGCTCGTAAGTGATCGTTTGTCTTTTGTAGTTTAAATAATAAATAACTTCTGTCCCTTTAAGACCTGACGCACGCATGGATCCAAAACACTGTTCCTGTGAGTTGGTTATGACTGTGTTTACGTTAAAACTCACCAAGATGGGCATTGAGATATTTTTGAGTGTATTTGACAATTAATAAGCTGGAAAAAGGAGCTCATTTTTGCACTTGTAGGTCAGAGGTGGCTTTATTACGGTATGTGTGTGTGCGCTTCAGATGCGAGTGCGAAATCTCATACCGGTCACACCAACACTAACAGGCGGTCATGAGGAAAAATCCAGCAGAACACCCGTTCGCCATGTTCAGAGGGTTAACCGGACTGAATGAGAGGAATCGGTTACATGTCAACTCGCTGTCGGTCAGAGAGGAGAGCACAGCTGATATCGATACTGTATAAAATGAGTATCGTATCGTTTCAGATATTTCAGTATCAATACATATCGAAATATGGATATTTTTGACAACACTAGTAGGCATACACACAGGTTCGAAGACTCGTTCTCTCGCCCCTACAGTGCAATTCGGCTAGGTATACATTCACGCTAAAATATCAAGGTGAAAGTCATCATAGCTTGCGTAGTATAGACCAAGCTCCCAACCCAACTTTGAGAATAGATTAACTGCAATATTTTTTTTATCGCCCGACAAAAGTCTCAACGCCGATAAGGGCCCACCACAAATATAAATATAACGCAGCTCTGTTTATCACATTAGATGCATCTGAGTGTGTTGAAAAAGGATGTTGTGACGTCACTCTGTGCTAAAGAGTTTCTACAAAACTAAAACGGAAACCTAATAGTTGGTAACTAACAAATAGTTGGAAACATTTGGGATATTGTAAGTACTCAACTGAACAAAATATAAAACACTGGCCTAGTGGTTTTCCGTAATCTCCACCCCCTGGTTGAGGAAAAACCTGGTGTATTTAAAGCATCTGCCAGTAGGGGCTAAGTGGGCCATGTTAACTATCAATCTTATGCATCGTTAAAACCGAAAATTACATTTTAGATTAGTCAATTGTTATCTGAGAGCATTGACTGTAAAATTAAGGCCGAACCAACACCATATCAGCACAGGAGGAAATGTGCGGAGCGGATCACGGCTCACTGAACACACGTCATTATTGCTGGAACGCCTCTGTTAGCATGTGCTTTTGAACCCAAAGACCAGTACGGATTTAATGCTTGTGTGTGTGTGTGTGTGTGTGTGTGTGTGCTGGCTTTCTTGTAGATAGCCTTGTATGTGTGCTCATGCACACAGTAATCAGCCTCTCTGCATGTGTTCAGCATTAATTTATATATATGTATGTGTGTGTGTGTGTGTGTGTGTGTGTGTTTTCATGGCGTACCGTCATCATTTTCCATTTGAAGTATGAAGAATTCATAAGCATTCATGGCTCAGTTGTTTTGTGTGTGTGGGTGAGGTTTTGCCTATATTTTTAGGACCAGATATCTCCACAAGGATAGTAAAAACTGAATTCACCTACATTTAACAAACCAGCCAAATGTCCCTGTGAGGAAAACTGCCTTGCAGAAAAAATATTGTGTTTCTGTGAGGGTTAGATTAAGGAGTAGGGGATAGAAAATGAGTAGCTCTGTTTAAAATCAATAGAAGTCATTGGCTGATTTGTTTAGTGTGCAACTAACAATGTGCTTCGCTGTGTATCACTTCATGTTACATGCTTCAATGCATTGCCCTGCATGTATGTATTTGTGTGTGTTGATTTCTCTGGGTTAATGTACTTCATAATTTCTGTCTGTGACCCTCAGCAGTGCTGTATGCATTGAGAGGAGGGACAGAGAGAGAGAGAGAGAGAGAGAGAGAGGGAGAGAGGGGTGCTACGGTCCTCAATAGAGCTTCACTGAATACCAGTAATGGCTGGAGGGGGAGGGGATGGAAGAGAGGGGGAGAAAAGAAAAAGGATGGAATATAAAGGGGGGAGATGTGCATTGAAAGGGCTCAGTCAGTGAGACTGCTGGTGCAGAGCTGCTGCTTTCCAGCCATTTAACACAGAGAGAGCAGAAGTTAGCCAAGCAGCCTTTCTTCCAAGTTCTGTCTATCTTTTTATCATTATTTCTCTGTATCTTGCATCATATCCTCTGCATCTAAGTTTCACTAAGGGCAGTATCCAGGGATGTCATGCACCTACACTACCGGTCAAAAGTTTGGAAACATTACGTTGTTTTAACGTTTTCTCACCAAGGCTGCATTTATTTGATAAAACATGCAGTAAAAACAGTAATAATGTGAAATATGATTACACTTTAACTGGCTTCTGTTGTAATAATATATTTTAAAATGTAATGTATTCCTGTAATGACAAAGCTGAATTTTCAGCAGCCATTACTTCAATCTTCAGTGCAGCCATTAAATGCAGCCATGGTGAGATTGAGACTACTTCCAAAAACATTACAAAAACCATAATGTTTCCAAACTTTTTTCCGGTACTGTATTTTGTCTGAGGGGGCACCAGAGACAGGCTTGGCTTACTTGGGACCCTTGGCGAGAAATGTAAATATTAAGTATAAGTAAATACTACCTTTCAAAAGTTTTGGGTCACTAAGAATGAACCCTTATTGTCATCCAAAATGACAATAAAAACATTTATAATGTTAAATAAAAGATGTGGCCAGAAGTGGTGTCTGGAGGGGATATTTTTTATGAGGCTACAAGTTTGATTTAATTATACAAATTTGAGGACATTTTTTATGTATATATTTAAATATGATAAATATGAGTGAACAACAAAACACTAAACTTGGTTAAGGTATGTATCTGATAAAATTATTTGTCAAAATAGTACAGCTACAGATTTTTTTTTTTTTACTATGCAAAAGAAAAAAATGCATAGAAAAACAAAAAGCTCACAGGAAAAAGCATACATTGACTACAACATAATCAGTTGTTAATATTTGGTTGGGACTCTCTTGTTTCTGCACGTTCATAATTTATTTGAATGACAGCCTGGTGAGAAATGATGTCCACATAATTTGCCATTTTTCATTGCGTTATCACAAATAAATCAATTTACTCCAAGCACAACTATGTGATATGCTTACAAAATTTTAATAAGATTTGAATAAGGGGTGAAGATGCCAATTTTCCTAGGCCGGACATCACTTTTAGCCACTACTGTGTGTGTGTGTGTGTGTGTGTGTGTGTGTGTGTGTGTGTGTGTGTGTGTGTGTGTGTGTGTGTGTGTGTGTGTGTGTGTGTGTGTGTGTGTGTGTGTGTGTGTGTGTGTGTCTGTCTGTGTGTCTGTCTGTGTGTGTGTGTGTCTGTGTGTGTGTGTGTGTGTGTGTGTGTGTGTGTGTGTGTGTGAATGATTTGCACAGAAATTCAGTTTGCTTCATTTTGATTTCATGAATGAAGTATTTTTTTCATCATTTTGAACTACATTTGATCTACATTAAGATGCACATAACTACCAAGTGATAGCAGCAATCACTTGTGAAAATGGATCCTCAAACATTAAAATGTAAAAAAAATTGGACATGACATAAAAGCTGTCCACAATGGACGCGACAAGGCGACTGTTGCAAATCCATTTGTACTTCATATCAGAAGTAGCACAAGTGCTTGGAGTACGTCAAAAATAGAACGGAGCTTCAGTTTACTGTCAGGAATTTGTCGTGTCAAATTTGTCACAAGCAGTGCCACATCCAGTGTAGACAGCATCACTGATTATAATGGGAGGTATATGCTTTTGCAGCTGCTCGCATCTGGTGTAGACACAGTGTAATCCTTAATGCAGCCAGGGGAATTTAAGATCACCCGTTTAACCACGTCAGACGGTCACACCGAATGAGTAAAAAAAAAAAAAAAAAAGCCTTAATCCTAAATATCTTAATCTAGTCACCTTGCAGATTGAATGGAATACAATAAAGCCATAGATTATCTGCATTTGCAGTAATTTTGTGTAATGATTTGCAGATTAGCCAGTGGCCACACTGTAAACGTCAAAAATAAACCACTCTAATCACTCTGAAGCTTCTGCAGAGGGAAATTAACGACATGTGAATGAGAATGCAGTGTACTGTACGATGTCGAAGTGTGCTATAAATCGAAGATTAATAAACAGATTGATGCAATGGCCTCTGTAACCTTGATAATCCTAGGTGGGTGAAATATTTGTATGAGCAGTGGTTACCACTGGTTACATATGCATTTCTAGGGAGTCCGGCGCAGGCCGAGCAAGTGACATTAAGGATAATGGGAATGATAGGGTTAGCTTTTTCCTCTTTGGTCTAGTAAATGTAGCCTTTCAAAATGAAAGTCTCTTCATATACCCTCTCATTTAATTTATTTTGCCTCATCTCTTTTCCTTTGTAGCATGCATATGCCAAATTAATGCAAATTTAAACCTTTTAACCCTGATGTTAAAATAAAAGGCACAAGTTATTTTGTATATTTGTGTTTTTGTCTGTCCAACACATACTCATCAGGAAAGTGTTTCATGGAGTGCCACACTTTGCTTGGTTATTTATAGCTAGCAGTGTTAGCATCCTTACAGTAGCACCACAACGTGTGCTTTTTCATCTAACTGTGACAGTACGATAATCTAATTCAACAACCCTTATCTTAATGAGTCTTATCATTATCAAACTAATGCAATCAGTCGGGCTACATTTATATTTAGGCCTCCCGTCAAACAAGGCGCTCTTGTTCAACTGATGATAGCGTGTCTGTTTGTGCACACTCGTGTGGGTGTGAATGTGATTTATTATTGCCTGTTAATTTTATCCTATTTTATTCTCTTTTGTTTGTCATTTCATACTGTTTACCTCTTAATATATGGACAGGAACATATCGTCTTTCTGTTTTCTGTACTGCCATTCTTTTATTTTCTATCATGGACTTTCTATCTCAGTGGGTAGATTTCATTCATTTTTCCATAAGCTGTGTTGCGCTGCTAGGAAACCACCGGTTGCCTTAGAGACAGCTCATCGGCCACTTGGAGTGGAAGACTGGGTTTGCATATGTGCCATTTTAGCCTCCATTTATGGGCTTCATTTATGCCATTAATTTTCTTTCTCTATCTTTCTTGTACCTCTCTTTTTCTGTATTCATTTTGTTGATGCTGATAAAGAAATATAATCTTGCATCATGTTTGTGATAAATAATACTGCTAATTTCCTTGTTTTTGTTGAAAAATAGTAATATAAGCCATGTTAAGAAGATCTTTCAGTACACCTGTGTAATTGACATTACACCTCCCAATTCTCCAAACACACTCAAGTGTCCTTTACAAAACTGATGACAGCTTAGAGATTCCACCTACAATTAGCACATCCCACTGTAATGACCCAGTGAGTCCGTAGCTAATGAGGCACACAGTGGCTCTGCTCCCTTGTCTCATGCCGACCCGCAGGGATTCTATATGCTTTGTGTATTTGTCAGCCTCACTTCAGCTTAAGTCAGACACATCTTTACTTTTCCTCCTGTGTGAGCACCTTGAGCTCAGCCTAATTACTAAGCCAGTACAGCTCTGACTGCAGCCTGGACCCTGATGCCTTATTCTGTCGTTATTCGCAGACTCTGTTGCAGTGGATTTCAGCATCTTATTGGGTGTTATACATGTGGGCAAAAGGAACTAAGGAGTCAAAGGTCTACACTGGGACTAAATTAAAGCCTGAACTTGGCCTGTATAAATGAGATGCTGTGGCCAGACCTGTCAAATTTTAAGACTGAGGGTGCATTTACACGACGACGATGTACTAAAAACGGAAAGCGTTTTTTCACGCGCAGATGTCAACGTTGTCAACAGGTTATCCCCGTTCACACGGATCCACGAAAACGACTAACAAAGCTGTATTATGCTGCCAGTAGTTGATGATGTCACTTTGAAAAGAAACACTACGCACCCATAGACTTATAATACACATGGGCATGATGTCTCTGTTTTCACAAATTCGCATTTACACAGAGATGATAATCGTTTTAAAAAGTTTTCTGGTATCGCGTAAAACGTTTTCTGTTTTTAGTTGAAAATGGTGGCGTGTAAATGGCCCCATTCAGATGGCAGAAGCTCAATGCATTTAGGCATGATCTGCTGAAGTTCAAACTGAAACTGGGCATCAGAATGGGGAAGAAAGTTGATTTAAGTGACTATTAAAATATTATATTATGTACAGTATGTACACTACCATTTAAAGGTTTACGGTCAGTAAGATTTTTTATATTCTTATGTTAATAATGTGAAATATTATTTAAAAAAATTCCACCACCACATTGTAAATGGATGTTAAAGCCTTCTTTAAAAAAGAAACGTTGAGTGCTAGTGGGCACTGTGTTAATCGGGTTACTGATGGGGATGACTGTGTTGATCAGGGCACTGATGGGGGTTAAAATGTAGAGGAAACTTACCGGTTTTGGTCTAGAGTGTTAAATGCGTGGTATTTGGTATCATGATAGCATTTTTTTGGCCTGCAGCTAAAAATAAATATAGTTGAAAGAGGCCTGCAGTGGTGGCAGATCAGGTATGCAGCAGAGAGGAGAGAACAGCACACTTTAATAAATGCCAGGCCTCAGCAGACTCCACACAAACCTGCAGGCCTGTGGAGAGAGAGAGAGGGGGTGCGGAAAGAGACAGTTCCATCTTGTCTGTGTCAGTATCTCTGTGGATGAGAGAGAGTGTGAAAATCAGCAGAAGAAGCACATGAAAACATAAGCTTGTTAAAGGGATAGTTCAACCAAAAATTTACCACTTTTGAATATGTAACAATGTACCTCTATGTAGCTGTTTTCCATACAAATAAAAAATAAATAAAAGAACACTATAAAAGTGGCTGATACAATGGTGCACCATACAGTAAATCTTCTCAAGCCATATGATAGCTCTGTTCGACTGACAAAAATACAAGTCATTATTCTTAGTCTTCCAGCAAGCTGTTTTGAATTCGAGAACCAGGGGCTTTCGCACTGGAGGAACTTTTTCATAATTCCTAGAACTATTGGCAGAAATACCCGCATGTTTGCACCGCAGGAACTGGGAACGATTTTAGTTCTAGGAACTCCTCTTGGGGGAACTAAATTAGCTCCTACTTCAGAGTAGGGTCTAACCCAGAACAATAGGAACTACCAGTGACGTAAGTGTATGCTAGTTGGCTGAATGCACGCGAAACACCAGGCATGCTCAGGCTATAGTGTTCTCAGTGCCGTCAAAATAAAAGTGACTTAAATTAAAGCACTTGAATAGAGCACATGAGACAATAATAATAAAAAAAAAAATCAACTAAAATATACATTCAACTTTAGAAAAACATGAGGGGTGAGAAAATAATGACTGAGTTTAAATTTTTGAGTAGGTGAACTATTCCTTTAACCAGACATTTTTTCCCCTTTCATAACTAATCCATTTTTCTCCAACCTGACATTAATCAAATAAGTGCTTCTGATGGTAGGTGGGGGGCAGGGTTTAGAATGTAATTATTAATGTGAATGTAATTATTCCTCCATAAATCCCAACAGAGAATTCCCCAGTGTGTGATGAGTGCGTTGGTGTGCTCCACTCCAGGAAGAGTTTAGTAAGGGCAGGGGCAGAGAGCAGAGGGAGGGGTGGTCTGACCCCCCAAAAATTGTGGCCTGTCAATTTCTCCCTCTCTCTGAGTCACTGAAGAACCCTGATGATGCAGAGGGGAAAGAGAGACAGGAAAAGAAATGGAGGTATTTTGATGTTGATGCCTCAGTAATGGAACTGCACACCTTTCCTTTCAAATGCTTTTCAGCTCAGCTTTATTCTCTGGGAGAACTTGGACAGGTCAGGCTGACATGCGGAAGGTTTAACATCTCTGCACTCTAGTGGGTGCCATATATGGCCCTATTTAAGGGCCTATTTACACTTACAGGTCACTTCATGCGTTTTCACTGATGATAATAAATGTTTATAGCCTGACGTCGTCATACTCAATTCTAGTCAGAATTTGAGACTGATACTGCTCCGTTGGGCTGTGATTATGGGGCGTGTTTCAACCGAACCAGGAAAGACCTCAATTGGATAGACCTACAACCAATCAGAGCAACGGAGCGACGCATAACGTTAGTTGTCAAATGTCAACAGAACTCAACTGCACTGTGTTGCCAAGTCCGCGGGTTGAAGCGACCCCAATTATGTGATATACAGACCCAGGAATGCGAAATTTAGCAGGCAGTCCAGCCAAAATAACACATATTTTACACCCCAAAATGCCATTTTTCCCGGAGAACACCCCCACCCGGAAAGCTATTGGGCTTGTTTTTAGCTAGTTTTGAGTAGCAATTGGGCGAGTTTTGCTGTAAAAAACCTGTCTGCACGCACGCTAGAATAAGTCACGTTAGAAGAAAAGATGAGTGTAAACGATCTTTGCCGGTGTTGTAAAAAAAGAATTTAAGGATACACAGAGTACTTACCAACACGATCATCATTTCTGAGAGAAATAGCAAAGGTGAATGCATATACGAACAAGTTCTCCGTTTAGGATTAGAACAAATTCAACCCAAGCAAGCGCCTTTGATGAAGTGGATGATTACGTCACTGTTTATCATCTGTCCATCATCGTCTAAAGCCCGCCCTGACAATTTCATTGGTCCGAACAGTTTTTGTTCGGGCATAATTACTTCTCTATGGATCAAGTCCAGACCGAACTGCCGGTGCAAAAAATTTTGTGGGCGGGGCTAAGTTCGTCTGGCATCCAGGCTAAAATGTTTAGCTGATGATAAACAAAATGCAGCTCATATATGTTGCTTTCGTTGATGTGTACTCCATTAAATTTGCATATAGCATGGGAATTGAAGATCAGATTTATATCGGTTTTGTGGAGACACATTTTTGTGGCCAAGTGTAAATGGAACCGTTTAAACAAATCAGATATCAAATATCAGTAAAAACGCATGGTGACCAGGTGTAAAAATGCCCTGATAAATAAAAAAGCAGAGAAACTAATTGGCAATAGAACAAAGATTAAGTAAACCAGTTAAGTAATAGCACTTGACTTTTCAGAAAATAAACATAAATAAAACTAAACAAAATTAAAATAAAAAAATCAATTATTGTGTGAAATTACAGTACAAATTATACTTATTATAATTCTAATTAGCATACTTTCTGGTGACAGTGCAGGGACAGCATTTGGTATTCAGTGTTACTGATGTAGTAGAAAGATATTTTTAAAAAAAAATTCAGTATCGACATCGTACCAAAACGTCCAATAGCCTTTCATTCTCAGCAGACAGACATTAACCAGTCACAGAGATAGATTAGGGGTTTGTGGATGCCAGAAAAGAGAAAATTGATCTTAAAATTGACTTATTGCTTAAGGAGCATTGATTTCCTTCTTCAATAACTACATGGCATGATGTTATGAGAATGACAGATGAATGATGTTTGAAGCAGTAAGAGAGAAAGCATTTGATTGGTCACTGTGCCAGGTGGGTGTGGTCTCCCCGAAGTAGGGCGTGTCCGTGTTGGTGAGTAGATTGACAGAGGTGTGGTCTCCGCTTTTGAGGACCTCCTGCGATTAGGCCACAACTGGAGCCTTCAGCAGGAGAGCAGAATAACAGCTAAATATTTCATCAAATCAATAATTTAACAGCTGCCATGGGAGGCAAATAGAGAGAGATGGAGATGAGAGAAAGAGGGGAGGAGATAGAGTGAGAAAGTGGGAGGGGAGGGTGAGATACAGAGAAAACGAAAGAGAGAACACCAAATCTGCAATCACATTCCCCAAGAAAGGCCCAGTAACCATAGTAACAGGAGATGACTGTCACATGATGCGGAGGAGTGGAGCAAGAGGGAAAGGGACCTATGAAAGGAAGAGGAGAGATGAGAATCACGGGACGGAGTGAGTCGAGAGCAGATTGAGTCGAGTTCTGTGTTGCCTCAATTCTGCACCATGTCAGCAGAAGCCAAAAGCCTTCCCATCATCCAGACTGCTTTCTTATGAGTGTGACATAACAATTGTGAAGAGAAAGAGAGAGACGTTAAGACTGATGAACTGGGATGAGGGAGGGGGCAGAGGATGAAAAAATCTAAACCAAAGATGCGATCTTTCTTTTGCTGTTTCATCCTGCATCTATCATCTAAGCATGACCAAAGAAAGACCATTTTCTGTTAGCTAATGGTGGCCTTGCTCTGCTCAAATTGTATTTAGCTTTATGAAACACCTTCTATGGTGGTGCTCTTTGTCGGCTGTGTAAATTCCAATGTAGATAAGCATCAAAAAGAGGCTGTTTATGTTGCAATTATATTTTTTCCCCTTGGCAGCACTGTATTGATGAGGCTGCTCTGGAATTGTGGGAAATATCCTGCACAGTCAATTAGCAATATCTAGATGTTTTTGATCCAAGTTCCCACACACATCATGTTCAGGGCAAGCATATTACATAATTCACAATATATAATTTGTGTAATATAGTATAATCTGGAGCTCTATTCCAAAACCTAGTGAGCTGCCAATTGGCTGCATAGGAAGCTGCCTTCAAAGGCACCATACACTTTACAAACCTCATAAATCACTGATTTGAAGTGTTCTGTGTAGGCAGCGACTCGTAGCTTGTGCGCTACACAAATAGCAACTAGCGATTTGATATTAGCATGCTAAGTTAACAGCTAAGTACCCTAATACGCCAAAAAATGCAAAGAAAACAAATATTAGGTAAAATATTGCATGTTTACTTTGACTGAACACATTTTTATCAATAGATTGAATGCAATATATGTTAATCATTTCTGCCTTCTTCCATTTACCTTAGTGTTTGTTTGCAGTGCCTTCTGGAATCTTTCACAAGGCTTGAGTTGCTTATAAGGTGAACTGACTTTGCAGTGATAGTTAGCCGCCTATCTACCCTTGTGAAGATATGCACGTAATTGTATTGATTAAATTATATTTACTTCTTTCAGTATTCCCGACTACGAACATGCTTAAAGAAAGATGCCCTTTGTCAATAATGTCAAATTTAAAGTTTTTCTTTAAAGTACATTTTAAATCATTATATTTAAATAATCTTTTGTCGTGCTTTAAACAAGTGCACTTATTTTTATGCGACTTTATACTAAAGGACATGTAAAGCACTTGATTATAATTTTAACTGTAGTGTTTCAAGTTTCAATAAATGAGATAAAATAAAGGCAAAGGAAATAAAAAGATAAATTCACAAATTAAATCAGAGACAACAGAAGTCAAATGCAAAACTTAAAGAGTTTTAAGTAAAGATTTAAAAATCTGTCTATTTGATATTACATTTAATATAATACAAGTTGCAATGGAAATTACATTCAAGTATATTTTAGTTTACCATAAATGCTTGACACTTTCAAAAGACAACAGAAGTAATTGTGTCCTGTTTAAAGGGATAGTTCAACTCAAAAATGATACACCTTAAAGATATTTTGAAGAATGTCGGTAGCCAAACAGTTGATGGGCCCCATTGATTTCCATAGTATTTTTTTTTTTCTAAACCTGCATGAATTTCTTTTCTTGAAATATCTTGCCCAGGATGGACAAGTCAATGAGGTCCATCAACTGTTTGGTTACCCATATTCTCCAAAATATCTTCGTTTGTGTTCAGCAGAAAAAATAAATTCATTCAGGTTTGGAACAACTTGAGGGTGAGTAAATGACAGAATTTTCATTTTTGGGTATCCCTTTAAGACCTACATTAGTGGGTCAAAATAATTACTCTAAAGTTTAGCGAATTGCATTTAATATGAATTTAAACTATAATTCATTTAATTACAAATAACATGCAATTAAGGGTCGACATACTAATCTTGAAACATTAGAGTTCAAATTATAATCAAGTACTTTACATGTGCTTTAGTATGATTAAAAAGATGTTTGAATACAACTGACTGTTGTAGATCTAGAATGCTTGTTAGTAACAGTGTGCCTCTTGTGTATCAGATCAAATCATATCATCTTTATGAGTCAGTGGTTTGTCATCCTTCTGGTGTCCTAGGCCTAGAGGACTATAGTATTACATTTACATTTTATATTTATGCATTTGGCAGACGCTTTTATCCAAAGCGACTTACAGGGAACTTATTACAGGGACAATCCCCCTGGAGCAACGTGGAGTAAAGTGCCTTGCTCAAGGACACACTGGTGGTGACCGCTGGGATCGAATCTGCAACCTTCAGTTCCATGGTTTAACCCACTGGACCACCATCTCTCAGTATTAGTCAGTGCAGGCCTCAGTATGACCAGACCCATCTGATTGGTTCTCTCCTCGTGTTTTTATGCCATGGTGCTGTACTACAGTCTCTCCTGATGTGACTTTCTCATTGTGTGTGAACCAGACAAACCCAGCAGCTGCTTAATAATGCAGGTCTGCCTGTGTGTCTGTCTTGGTGATAACACGATCATCTCACTGTCTTAAGAAGATAAAGGCAGGAGATGAACAGCCATCACTGCATAGCGTCCCATTCTGTGGAACATACGGCATTATTCATCTACATCATCACATTTCTTGTCATGGGTTTACCTCTCTGCCACAGAGACACAGCTCAACAACCACTTGATGAAATAGCGGGTCTGCCTCTGTAAGTTTTGCCTTCTTTTTGAGCTTGTGTTTTTCTCACTCTGTTTTAAATACAGGCTGATTATGATCATATTGTTTCGATTCATATTTGTTAATATTTATGTATTTAGCAGATTCGCTTATCTAAAGCGACTTACATTGCATTCAAGTTTTGTTTTACTTAGTATTACTTTGGTCAAAATATTGCTAGACGCCAGAACCTTGCTATGCCACAGTGTTAGTCAATGCAATTTCGCTAACTTAAATGTGATTGCCACTACTAAAATTGTACATGGACATAGACCCAAACACCAAATTCCTTAAATATATTATCATGATACATTATCATGATTGATAAAACACGGTGAAGAACCAATGTGGTTCCAACTAATGAAGTACATACAGTAACAGTAGTAGTGTTTTCTCATTTCATACAGTACACCAGGGATCCTCTAGGATCCACTGTTCTTTCTCTGTACGGGTATACAGTTTGCAGTCTGGAAGATACCAGGATAAATCGATGAAGTGTATGAACGAGGGAATCGCTTGTGAGTCACTGAGAGATGAATTGGAGATGTCATCAATAGCTTGCTATTCTGTTTTGTAATTAAAGCTCATTCTGAAGGGACATTGCCTCCATGCTTGACTTTCTCTGGCTTTCACACCTCTGTGCTATTAACATCACCAACACTTACTGAAGGAAGTGCAGCTAGTAGCATTTCCCTTATTTCGTACAAGATGCCATGGAAATTAATTTAGATAAAGTAATAATTGATTTGAAACTCCTTATGAGGACTTTTGTTAACACTCAAATCATAACAAGGATTAGGAAACCCAGATGTTTTCTCAGAGAAGGCAACTGACTAAGTTAACATTTAAATAAATCCCAAACAAATACTAGTGTCTAGCAGCCAACACTAGCGAATAACGAAGGATGAAACATCTCTTTTGGCTCTATTGAATTCATTGAGCTCTCATAGATACATTTTGGCATGACTGTAAAGGTCCATGTTCACAGAAATGGTGTAAACGAATGGATTAATTAGCAGCTCGCCCACTCGGAGCACCTCTTTCGGTCATGTCCGTATTGAAATACACTAAAAATCTGTTTTGTTTTTTATGTTAAGTCCACCCCATGCCAGTGGTTGTAACCTTGAAAAGCAGATTTGTAGTTTAAAATCATATCTTGGGAGTTGTGTCATGGACTTTGATAAAGTACTTGAGCAGGGTCTATACATCTTCAGCAAAGCAGAGCATCTCTCTTTCCTCTGTGCTAGTTTAAAAGGAAAAGTTGCTATTGTCAGTGATAGATTATTAGACCACTGCCCTTGGGGCTGATGAGAGACTGTATGTTACTCTCTTATAAATTGCAAGATTAGAAGCCACCTACAACTATCACTAGAACACCAACAAAACTAGATTACTAGATTGATTATGCCATATTCCAGTTGACCTTCACTGTACATCATACAGTACCATGCACACTCATCTATCTACTGTCTACTGAGTCGGCAGCTATCACCCTGTAGCCCAAGACTCATTGCCCGCTGAAGCTAAGCAGGATTGATTCTGGTCAGTAGCTGGATGGGAGAGCTCCTGGGAAAACTAGGATGCTGTTGGAAGAGGTATGTTAATGAGGACCGTAGGGGGCGCTCACCCTGTGGTCTGTGTGGGCCCTAACGACCAAGTATAGTGATGGGGACACTATACTGTCAAAAAAGCACCGTCCTTTGGATGAGACGTAAATCCGAGGTCCTGACTCTCTGTGGTCATTATAAATCACAAGATGTCCTTCAAAAAAAGAGTAGGGGTGTAATCCTGGCATCCTGGACAAATTTGCCTTTTGGCCTCTGTCTATCATCATGGCCTCCTAAACATCCCCATATATACTGATTGGCTTTGTATATATACTGACCTATCCATCTATCGCCACATGAGAGACATTGAAACTGATCCCATATCCTGTCTCGTGGACACACTGTGTCCATCTCAGCTGTGATCCAAATAAGATGTCCCATAATTAATTGTGACGTGTGTTGCGATGTGTAAGGTATCACAAGGTAATTGCAGATACCCAGTTTGAACTACCCAGCATTATTGTGTTGCCTTAACAATGCCAGACACAAACACCATCATGTTGTGTCCACCAGCGACACCCTCAGAACTCAACATGAGCAGTGCAAAAGCCTAATGATACTCTGAGGAATCCAACATTTTCTGTAAAATGACAGTTCTATTGTATGTGTGTTCATAGTGCCTACTTGCGTCACTCTTACAATAATTGTATTTACACCAGGTGCAGGGTCAGGGTGTCTGCAAGGATACTGTCCGTCACGCCGGGCTACTGACTGATCTGCGATTCAAATCTACAGTGCGTTGAGTTCTCTCTTCGCGCTGTTTCCTCTAATAAATGAATGCTGATGAAGATTGGTTCATTCTCTTTAGTCTGCGCAAGGGCCATAATGAATAGCTATTATGTGTCTCTATGAGCCTGTTCTAAATTCAATAGGCAATCACTCAGGAATCACATGGTCCTTCGGTGCCGTGCACCTTCCCCCCAAAAAAATCTAAAACAGAGGTAGAAAGAGAGAACGAAGAATGAGAGGCGTGACCAATGCCGTGACATTAGACACAGACCCACCTGCAAGATATGCACAGAGAGACAGGAAACAGGTGCATGCCCGTTGAATCTTGTCAGCTTTGTGGGTTTATTCTTGCAGTTTTTTCAATCAAAAGAAAAATGCATGACAAATGTCCCCGTCGCAAACCTCCAGCCCTGGGACCAAGGCATCTGTCACTATAAAGACTCAAAGAGCCTCTGGACGCCAGTTTGATGTCCCATAATTCCCCGGAAGGGGTAATGTTGAGGTAATCCTCTGGTTCATGTTGTGTTGTAAAGCTCTAATAATTCATTATTCTTATAGATTATTAGACTACTTATAACCATTAATATTTTGTTCTGCTAATATTAGTACATTCATTTTTAATTTGTAAAAAAATGAATCTGATGGAAGCATCTATTAGGATTTAATGCAGTTAGAGTATGATGTGTGTGTGTGTGTGTGTGTGTGTGTGTGTGTGTGTGTGTGTGTGTGTGTGTGTGTGTGTGTGTGTGTGTGTGTGTGTGTGTTATAAGGGCTCAAGAAGGTTTAGTCATGCTGAGTTCAGAGGACTTGCTCTCAAAGGTCACACTCACTGGGGGAGAAGGAAAGGGAGGCTCCCTCAGCCAATCATACGGCCTCCTGCTGCTGATGCTGCCCCCGCTGCATCACCATGGAGATGCAATATCTGTCCCTATTGACAAGTCATACGGAAGAGGCATCCATTTTTCTCAGTTGAGAGGAATATGTCTGCATCTTCACAGTATAAAAACTTCACAAAATAGCATTAATTGTGGATTAATTAGTGGCATCCATGCTTTGTTTTTCCCCCTCGTTTTCATTCCCATGCCCCCCCATCTCACTCCTTTTAGTGTGTGAACGCTTTACTCTTTCTCACAGCAGATAATGGAGAGGGTGCAAGACCAGCCTTCTTGAACTGACCCCCATCTTCTCTTCCACTCTCTATTTAACATGGCTCTTTTCTTTTCACTCCACTCAACCAGTCCATTTCTCACGCTCTCCTCTTTTGGCTTCCGTAGTTGCATCTCTGTTGTGGATTTGCGGGATGGCGGAACCCAGCCCCTTCGAGTTGTAAGCTCGATTGTGATGTATTTAAAAGAAACTAAACGCTCTTTACAGAAGTCGTTATTGCTGTCAAGCTTTTTAAATGTGTTTGTAAAAGGGAGTGATGTCATAAGTGAGCAAGACAGAGGAAGAGAGAGGGAAGAATGAACGAGAAACAGGAAGTCAGTTGTAATGTTGTAATGTGTATATAATATATAATGGGACATTTCGATCATGACAACTCTCTGAAGAGTTTTGCCTGGTAATGGATATGACAATGATGTTAATTTATTTGGTCCTGGCGGAATAGATCTGCTACACTGCTGCTGCTGTTTTTGCTGCAGCTGCTACTTCAGAGCAAGTACAGAGACTTGCTGCTGCCAATACATACACATACATGATGCTATGAGCATGTAAGAAATGCTGCTGCTGCAAAAATAGCACTTGAAAAGAAAGTACCCATAGCAGATGAATACAGGTGGAGGGTTTCAGAAGAATGCGCTGCAAACCGCTATAGTAAACACTGACCAACTATTTAAATGTTGAGCAGCAAGTTCATTGACTGGAACCAATCAGCTTGTGCCATGTCGTCAACGGTGGAATTGTCAGCAGGTTGTGTTAAGGACCCAATATATATATTTATTTATTTATATTTATTTATATTTATTAGGGGTGGCACGGTTCACAAAACCCACGGTTCGGTTCGTATCACGGTTTTAGGGTCACGGTTTTCAGTTCTGTACGGTTCTTGTTGTTGTTTTTTCTTTTAATCGTTAACACTCCAGAAATTTACTTCAGCATACGCTATATAGCTTAATTATCCACAATTTAGGATACTAATTTTTTTATATCATGTAGAAGTTGTGTCCTAACTGGCTGTCTCCTGCTTGCGCTGTCTACCGAGTCCGACACATTGGCGTAACATTTTTCATGTTAATCATGTTAATTTTGATCAGAACAATGCACTGTGGCTTTAATTCAGAGTGAGCAGCTGACCTGATTAACATGAAAAATAACAAATTTCACCATGAAATCATGTAGTGAAGTGTTCTGTGTGTTTCACAATCACTCTGACATCCAGCGCAATTAAAAAAATAATAAAATACACGAAAACACAACACTGCCAGAAGTTTTTCCCCAAACTTCAAAGGCCTGAATAAAATTATTAAAACTAGAAGCATATCTTAACTTTAATGTTACATTTATCATGTGAACTACTTATATGTGAACTACTTATGTGAACTATGTTATATGCATGTGTGTTTGGGACAGAGGGTAATACGGTCGCATTTGCAGCAGATATGCTGCCCATCATAAATCAAAGCACGACACAGACAGGGGTCGGAGGAGAACACCGGAAAATGTGACAGAATGGATAATATTCGTCTGTATTTGCAATACACGAGCGGCACGAGCCGCGGTTCAGCTGCGCGAGACAAACGCTGCCAGTGTGCGCCCGCTCTTCAAATGCACTGCTTCTGCCCTGCCAACGTTCTGATATATATATATATATATATATTTGTTTTTTTTGTTGTTGGTTTTTTTGCTGCAGATTTCTGGGGGGGGGGGTTTGTAAGTGTGACCTGCCAATACCGATCACACTTACCGATACCGATTTACTGATTATGATTTTCTTTTTAAGCACTATCATTGACAGCATATACAAAAATATCTTCAATGCAAAGTTTCATTTTCATAAAAAACACAAAAATCATGCACTAAAAATTCAGTAATAAAATAAGAACAAATAAACAAATTGGAAACAACAGCACAAATAAATGCAATACAGTAAAGAGAGTCTGTAAAAGAGAGTAAGAGAATTAACATGACAGACAGCAGCAGGAAAATTAGACTGGTGTCACTTTAAGAGTTTTTGCACGGATTCTGTTACACAACAAGACAATGCCTTGTCTTTCTCAACTATACTTTCCAAAATGGACTGTTTAACTGAATACTCACCAAGACGGGCATTTTGACATTATTTTGTAAGTATTTGACCGTTTAAGTGCAGTAAGCCACTCATTTTTTTTTTTCCACTCACAAGCTGTTTGAGACTGAGCAGCGGCTTATTCACTCCACTTAGGTATATAGGTCAGTGGTGCAAGCGCTTTTGGTGTGAGCGCGAAACCTGTGTGAAAGAAAGCACTATTTAACCGGGGCACGGAGCAGAGTGAGCGTTTTCAGTTCATTTCTATTGAAGTTGATCATCATGATCACATGCAACTCGAGTGTGAAGCTCAACTTCTATAGGAATGAACTGAAAATACTTGCTCGCTCCGTGCCAGTGGACACGCACCGTGAGTGAGAGGAGGTGGGTGTGTGTCACTTCGCCGTCGGAGAGAAGAGAGCGAGAACATGCAGTTGACGTTATTGCCTGTGCCGCTGGAAACAAAACGGACCGGCTCGGAATTGGAAAGACGCGAGACTGATATATACTGCATATATAAACTTTCCCCCTCTTAAAATGGTGAATCGTATCAGCTGAGAGTTCTGTCTCAGACAGTATCTCTGCATCAGATTTCACTGTAGAATAAAGGCTAATCATCACAGAATGCACATAGGAACAGAGGGATCAAGACTTTACTTATGAAGTCACAGTTTCTTGCACTTTTGGCTCAGGTTGGTGGGTTTACATGCAGTATATTCTCAGCACTGTCAGCATCATTGAAGATCTGCTTTGAGTTGCTCCTTCTAAAAATCCAACACATTTGAGAGTGCCCTTAACGTTCTTCTCTTTCAAACAGAACAACTGTATTTAAATGAGGAACAGAAGATTCAAGTATTAAAATGATATGTCACATTCAGTTGCTAGTACTAGAAGAGTCACTGATTCTGCTAACTCATTTATTTCCGTTATGCTCTCTCATTCTGCCCACAAGTTTGTATAACCCAATGTTGTTATGCAAAGAGAGCTAACCATAGAGGTCTTTTTTATTTTTAGCAAGAGCCAGATTATGGTGAGGGCTTTATAAAACATTTAGTGCCAGAAAAAAGAAAAAAAGTTTTAAATATAAGCCTCCATTTTGTGAGCAAACAAGCATGTTTATTGGAAAGTAAGTGTTTTTATAGTTTCACTCAAGTATCAATGTTGACTCGAATGTTTCTGTTCAACTTCTTTGGAAGGAATAAAAATAGACACAAATGAATCAATTGTTGACACAGTAAAGCCACAATCACAATGGCAGTGAAAAAATAGCTGCAGGTCACGATTCTCAGTGCTGTCGGTTGCTAGTAGGCGTTCCAACATTGCATCACTGCTTATTTGCATAAAGTTGAACTCTGCTTGACTTTGTCTCATTACCAACGGTTGTGGTTGCTCATGTCACTGGAAAATTGCAAAATGAATGTCCTTTGTTGCCAAAAAAATAGACATTGTGAACAACCCTGAAGAGGGCTTTGAAAATGTGAAATGTTTGAGTTCATATTGACTCTTAATTGCAAACTATGGAATTATTCATTTGGATCGCAGTTTGTGACTTAGAGACAAGTCTCTTCATCACACTGATGGATGTTTTGTGTGTTTTTTTCTAACAGGCTGATGCTAAGATGGTCTGTGATGTTGTGAGCCGTATGGAGGATACCGAACCCTACTCTCCAGAGCTGCTGTCCGCCATGATCCGCCTGTGGTCTGATTCAGGCATCCAAGAGTGCTTCAGCCGTGCCCGCGAGTACCAGCTCAATGACTCCGCCCAATAGTGAGTATGGCTCTCTGCTGGAAGAACCATTAGTGTTTTTACGCTTCATTAAGGGCATTCTGCCTAAATATATGCATCTTTTATTATATCATTATATACATCACACTGCAGTCCAGTTCATTTAGAGGCATGGGGTATAATACTGTAAATTAGGTAGGTCTACGTTATTATAATATATTAATCTATAATCTTTATTTTCACTGCTTGTTTGAACAGGTCGCTTTTAGAGTATTACATGAGTACTTGTAAGGTAGAATCTGGAGTGACTTTACCAGCTCACAAGTTACATGGAATTAGACAATATAAAAAGTACAAAAGGGGAATCCAGCAACACTTGTGGTAAGGGGAACTTTAAAACAGTACATTCTAAAAATGACCAATGCAATTCGGCTTAAGAGCCTTCTTCAGGGTACCAAATTATTGGTAATTGTTTTTAATTGATTAAATTTCCCCTTACCAGAGGTGTTGCTGGATTCCCCATTTGTACTTTTTAGTTTATTGCATCAGCTCAGCAAAATGTCACTCTGAAAAATAAATTCACAGATGCAATTACAGTATCTGCTGATGAAAGGGCTTGAGCATTTGTTCTGTATGCATGTGTAATAACATGGAAAGATTTTAGTCAGCATTATATTTCGTATTTTGTGGTTTAGTCTAATAGTTTGGGAAGCCGGTCCTTGTGGAAAGTGGTGTTTAGATGAAGACAAATTACTTGCTCACAGATTGACAACGTGAAGTTGCAATGAAGTGCATTTTAGGGAGGAGAAAGACTAAGGCCACGTCCACCAAAGCGTTTTTAGCCGGCGCTCTGTGAAAACGTCTCACTGTGGGCGCTTGAGAGCGTTTTGGCAGCGCAGCGTTTTTTTCAGTTGAGACTCTTTGCTTGTTATGATACGGTATATCCACGGAAGTGTTACTAGTGTCTCATTTCACAGATAGTTTGTTTCTGTATTGATTCTATATAAAAATGCTGATACAGTGTAAAGTATTTGCTCTGGCTCTTGTTTTAAATTATTTTGTTATTATACTGTTTGTATCTTTATCTGTTGACGTTGTACACGCAGAATGTGGCGGTTGGTCTGTGTTATATTTGTCCCTCCCCTCCTTCACTGTGATTGGATGGCTGGGTGAAAAGTGACAGTGATGAGCGCTGCGTTTTGCTCAAAGTTGAACATTCTTCAACTCTCGGCGACCAGTAAAAAACGCTGAGCGTTCAGCACTTGAGAGTGAAACGTGGCGCTCCCATTGAAAACAATTGAATACACCAGCCAGGCGCGTGAAAAAACGCTTTAGGGTAGGGTAAGCAGTGTTTTTTGGAAACACTTTTTGTTGTACTGGTTGAAACTTTCTTCTTATCCTGATAGCAATCAATAATAGAAGTGGTCTAAATATTGAAAATGTACATATATCTTCTGTGATATTAGTCTCAGGACCAAAACAATTTTGTCCAATCATTGCATTCGAGCCGAATGCAATAATAGGATGCCCTACCTGCCTGTCAACATATGTTTTTGCATACCTGAGCCTTTTGCACAGACTCGCGCAGACATCAATGTAGAGTTGTAGACAGACAGTCAAACGAGCGCCACAAACAAACAGCAGCCACCTTTTACAGTTCATCCTGAACCAAAACAAGCTTATGCTGTTTTCACGCCATATCATAAGTACAGTACTTAAGAGATGGCAACCCATGATGTTCGTTCATGTGTTTTGAAGGAGGCGTGGCTTTGGAGATGCTCTGAAGGGAGGGTGGACTTGTGCTTTTAAAGCTAGCTTGCTATTGCTAGTCTCTCTGAAATCTCCTACCCTGTGTTTAGGGTGCCTAAAATAAGTTTAGGGAAAGACGTTTTTCTTCAATATTTGCATATAAACATGACCGAGTTATAATAAAATGTTCTGTCTTTTGTTCAAGCCAGTATATCACATGAATGATCAGTAAGACAAACACAGTTTCCAGTGGTGAAAACAGAAATACATTTATTTTAAGGATTTATGTATGTTTTGTGATAGATTGCTGAATGACTGAACTACAATATATGGCTATATGACATTGCTTAACAGGCTTTTTTTATATTACTATATTTAGTTGTAGTATTTTTTTCATATTCGATAACTTTACTAATATTTAAAAACAAATTCCTTGTGTGTGTAAGCACACCTGGCAATAAAGCTCATTCTGATTCTGATTCTGAAAAAGCTTTGATTCATTTCAGGAAGAATTTAATTTCAGTAGACAATGTGAATGCATACACACACTTTTTCCATTCATAATCTGCATTTGTTCACACAGTCTTTTTTTTCCGGGTGACCCAATTTAGTCACAATGTCTGCAACATTTTCGACTGTTCAGCAGTGTTTCCTAACTAATTCTGTTTAAAACAATACTATTTCCTTCTTACATACATGTAATATAATTTTATTTTCGACTTGGTATATATTTGTTTTTGTTATTTTTTTAATTCTATTATTTTTTTGTAATATTGGTCACACTGTAGGTTTTTTGTGTGTGCCAATATAAAGAAGTCATGTCTATTTAGTGTCTTTTTTTGCTGTACACAGTCTTTTATCCCATCACATTTCATTCAGACTGTTGACTCTGTTACAGACTGTTACAAATGAGTGCAAAATATATTTCCGGTGGTTGTGCTCTAGTTTTTTTAGCTGCACAGTGCACAGGAAACACTGCCTTACACCAGTGTTTATGTTTCTTAGCGTGTGTGTGTGTGTGTGTGTGTGTGTGTGTGTGTGTGTGTGTGTGTGTGTGTGTGTGTGTGTGTGTGTGTGTGTGTGTTTACACTAAAGACATGGCCAGCTTGACAGGTACAACTTGTATGTCTAAATCATTATTTCACATCAATCACTGACTGTAAGAAAGGAGTTCAAGAGAGATTCAAGATCATTTCCTTTGGACTGTTTATCCACACCGGTGGTGCACAGTGTGAAGCACACTGGCTTCCTCTTGTCTTTTGGCTATAGTCTTTCTCTTCCCTAAGGGTCCAGTGAACTGCTGAATATATCAGGAGACATTTGAGGCGCAGTAGTGAGATGCTGTAACAGGATTGAATCAGCCCTTATAGTCATCTGAAAACTTCTATCATTATCTGAACGTCTTTCACTATTACTGTCCTTCCTCTCATTCTCTCACACTCACCACCTTCTTCTATATTACTCTGATATCATCCACTTCATGGTGCCATGGATGAGTCCATCCACTTTTGTCCAGCCTAACTGACTCTCATCCTGTTTTAAAACCGCAAACATCCCAGTTGTGTTCCTCTTGTCCTCTCAGTTTTGTTCCTGATCAGTTTTATTTTTGTTTTTGACTTCTTCTTTTCAATTGAATTTCTGATAATTAATTTTTTTCAGTATTTTTTTCTTTTAAAGAGAAGCGTGTTACACTTCTGGTTTAAAGAGGCGTGCTGCATTCTGACTGTAAGTCATAATTGCTTGAGGAAGTGCACTGGCCTGAACTAAAAGTTGCTAGATTTAGTGTATTTCAGTTCAGCACCTTCATTCTTGATGTTTCCAGAGCAAATATAGGAAATCTCTATGTTCTTATTTAAGTTTTGGACAGTATGATGATGACATCCTGTGAAAATGTATCATCTTTCAGATGAACCTTCATTGGCTTTGCCTTCAGAAGATGTAGTGTTTCACTTATTCTCAATTATTTTCTTTTTTTGTGGGTGTGATAGTGTATCTTCACTGAATTGGTGGGGCGGCAGTGGCTCAGTGGTTCATGTAGGTTGTCTACAAACTGGAAGGTTGGTGGTTCGATCCCCGGTTCCACCTGACCAAGTGTCAAGGTGTCCATGAGCAAGACACCTAACCCCAGCATGGCTGACACCGCCGTCGGTGTGTGAATGGGTGAATGTGAGGCAATGTGTAAAGCGCTTTGGATGGCCATTGGTCTGTTAAAAGCGCTATGTAAGTGCAGTCCATTTACCATTTAAATAATGCCAAAACCAAATTAACGTGTATCCTGGCAAAATAAGTCATTTGTCATTGTCAAGAAACTTTCTCAACAATGAGAGATACTGGTTAATTTTACAAAATGTTGGGGTAAACTATCCCTTTAAGCAACAGAACTGTAATTCCAGAAGGCGCATCTCCCTTATTTCTATGACTTTACATGATATTTGGCTCATTGTGACATTCTTGCAGCACCCTGAATTTCCAAACCTTTTTGTTACCACAACACATGTGGTAGCAATGTCTCCCATGTCCTGTAAATCTTTTCCTGCACATCTTTCTGTCTCTCTCTCTCTGTGATGGGGAGCAGCAGACAGCAGGCAGGCCACTGAGAGGTGTTGCCAGGCAGAGCACTCAAGCAGCAGCAGGAAACAGAGGGAGGGTGGAGGGAGAAAGAAAGAAAGATGGTGTATGAGAGAGAATGTGAGCAGGGGGAAGGGCAGAGCTGGCAAGCAGCCTGAGTGGTAGAGAGATACGAGCTTCCCATACTAAAAAGAGAGAGAAGTGAAGAAACCCTACAGCACAACCCCGCCCGCATGTCCATTAGGCCTAAAACGACAGAGTAAAGTCCACATAGTGACGTCATATTTATAAAAGATTTACAATCGTGCATACAGCTACTCCACAGAACACCATCAGGGCATTGAGTGTATAGGAGATAAAAACATTAGTGCTGCTGCCAATGTCCAAATGCACTTGCGCACATGTACTTATACATAAAAGCCAACATTTCTTCCTTATTGTATATATTTTCTGCACTTACAGCCAACTAAACAGACAAGGACTTACTATATATACATAATATACATAATTATCATTAAATCGTTTTGTGCCATTACATTGTTTAGAGCATAAGAGATCAGAAAATGACCAGAAAGAACAGAAAATAATATTTTATTCATGTTATGCTATGTCCTCACAAGGACTCAATTAAAAAATAAATAAAGACATGAATAGACACCTGAATAGACATTAATAGGCAAAAACAATGGGAGAAATCACCAATACCAAACTTTGTATGAAGATGATTCTCAATGTTATGAAAGATATAACAACATAATGATTTGATGTATCATTTTGCTTTATGCAATATGTGTAAAATGGCCATAAGTGGGTTTTCCCATTATATACAATGTATCTATATATTGTATCTAATTTGCATTATTTCCACAAGAGTGTTACATTTGATCACTACATTTATGTCAGTCATTTTTAAAGTCCAAGGAGAGGTAGTTGTCATTGTGAAACTTCCAAACATTTGGTATCTCTGAAAAGCCTTGGATGTGCTCTTTACAAGACATCCAGACTTAAGACTGACATGTATTTGGTGTCAGAGCAATTCATAAAAAATATATAATGTCCACTACATACATGCATACATACGTATACACACACACACACACACACACACACACACACACACACACACACACACACACACACACACACACACACACACACACACACACACACACACACACACACACACACACACACACACACACACACACACACACACACACACACACACACACGTATGTACACATAATAATAATAATAATATGTGTACACAAGACAATAATACATACAGTACATACATACATACCAAAAGGCAACACTCGTACTTGTCTCTGAGCCATGACTCTAGTGAAATTTGCCTTTGGTCAAATGTAATGAAAGATTACCAACGCTTATTGTGGTTTTATCAGGCCAGTGCGGACAGTTGCTTTCTAAAAAAAGCTTATGGAAATCCTCAGTTAATATAGCTGCCCTAAATCTGCTATTTGTTAATAGACAAAAATATGGTGAAAGGAGTGTGTGCACAGCCAGCAGATACAGGTCACAAAGCAACGTGCCCCAGAGAGAGAGGTAGCACTAACACTTACCAAAGAGAATGCATCAGTATACAGTCATCCTTATTACTGCTGTTCAAGTGATGTCCCATTTGAGACTGTGCTCTATGAGATCAGTTCATACTTAAGTACATACTGTGTCAGGTAGACTTGAAAGAACCTGTGAGTTAAGTGCCACTGACTAAGTGATCCTGCAAGCCAAAAGTGCCACTCATAAACATTGATACAACTTAGCAAGTCACAGTTACAGCAAACAGCACCCCCTAGAGTCAATGTAGTGAACCATAAGAAGAGAAATATGCAAAATACAAAAGCTCTTTCAAAAGCTCTTTATATTGTTTCCATGTAGAGCTGGCAATATACAGTGGGTCCAGACAATTGAGAATCTTTTTTTTATATTTTTTATTATGATTTTTTTATCATAGCAGGTTTGTGTAAAACTTGTGTCACCGTGATTTTGCCCAGGAAGACGTGAAGTTTAGTCCTAACCCTATCCCTATTCTAAACCTACCCATAGCGTATCCCTAAAAATCTGTGGGAAATGATTGGTGAATAACACCTAACCCTGGGTGTAAGTCTAAACTTGACATAAACTGTAAACTTGTCCCTCAAATCTGATTGGTTGATTGGTTGATTGGAATGTTGTTCCAGAATCAATAAAGATGTTGGTCCAGGAACATGTTGTACTTGTTGGAATTACGTCCACCTCCAGCATTCCAGAACTTCCAAAATTCTAAAACTTTCTGTTTACTTCCAGGTTTAAAATAGATTTTGTTTCCCAGATCTTCTCAGTGGTCTGAGACTTGAGTGCCAGGACTCATGACATAGACCTTGCCCTAGTGTTACTACTTCCTGTGTTATTCATTGCTATTTTTTATTTTTCAGTCCTCTTTCTGCTTTCTCTCCCTCTATTTTAGACCTTATATCAATTTCAGCCTCTGCCTGAATCAGCCGCTGAATCTGGCTCCATGTCACTACATCTGTGGAGACTTGGCACAGGGCATTTTACATTATTATCAGAGATTTAACTGCTGTTTATCATGATTTGGTGTTTAATGATGCTGCATGATGTTGTAAGTCTGTGGAATTATTTGGTGGAAGGGAGGTTATGAGGTCAGAAGGCTGTAAGTGTAGCCAGGGACAGTACAAGGGGGAAAGATGGATAACTTACAGTCTTATACAATCTGTAGGGCATACCGCTTTTCTTTCATTTGCCATTGTGATAGACTTGTTTTGCGCATTAGCTGAAGAATACTGGGTTTTAAAAGCGTGATTTGAATCTAATACTGTTTATTATTGCCACATAATCTTGACAAACCGTTTTAGATTTGGGCAGTCGTGGCCTAATGGTTAGAGAGTCGGACTTGTAACCAGAATGTTGCAGGTTCGAGTCTCATGTCCGGCTGGAATTGTCAGTGGGGGGAGTGAATAACCAGCGCCCTCCTTCACCCTCAATACCACGACTGAGGTGAGACCCTTGAGCAAGGCACCGAACCCCTAACTGCTCCCCGGGCGCCGCAGCAATATGGCTGCCCACTGCTCCGGGTGTGTGTTTACGGTGTGTGTGTGTGTGTGCACTTGAATGGGTCACCATACTTGGCCACATGTCACTTCACTTTCACTTTTCACTTAGATATTTCAGTCCAAATGAAGTAGATATGAGATGATACCTACACTGGTTATGTTCGAATGGCCGTGCTCACTTTTTACATTAAAATAATATGGTGAGAAATACCAGTTTGCAATATCAAACAGCATAACAAGCTGTTTTGTACAGCTAAAAATAACTGGAAGCGGATGACACCAGATGCCAGACAAATTAAATTTACGAATGACCTTACTCGCTTTTACGTTAAAAATAAGGTGGATGGGGAAATTTTCAAGATGAGTGAACTGACTTGCCTTAAAGAGACTTTGTTGTAGGTGAGCCCTGAAGACAGTAGTGACAGCGGAATGTTCACATTTCACTGCAGAATTCTGTTGCAACTAAGGAAACCTTCGGCTGCAGCATCTCAACACCACAGATGGGCAGGAAAAGGAGGAAGAGAAGAAAGAGAGAGAGAGAGGCAAACAAAATCAAAAGCAAGAGCAGAATGTATACAAGATACAATTACACAAGACACAGAATGAAAAATCAAGCTGATCTGAAATTCCAGCAGGAATAATTGCAGTAATTTTCCTCTAAATGTGTCAAAACATTTTTTAAATTGCATTTTTGATGTAATCATCCATTAGATGCCTACTGTCTACCGGTATTACCAGCCAAAGGCTTTGATGGATGTTTCGGCGTCTCGTGGTACTCAACCTTCAATTCAACAGGCATCCAATTTGGAAGCACACATATTTCACTGTTTCTTTCATCTGGAAGATAAATGACATCCATAGCCTTAGAGAATATACATCGCACATTGTTGAAATGCAGGCTCAGTCCGCCCTGTCTGCTTGCATCACTGTTGTGTTTTGAAAAGGATAGCTTGTGTATATGGATGTCAGCTGTGAGTGGCACAAGAAGGATGTTTCATGTTTTATTTTGATTTATGCTTTATGTCCTATAGTCTGATTGACTGTCCTGTGTTTAAGATTGTGTCTTTAGTGGGGTGGACTCTCATCTGATTTTTTTGACACACATATGAAAAGCAATACTTTTTCTGTCAGAGCTAAGATAAATGAGAATATGTCAACAAAAGATGATGGGGGAATTCACTAAGGGGCCGTTTACAAAACTGTTTATGCGTTTTGGCCATTCATTTATATGACAACAGTGTTTTGGGGGCCATGTTACTCCGTGTAAACTACAAAATATGTGAATCTGGGAAAACAGTGATGTCATATGCACAAGTGTTCGATCTATAGGCATGTAGTGTTTCTTAAAAAAAAAAAAAGTTGCATCGCAGACTACTGGCAGACTACATTTTATGCAAAGGAAAAACTGCTTTTAGCACATTGTTGTCGTGTAAATGTACCCTAAGAATTTAAAGTCTCCTATGCTTAGCAAAGCTACATTTATTTGATCAAAAATACAGTGAAACAGTAATATTGTGAAATTATATTATGATTTAAACCATTAACATCGTGTGTGTGTGTGTGTGTGTGTGTGTGTGTGTGTGTGTGTGTGTGTGTGTGTGTGTGTGTGTGTGTGTGTGTGTGTGTGTGTGTGTGTGTGTGTGTTTGTCTGTGTCTGTGTGTGTTTGTCTGTGTCTGTGTTTTATATTGTAACTTATTCCTGTGATGGCAAAGCTCCAGTCTTCAGTGTTACACAATCCTTGAGAGATCATTCTTATATGCTGATTTGGTCCTCAAAAACATTTCTTACGATCATATTTAAAACAGTGCTGCATAATATTTTTGTTGAGACATTTTTATGGTACTATTTATTTCTTATTATCGTTTGCAATGTAACTGTCTTTACAGTCAGTTTTGATCAATTTAATGCATCTTTGCTGAATAAAAGTATAATTTCTTTCAAAACAAATCTTACTGACCCCAAACTTTTGAATGGTAGCATATGCCTGATTATAATACCTTAATTTCTGATGAATTACCGATGCCATGGTAAACACAATAAACGTTATATAAGCAGTTTTCTTAATAGGGTGCAAACTATATTGTACATGGAGTAGATGTGTAAATCTTTTTTGGTAAAAAAAGAATGACAGTTACTGATTTTAAATACAGCATAACACTATTTCAGTGCGTTAACACTTGATTACGGTATTTTTTGGCTGATTAGTGAAGTTTTTGCACTGAAATGCAGCATTGTTTAGTTCATTCACCCCACAATCTCTTAAGAGGCTGATTCATGATGCTTTTATGATTTTTGAGAAAACAACAACTGCTGGGTCTTCTTGGTTGAGAAGTTACTAGTTTTTCTAAAGAGCCTTTTCTACTTCATGTGAATGACAGTTGCTCAGATTCTGTGGGAAACTGTGGGTCCTAATGGACTTTCTTTCATTCTTCCTCCAGCTATTTAGACAGTTTAGATCGGATCGGTGCTCCAGACTACCAGCCCACAGAGCAGGACATTCTGCGAACTCGAGTGAAGACCACCGGGATTGTAGAAACCCACTTCACCTTCAAGAACCTGCACTTCAGGTGAGAATGATTGATGTGTTATTTATGCATCTGAAGGTACAGCGTGTAATTCATTACGCTGGCTACAGAGTACTACAGTTATTATAATTTTCACTCATTCATGATTCACAATCAGCCCATGATCTAGATGAAAAATAGTCTGATCTAATATATGTGTACTCAGACTCTTTTAAGCAAAAAGGGTTTTTAACTCTCGCATTACAACTGGAGTGGTTATAGACCGAGATTGACACAGATGAATATCTCCAAACACTGCCATCCTCTCACTTCATATCAGTTCCTCATTCACAGGGTTTTTTTCTCACTCTCTCATCTGATAGCACGTGAAAATAGAAGACTAAAATAAAAGTGTTGATGGGGGTTAGACAAACAGAGCTGCCACATTATTCAGAAGACAGATTTAGCATCACGTCATACTACAGTTACGACAGAAGCTAGCATTTTCACAGAAAAGGGCAGTACCTCAGTGCACAGCTGAATTACATGTTCCCTTTCGTTCAGTCACTACGACGTACGTTAGTGACTAACGAATGGGGGTTTCGCTTAGAAGCCTATCATCTTCGAGCATATAGAAAACGACCAATGGCGTGCCAATGCCATGGGGCATGCGGAATTTGCATACGTAACTCCGCCTCACCGCGTGAGTATAAAAGGAAGTACGTGGCAAAATCGCATTATGTTTCTGCTTTCGGAGCCAAGAGTACCTACCTCTTCACTCCTCACAAGCCTTCTGAGACTCTGTCAGCTTCTTCGAGACGAGCAGCTTTCCAGTCGGTGTTGGTGTGATGGCGCGTTCCAGTGATCGCATACTTCCTGCCTGTTGATCTGCGCGGTGGTCTGCTAGACGGCTGGTGTGTGTTTCCCTTGGCGCTTTGGCATCGACTGCGAGATTTCCTCTCACAAAAAGAGCTTGCGCGTGGCACGTCTTTTTCAAGACGGTTCGCCCGTGCACTTCCGGGTGCGATCGATCTCCATGCTGTCTATGGGCACATTCACTGCTCGATGTGTTTGGGCTTCAGCACGTTCGGGCAGTGATTGTGGATGTGTCATGTTCCCACTGCGGGAACGTGACCATCGCGATGTCGCGGTCGAGACTCAGTGATCTCCGCGAGGAGAGAAAGTCCCCTTTGCCACACCCCAGTCTACCGTCTCTGAGAGAGGTGGTACTTTGGCTGGTGGCCAGGGTGACCTGAGGGCGGTTGATTCCTCGGGCCATGCCCCCCTCTCGCACATCAATTCCCGCGAGTACTGGACTGAAACAGCGGCCCGTCTCTGACGCCTTGTTCTTTTCGTTCACACTCCAGATAGCACTGAGATGTCGATCGCCGCATCCCAAGGTGGGCTAGAGTCCTTTGGGGATGACGATTAGGTTGTGCTCCGCCTTCGGGTGTGCCAGCGCTGCCTGATCTGACCTAGAGTTGACAGCCATGTTATCTCGGGCAGCCACGAGCCTCGCGGTGGTGTGGAACTCTGCCCTGTCGCGAGTGCTCGTGGTTGCGCGATCGGTTTTTGGGGGCGGCACCAGACAGCTGTTGGGCCCCGCCCCCAATGCCTTTCGCTCCCGAGGTGCATGAGGAGATCACGCGGTCCCAGAAGTCCCCGTGCTTCCCGCGACCGTTTGGTGGCCTCCTCCACCTTCTCTGCCCTTGATGGGGCCGCGGCCTAGGGTACACTGGGCCCCCCCCACTGTTGAACACTCTGTTGCGCACTACGGTGTCCACAGAGGGCTTTGACGTGGCGTGGCTGTCCTAAGCACCCTCCCTAAGCCTGTGGGCTCGTTTACTTCGGTGGCGTGGTCCTGCAGAGCTACGGGGCAGCCGCCGGCTCAGTTGCCTCAGTCCGCTCGCCGCCGAGGGCGCCCTCCCTACTCCCGTCCTGCCCCAGCAGCAGCCTTCTCCGGGCCGCTCCGCGGAGGTGGTTGCAGGATGTCGCCCAGTCCGCTGGAGGCGGACAACCCTGAGATGGGTCCCAGTTCTTTCAAGGGGGATGGTAGCAGGGCCTCGCCTTCCCCTGGTGGAGGGCCGGGGGAAAATCCTTCTGCTGCTGGCCCCCGGGCTGGCTGCACTTGGAAAGAACTGGTGTCCCAAACTCTGAGGTCCCAGAGACCGGTGAAGGCAGTGTGTGCATCCCTCTCTGTCGCCAGCCTCCTCTCAGAGCAGACCCCAGTGGAACGTGCGTCCTTCCCTGGTCTCCTCTGTCAGGACGCAGCCGTTAACCGTGCCCCCACGCCGGGACACTACGCCTCCCATGTCCGGACCGGTAACGCTGCCTCGCTGCCCCACCCTGGGTACGTCTGTGGTTCGAGCGACCCCGTTGGACAGTTCCTGGAGCCTGGCTACAGCTTCAGGGGCTGTCCACTGTGGTCGAACCTCAGTTTTCTACGGGCTGGTATGCCCTTAGTTTCCAGGCATGTTGTCATGTCGATGGATGCCTCTGCCACGGGCTGGGGTGCCATGTGCAATGGACAAGCAGCCGCGGGCTCCTGGACAGGACCCCAGTGTCTCCTGCATGTCAATTGCCTCGAGTTGCTGGCAGTACGGTTCGCCCTGCACCGCTTCCGGGCGTTGCTGAAGGGTCAACATGTACTAGTCAGGACAGACAAGACGGCCGTTGTAGCGTACATCAACCACCAGGGCGGTCTACGCTCCCGCCGTATGTCTCAACTCGCCCGCCATCTCGTTCTATGGAGTCAGAAGCGCCTGAGGTCCCTTCGTGCTGTCCATATATAAAAAGCATTTGCAAAAAAAAAAAAAAAACATCTGCAATTTGGCCTTTGTTACTCATTTAATACATGTCTACATTACAAATTAAATAAAATTAGATATTAACCTACATTTCTGACAAATTACCACGTTACAGTTAGTGTTACCACAGTAAATCCATGGTAAATGTTGGTGAATTGTTTGAAAAGTATTGTAACTGAATCGTCTCAGTTTTTTCAGACAGTTTTTTCTCAGAGCTCGCAAGTTGCACAAAGCACAAGTAGCGCTGTTTCGTTCCACTTTGGGCGCTGTTTCCCTGGCCTAAAATCTAGTACTGCCACCTTGCGTTAACATCGTGAAACTGCACGATTTGTAAATGATCCGCGGGCCGGACTTTGGACACCCCTGCTTTAAGCACACTATTAACGTTGTGTAGGAGTTTTTGCTGAATTTTGCAACGGGACACGTACGTGGCAGTGGTCAACCATTTGATGGCAAACAAGAGAGCTTGGCTTCAAGCAACTCTCTCCCACTAGTCCTCACTTTGTACTGTCATCCAGTACCTCTGAGTTTGTCGCGGTGGCTGAGGAGGCCCGTTGCTGGAGAATTTGTATCCACCGTTGTCATGACAAATAATTAACTGCACTTGGAAGCTTTCGTAAAATGTAAAAATGAAACGCCCAAAACTGTATATGGTACCATAATGAAGACAAACTGTATGTTGATACGTAAAATTTTGGAGGGAACGTCAGACTGTGTGGCATGGGTGCGTAATGACGTGTGCCATTAATCAATCCATGTTATATAATATGTAAAACGGGAACATGAATGGGATATTCTAAAAGCAACTCATGTAAACACCTTAATCAGAATATTGTCTTATTCAGATTAAGAACAATAATTAGATTACTGCTGTCCTTGTAAACGTAGTCATTGATAAGCGACACACAGACAAGGTCCGTGTCCTGGTTAAACTTGCTTATTTCTCTGGATTTAAACATTCTTGAAAACATTTGGGATGATGTAAGTACATAAGTCCACAAAATATATAACATTGTTATAGTAGTTTTGGGATATTTTAATCCAAAAATCTTACATATTGTACTACTTTAAGTAGTATAAACGTGCCTTACTGGTGTGCATTTTGAGGCAAACAATGGCACTGATATATTTTAAGATATCTCAGTGCAAGTTGCTTTCAGTTAAAACAGATCAAACAGGCATTTTAGTCTAGGACTAGTTTAAGACACTTTCCCATTGAGAATGGGCTACAAATTTCTGTCTGGATACTTTAGATCGGTCGTGGGCCTGGTTGCCCGTTGACAGCAACATTGCCCAGCAACATTGCTCAAAAAGTTTTGCCAAACACACACACACAAATTAAATTCACTGAAACAAGCTCTACTACTTTCTTTCTGTATGCCTTTGCATTATGCTAATATTTCACATTGTGACGTGGATGTTTGAGGAAGTAATATTTGGACTTCGATCGAGGCTTTTTAGGCAGATCTGGATCAGTGTTCTCTGTTATATGAAGTAAATCGCTGTGTTGGGAGACTATGAGCTTTGCAGATTGTATACATGCACAAACAAATACATTAAAGAAAAGAAAAACATTCAAAAAACAAATCTTACTGACCCCAAACTTTTAAACAGTAGTGTATGTTGTGATGCAGTGCATTATTGTGATTGTGGTGAGCTCATGTTGGGTTGTGTCCTCTCAGGCTGTTTGATGTAGGAGGTCAGAGGTCGGAGAGGAAGAAATGGATCCACTGCTTTGAGGACGTGACAGCCATTATCTTCTGTGTGGCTCTGAGTGGATACGACCAGGTGCTCCATGAAGACGAGACCACGGTGAGAACTAAATACACACTCACACACACAGGCATGCATCCATAAACAAACAAGCACTTCTGTTCTCATGCTCTGACACACACAGACTCATGAAAAATTGCACATGCACTGTTTCAAATACACTGTGCGCACACTGAACAAATGAACAAAAATAGTTCACGGGTGTTTGAACATGTTTTCTCATACTTTAAAAGGGTTTGTAAGTTGCCTCAGAGGAGATGTTTATCACAAGTCTTGATGGTCATGACGTCTTGGTGCAGACTTAATGATCTTCATGTTGATCAGAACACTGTAATTGCAATCATGTTGCCATTCAAGTGACCATGATCATAGTGTGCTGTCATCCACAGCCTTATAATTAAATAAGGGCCACAGAACCTTTATTTAACTGTTTTTTAGACATTTTTAAGGTCAGTGGCATTTATAAATCAGCCTCCATTATGAACTCCCACACTAATCGACACATTAGGTAATGCTTATACTGTGTATGTGTCATCTTGTGCATACTGTAAAATTCTTAGAAATAGTAAATAATAATGGAAAAATAAGAATAATTGATAAGTTCTAACAAACTTACTGTTTCCATATACTGTAAGTTTCACTGTAGGTTCAAACACGAAATATTGAAATATTTTTAGATATTTTAGATGTAATTTTTTATATGTCATTGCTGTTGGATGGAAACCATTACTATTGGTCACCTTTTACATCCGTCTGTGGGTTTTGCAAATATTTAAATAGTAAAAAGTGCTTGTGATTAAACCTTAACTGGATTGGATCCTCAAACTTTCGGCCCAGTTTGGTCTGGTTTGTTTGTAATGCATTGATAAAAAAAGAACTGGTTCTTTGAATAAGTACAGCGTTTTCTTTACTCAAGAAACATATATATAACCGAACAGCTACAGTAAACTTCATTACCTGTATGTTGATGAAAATGTAATGCTATGTACTTACTGCCTCAGATGTGGCGCTTCTAGTAAGCATGTATGCCCGAAATTCTCTGAATTTTGCTAGCAACTCTATTTGAGCTTGTTTTTAGTCAAATGTTAATAATATAATGACACATTCAAGAGTCTGACCATATACAGTATAAAGCCACAATATCAACTTTCACAATGCAGTGTTAAAAGATAAAAATAAAATAAAAATACAGTGTTTTTTCCATTTCCTGAAAAGTAGCGTTTTTGGAGATATAATGTTTCCGCCCAATATCGATGATATATTATTAACATTTTGATTTAACATATTAATCATTATTTCTATTCAGTTTTGTAAGCGTGTTGGAGACAAGCTAATAGCAAATGTTCTTTAAACTGTTTCAGTAATGGGTCATGTTTTGATTCCCCACGCACTGTACCATCAAATTTAAGCAAAATGTAATTAAAAACAAAACAGTGTTGCAATTATTTGGACAAGTCTAATAATGGCATAGCTTTGAGTAGCGTGTCTGTGTTGCAAATGCTTATCCCAGGCTAAGTAGCTGCTCATATAATGGGTTCTCAGAGTGCTGGAGTTCAAATGGGGTTTTTAAATGGTCAACATTTTTCCAGTTTTTCTGAGATTTTTGGTGTTTTTTTGCTAACACATTTTGAAAATGTAATGGTAATTTTGTTGATTGTTAACCTAGTCAAGTGTTGAGGTTGAGTGTTTTGTCTCGTGGGTGTTAATGTGATGTTGTCATTAGTTTAAGACAACAAGCACTTTGCTCACCATGTCCATTTCTTAAAGGCAACATGAGATAAAATGGTAACACTTCACAAGTTTCCATTAGTTAACATTAGTTAATGCCTCAACTAAAATTACCTAACAATAGACAATACATTTGTTACAATGTTTATTAATCTTTGTTAATGCTAGTTCATGTTATCTCAGGTCCATTGAATAATGTTAAATTGTGTGTTTGGCTTTCAACAATGTATTGAAAATAAAATTAACTAAGATTAATAAATGCTTTACAGGTATTAAAAAAAACTAAATCAAGGAAACAACAATTATGTTGCCCCAACTTAATAAATTAAAGGTTTATATAAAATAATTAAGTAGACAAATTCAACACAAAAAGCAATACTAACTTGTTTTTAAGTTCTATGAACACTTTTACAGTGTCCTTTTAAAAGAAGAAACACAGCATTATTTATATCCTCACACTATTGATTGATTTTGCAACCGTGCAATTGAATCATTGCGGGTGTGATGAGTCATGTTTGGACGTCTGTGTGACACAGGCCTCAGATCTGCCCAGACACACTCTCTCTCGACAAACTCCGATAAGAGAATTTTTACAACATCAGAGGGATTTACGGTGATGTGTTTTGGATACAGAAGAGCTTTTATGGCTAGAAAAGAGGGCGCCCATAAATACAGCAACTCTCTCACGCCCAGATTCACCTGATCTATGGAAGCGATAAACAGAGAAGACAGATTCTATTATTCTGTAAGAAAATCCTGGCGAAACAAACGGACAGAGATAAACACACATACAGATGCTATGAATACACACTCTCAGAACATGTCTACTGTCAGGGCTCGTCCATTCAGCACTCTATCTGTGTTTACGCATTTGCCGTCTGACATTCTGTCCCAACATTCCCTCCTGTGCACCCTGTGGCCTTTCATCCTCCATTTCAACACAAACATGCATTTATGTCCTTCAAACACTGTGCGTTCCTTCAAGTTTGACCTGTGTGAGACTTTTTTAATCTGTTTAGAGCTGTTCCTTTCTTCATGAGCATGGACCGATTCTGCATTGCTCCACTATTGTTTAGCATTTCAGTGTGTGTGTGTGTGTGTGTGTGTATATATATATATATATATATATATATATATATATATATATATATGTATATGTATATATATATATATATATATATATATATGTATATGTATATGTGTATGTGTGTACGTGTGAATCTGAAAAGCAGTGGTATCTGGGGGTGGGAATTGTGAGTGAAATGGTGAAGTGTTGGGTTCTGGTGCATGTCCGGTTCCGCTCAGCTGCTCCTGTGGCCTCCAGCGGCTACCTCTGCATCTGCGTCTCTCCTTCAAAACGTCTCAGCTGCTCTCCTGTCATCTCTCGCCATCGGCTTTCTTCTCTAACCAAACGCTAAACAATCCAGCCCAGCTCTACAGACGGCCCTTCCACAGGTATGAATTTATCATCAGCAACCTCCGTTGAAGTACATACTAAAAAGAGTTGGAAGCAGTAGGCTTTATGTTGTGCCTTGCGGTAACTTAATAAGTCACCTAAAAATGGAAATCCTGTCATCATTATAACACATTCTCTACATCCTTACAGTGAAAATCAATGGGGTCATATATTGTTTTGGACCTCTTTGACTTTCTTTGTATGGACGAAAACAGAAGATAATTTTTTTTGTAGTTCACAGATGAAAGAATAGACCATTTGGGAGCAGACGTCACAGGTATACCGTCAGAATACACCACAGAATACCGTCGTCGAAAACGCCCTTTGAAGCTAAACGTAGAAACTGGACACAAACTGGAATGATGAAACCTACTGATGATTAATCTACTATTAAAGGGATAGTTCACCCAAAAATGAAAATTCTGTCATCATTTACTCACCCGGCCTTGTAAGCCTTAGGCGCTATAAAAAAATAAACATATTATTATTATTATTATTAGTTGTTCTAAACATGTATGAATTTTCTTCTCCTGAACACAAAAGAATACATTTTGAAGAATGTGGTTATCCGAATAGTTGATGGAGCCCATTGACTTCCATAGTATGGAAAAAAGAAATATTATTGAAGTCAATGGGGCCCGTCAACTGTTTGGTTTCCGACATTCTTCAAAATGTCTTCTTTTATGTTCAGCAGAAGAAAGAAATTCAAACAGGTTTAAAACCACTTGAGGGTGAGTATATGATGACTGAGTTTTCATGTTTGAACTATCCCTTTTAAAGTATGAATTTGATGTTAACAATAGGTCTACATAATATTCACATATGCAGTTTGTAGGGGACCTACTGTTACAGCATGAAATAATATTTAAACCTATTTAAACATTTTACATTAATTACAGTTTAAACATAATGTGTTTAATGACTTTTTCTGCAAGTTTATATCTCCCAATTTTGAATTTATAACTCTTAATTGCGAGTTTACATCACAATTCTGAGAGGGGAAAGTCAGAATTGTGAAATATGAACATGAAATTACCTTTTTATTATTTTATTTTGTGAGTCATTTTGAGTCATTTTCTGCCACCAGATAGGCTCACAAATAGGACAGGCACCCAAATGGTCATGCAGGTTTATAATTGTTTGACAGAATGCTTCATATTTGAACAAACTATCCATTTAATTGTTTGCTTGTGTGCTTGTTTCTGAAATATGCCAGTTTCAGTCATTACATTTAGATGCGTTGCTGGCTCTTTCCAAAACCACAATTTTTAATTGGCTGTTATTGGTTAAAGTTGATTGTCTGACCTCTTTTCCTCCTGAAATGATTGGACACATCAAAGAGAGAGTCACTGCTTCCAACTCTGAATTCATTACCATTCAGATGACAAACAAATAATGAGCAGAATAATTATTTATTAATCACATATGGAAATAAGGACAGTATATATCTTTACCCTTTTCCCTTTATAGTTAACATGAGATTCGTTGTATATCATCATGACGAGATGTAATTAATTCTTTAGTTAGCGGAATACATTTTGTTTCCTTTTCTGGCTTCTTGGCTGTTAAATTTCCTTTCTTTTTTTCTGTTTCTGTCTCACTTCATATTCTAATTTTGCACTCAGAGTGCGATTACACCTGTGTGTGTGTGTGTGTGTGTGTGTGTGTGTGTGTGTGTGTGTGTGTGTGTGTGTGTGTGTGTGTGTGTGTGTGTGTGTGTGTGTGTGTGTGTGTGTGTGTGTGAGAGAGAGTGTGAGTGTGGATAAAAGCGCCAGAAAGAGTGTGTATATGGGTTTACTTAGCTATAGTTTGGGCACAATTTTGTGAGCTAAATCTGACAAAACGTATACATTTGGTGTACTTTATGATTCATAAATGCAGTAAATTATATTTAATTTAAGATAACTATTTTTATTTTATTATATATTTTATTCTAAACATGCTAAAAGATTTTTAAAGGCGGTGTTATGCATGTTATTATGTATATTAATTATAAGCTTTAGAATATGTATGTCCCCACTAATATAGCTAAGTAAACGTGTATGTTTGTGGATGCATGTCTGTAAATGATGTTAATGTTTTCTTTTTCTTCCTGCAGAACCGCATGCACGAGTCCTTGAAGCTGTTTGACAGCATCTGCAACAACAAATGGTTCACAAACACCTCCATCATTCTCTTTCTCAACAAGAAGGACATATTTGAGGAGAAAATTAAGAAATCTCACTTAAGTATCTGCTTCCCAGAGTACACAGGTAAACTCATTATACCCTGGTGTTAAGCAATTAAAAGAAAGGACAGATAGGATGAAAAGACAAAATAATTGATGAGGATGAGATTGGAGAAATACTCTCTCCAGAAGCCAATTAGCACAATAAATCTTCAGGAGAAGAGCCACCCTGTTATTTTATTTATTTTGGATGTGTTCTCACCCATAATCTGGACAGCCTGCATTTCTTTATTCTCCAGCACTGAGGAGAAACAGCCAAAACAGTCATTTGAGCTCTTCAGCTTTCTCCATAGCTGCTCTTAAACATCAAACTCTTAAACTCATTATACTGAAGGATATATGGGAGACAAGCTGCACAAACAATCACAAATAAGTTTGAGAAACAGAAATAACTTCCCTTAGCATGTGCTGAGTAACTGTAGTCAGAAAAAGCATTTTCTCTGCATGAGGAAGTTATTTATTAATTAAAAACACAACTACAAGATTGTATCCTTGGGCTGTGAGATCAAAGGCAATTGTAACACTAGTTATGTAATATATTTGGAATTGAAAAATTATTTGATTATAATGTTACTTTGCTGTAAACACTTTCAGACAGCTAAAAGAATTAGTACTATATAAAGTTATTATGAAGCTATAGTATATAGTACTATATACAGCTATATAAAGATTCAAAGCAATTGTTTTATTACTTAGTAAAATGTAATATGCACATACACAGATCAGGCATAACATTATGACCTAATATTGTGTTGGTCCCCCTTTTGCGGCCATAACAGCCCTGACCCCTCGAGGTATGGAGTTCACTAGACCCCTGAAGGTGTGCTGTGGTATCTGGCACCAAGATGTTAGCAGCAGATCCTTAAGTCCTGTAAGTTGCGAGGTGGGGCCTCCATGGATCGGACTTGTTTGTTCAGCACAGATGGAGGCCAAATCAACACCTCAAACTCGTTGTTGTGCTCCTTTTGCTTTGTGGCAGAGCGTATTATCCTGCTGAAAGAGGCCACAACCACCAGGGAATACCGTGGTCCAGTTCTGATGCTCACATGCCCACTGTTGGCGCTATCAGTGGTGAACAGGGGTCAGCATGGGCACCCTGACTGCAGCAAACTGCGATGCACTGTGTATTCTGACACCTTTCTATCAGAACCAGCATTAACTTCTTGAGCAATTTGAGCTACAATAGCTCGTCTGTTTGATCGGACCACGCGGACCGACCTTCGCTCCCCACGTGCATCAATGAGCCTGGGCCACCCATGACCCTGTGGCCAGCTCACCACTGTTCCTTCCTTGCACCACTTTTTATAGACACTGACCACTGCAGACCAGGAACACCCCACAAGAGCTGCAGTTTTGGAGATGCTCTGACCCAGTCGCCTAGCCATCACAATTTGGCCCTTGTCCATCTCCCTCAAATCCTTACGCTTGCCCATTTTTCCTGCTTCTAACACATCAACTTTGAGGACAAAATGTTCACTTGTTGCCTAATATATCCCACCCACTAACAGGTGTCGTGATGAAGAGATAATCAGTGTTATTCACTTCACCTGCCATAATGTTATGCCTGATCAGTGTATAATAAGTGTTACGTTTCCAATTTATATTTACCACAATTCTTTCTACTCACTTTTAGTGTCTTTCCAAATCGTCCTTTATTTAAAACATTGGCTTATTTTTTTAAATCACAATTTCTGTATCTCCCACTGTTTTCTTTTTTTCACTCCTTCTCTTATTTCATGTGCTGCTTTTCCATCCTTACCTGACTCTTCCTGTGCTGCAGGTTTGGACACGTTCACGGAAGCGGTGGACTACATTCAGTCCCAGTACGAGAGTAAGAACAAGTCAGTTGACAAGGAGATCTACTCGCACACCACCTGTGCTACAGACACAGACAACATTCAGTTTGTCTTCGACGCAGTCACTGATGTCATCATCGCTAACAACCTGCGCTTCTGTGGTCTTTACTAACCCACAGTGTGCTGCTTAGCTCTTTTACAGCCCCACAATACAGTGGCAGCTGTTGTCGGATATGTGACATTTTGTCTTTGTTTTATACTTTTAATTGTCTCCATTGTTGTTCATCAGGCCTTTTGATGTCTTTTTATAAAGTGAGAACTGACTCAAATCTGGTAATAGTTCTCACAAAGCTGTTCTTTAATTTGTGTGCTAAATTTTAAATGAAGGTCTAAACTCAACTATTGATTTAGGTTCGTTTTTACAAATATAGGAATGTACTTTGAATGTCCTTCCCGACACCTTCCTGGTGTGTCAGGAGATATTTTGAGGAAAATTGGTGCCAAACTTCCACTACTTAATACTTTTATCCTATTGTAACTGAACTTGTAAATTCAGCCCTATCCTCTTGTCCTTATTGCACGCTATGCAGATTAATGATACCAGAGGTTATATGGCAATGTTTTACATTCTAGTGAATATGTAGGTGCCACTATTTCACTTTTTCAGATGAATGCATTTTGGATATGAATTCCAGGAATATTCACGAGCTGGCTCATATTACATGTGTTCTGGATTGGCATCTCTGAGTGTTGATGAAACACTAGGCTTGACATTTACTTGGCATTTAGAAGAGAGTGCAAATGTCCGATGTCCTGAGCCAAACCACAAAAATGTTAGCCTTTTAGCATTCTAAAAAAAACAGCAGGACGTGTTACTCTTCAAAATTGGATTTTGGACCTTTTATACCAGACACCCAGGGCATTCCAAAGATACAAAGTATGCCTTTTATGCGATTTTTTTTGTATTGTGTTGAGAACAGACAAAGCTGATTCATGAGGAGAGAAAAAACACATGATATCTCAATAGGCCTTTTACATTTATCTGACTGAAATTGAATGACGCACTATAATATGTATATATACAGTAGTGGCCAAAAGTGATTTCTGGCCTAGGAAAAAAATGGATATCTTCACCATTTATTTAAAGATTTTGTAAGCATATTGCATAGTTGTGTTTGGAGTCAATTGTTTTATTTGTGATAACACAATGAAACATGCCAAATTGTGCAGATATAATTATGAACACGTGAGAACCAACAAAACTGACTATGTTGTTGTCAATATGCTTTTTTCTGGGGGTTTTCTATGCATTTTTTTTGCATAGTAAAATAAAACCTGTATCTTTAATTTACCCCGTTTTTTTGCCAAATAATTTTGTCAGATAAATACCTTAAACAAGTTTAGTGTTTTATTATTCCCTCATATTTAGAATATTTAAATATATAACAAATTTTCATCACATTTTGATGGTTTAATTGAACGTGTAGGGTCATTAAAAACAAACCCCCAAACCAATCCCCTCTGAACATCACTTTTCACCTCTACTGTATATATATATATATATATATATATATATATATATATATATATATATATATATATATATATATATATATATATATATATATATAAAATTGAAAGTCACAATTTTGAACATTAATAGACTTTTAAAATATTAAATAAAGCTTAAATGTCATATTTAGCTGTGCCTTTAATATATATATATATATATATATATATATATATATATATATATATATATATATATATATATATATATATATATATATATATATATATATATATATATATATATATATATATATATATATATATATATATACATATATACACACACATTAATATTTAGGGTCGATAAAAAGTAAAAGCAGTAATAATGTGAAATATTACTACAATTTGTAAAATTACTACTTTTTTTGTGGAAACAGTGATATATATTTTTCTCAGGATACTTTGATGAATAGACAGTTCAAAAGAACAGCAGTTATTTGAAAAGTTTTTGTAACAATGTAAAAGTCTTTAGGCTACTGTCACTTTTGATCAATTTAATGCATCCATGCTGAATAATAGTATTAATTCCTTTTATTAAAAAAAAAAAAAAAAAACTCTTAGTGACCAAAAAAGTTTGAACGGTATACACGTTACACATACATGCAAATAACACCAGAATCACACACACCTGCAACAAATGGAGATGTGTGCTTCATATCAGTATGACTTAAGTGATAGAATCACTGAGCTGTCTCACCACACGTTGCTGTTTTGTGTGTAATTCTGTCTGTTTTATTCCATCTTGCTTGATTAACTGGTCACAGTACGCAGTAGGGCTTGTCAAATCTAGGGGCGAGACAGTTTTAACAAGAGCAACAAGCTGTGCTATTAGTCATTGCCTGAATTTGACTGTAACAGGAACGGAATGGACCGGAGCTGAAAAGACGGATGAGCTGTTGCTTGCTCTAGAATAGGCAGACATGCGCATTGCATTAAACTGAGGCCTTGACCATTAGGCCTGCTTTGACAATACAGATCTGTAATTGACAATAATTCACAGTGCCATATATACGCTTTGGATGTTTGCTGCTATGGATGTGCGTGTACAGCACTTTTAATCTTCATCTCTCTAAATGATCACTTTAGTCAGTGTGTATGAATTTTACAGTGACTTTCAGGGAGGATGACCATTTTAAATAAATTTAGTCTTTTTTACATGTCTGATGAATTATTAAATGTAAAGGTAAAGGTTTTTTTTATGTTAGGATGTGTACTTTTTTTTGGTGGTCCACTTTAGATATTAAAATAACTGTAACTTTGCAACAACATGTCAACTAACTCATTAAAGTATTAGTAGACTGTAGACTTAGTAGTAGACAATTAGTAGACTATTAGGGTTAGGTGTTAAAGTTCAGGTCAGTAGAGTTGACATGTACTTGCAAAGTTACAGTCAGTAGAATGTCTGTTGGAGGAGCATCAAAATGAAGTGTTAGCAGATATTACGCAGACAGTCTACTAAAATACTCTAATGAGAGTTAGTTGACATGTAGTTGCAAAGTTAAATACATTTAAATAAAGTGTTACCTAAATTGGAATTTGGCACAGCATGACTTAAGAAAGGGTGTGTTCACACTTGGCATGTTTGGTTCAATTAAAACGAACCCTGGTGGGATTGCTCTGTCAGTACGATTTGTTTGAAAAAGTGTGAAAGCTGCCATCTGAACCCTGGTGTGCACCAAACAAGCGGACCGAGACAGCAGAAAAGATGGATCTCGGCCCGCTTCCAAGCGAACTCTGGTGCGGCTTGAATGAAATATGAACGCAACACGGACCAAAGACATGTAAACTAACCAGAAATGGGACTTGATGTCGCAAGATGTGACCCTAAAAAGGACGGAATGCTTAAGCATGCCTGTTTTTTCTCATCATAGTCGCGATGTTACCCATCACAGTTCGGTACAGGCATCAGAACCACATCTCCTCGCAGCAGATCTTCATTTGTGTGTGTGATGGAGGGATTCCTGCCGCTGTTGTGACTCCGTTACACATTTTATAAGCTCTTCACGAGTTCTCAGCTGGTCAAAATACCATCATATGTAGGCTACGCACATACAACGAGCGCATTTATCCCAGCTCACGTAATTGTTTTCAATGTTCAGTCAGTTCCGTTGCGCAATATATACGTTAAAAAAGCTGACCAATCAGATTGTGAACATATCCCTATGCCTTTAGGTGTTAAAATGCCAATGTGAACGCTAAGCGGACCAGGACTAAATGTCGAACCGAGCGAACCGTGTGAACACTTTTTTTCCCACTGAGACTTCCTCAGCCTTTTGCTTTGACTACCTTTGCACCCTGACTTCAGTCAAATATCATCTTGTATGACCTTTAAACCTCAGTCAGTTATTAGCTACTGTTAATCTATGAGAAATGAATGTGATTTAATTTAATAATTTGCTTCAGAGAGCCAAAGGACAGTGATTCCTTTCATACAGACAAGCCAAAACCGTAACCAATTGTACATTTGATTTAGTTTGATCATAAATGATGTACTGTAAAACATGCTGAATTGTGCCAACTATAAGCAGTTATGTGTACTGTTAAGGCCAGTGTCAGTACTGAGCACATTTTAGTCATTGTTCAGGTCAATTATTAGTCAGTTCAGACATTATTGGTCAGTGTATATGTGTTGGCGTGTATTGACTTTCATTCTAGAGGCCAAACAATGAGCCTAAAAAGTACTTAGTAAACACCTTTGACCCTAATCCCAGATTGATCGGCCATACAATTTGGATTATTATTTTTAAAGAATGTCGAGTAACAAGACAGATGGCTAATGTACATCAATTGTCAGCTCAGACACATGGGTAATTAGTTCAGTGGCCAAGGTAAAGAAACTCAAGGGTAATTGAGTCTGTCCGTCGCTGAGGGACAAAGGCCAATTTGTTCCCTGGCCTTTAGCCATAGGCTGTTGGTGATGCATCCAGAATCCTTTCATCAGACTGACAAATGTAGTACGTAATGCTAATATAGCATAATTCACTTGAAATGGTACTTGCGTATGAAATAGTGCGTTCCTTGGTAGTATTTAATTCATATCTGAATCTGATTAAAAACAGCAGGACCCAGCAAACGGGAGCCATATTCTCCCATCAAACATCTTACTGTAATCCTACCGGCCATCACTTTTTTTTGTTGGTTTGTTTGTTTTTGTCAAATTCCTTTAATTATTGTTTGTATGTGTGTCTCACTGCTGTGATTATTTATTGAACAATTGATGTCTATTTATATGACATGAATGAATAAAGTAGTCATGAAATCCAGTGTGTGGCACTCATTTTTGAGTCCTGCATCTTCTGCAAATAAACAGATTTTGAGTGCTGCTTATTTCCTCTGCATAATGTGGTGAATCATCACTATTGGAGTGAGCCGATTATTATCATTTCACCAAACTGTTACCAAGATTTATATTCATAATCTGTACTCATCTGTGATCACATGATGTGGCTAATGGAGAATCGAAACTATACTTTGACTCTAAGAAGATGTTTTTTTTTTTGTGATAAGTTGATGTTTTGCTTTTTGTGGGCTTCAGCTAGTTGCTTATCTTAACTCTTGCTGTTTATATATCTCCACTAAACTTTTTTTCGGGTTTTTCTCTCTGCCTCTTTTTCTCTGTCTATCCTCCTTTCTGGTTTCTTTTCCTCTTGCAGAATCGCATGCACGAGTCTCTTATGCTGTTCGATTCCATCTGTAACAACAAATTCTTCATTGACACTTCCATCATTCTCTTCCTCAACAAGAAAGACCTGTTCGCTGAAAAGATCAAGAAATCTCCCCTGAGTATCTGTTTCCCTGAGTACACAGGTAAGAATGCCCTCTGATGTTCTGGTGTTTCTTATTGGTCAGGTTTAACACTAGACTCAGACCATCCTACATTTTAAAGTCACTGTAACATGGGAGGCAAAGGATGGAGCGCTGTGGAGAGCAGTAGCTGAATCGTACATGTGCGGTCATGGGTAAAAGGTGGGCACAGAGGGATGTCTGTGGGTCTGTCAAATTCACTGCCTCCGTTAGACCCCTTCCACCCTTAGTGTTGCTTTTTAAAAAGCATTTGGACACTGAAGTCGCAATGAAAATGTATTTCCATTGTTGTGTTTTTTAAAAGCACACTTTTGAAACAGAACATTTGACAAAATATTAGTTAAGGAATTAGTTACACTACATTTGAAATATTATAATATGAATAATTAAACAGTACACAACATCTTGCATTGTTCAAAATTAAAGACAAAATAATTTGGACAATGACAGTATATGTAATTAAATTAAATATTTAAATTATAATGAACTTTAATAAATCAATTATTAAATATAATTATAAATTAATTCAATATCTTAATATATTGTTCAAAATTAAGACAAGTATTTGGACAATAAGAGTATATGAATTTAAATTAAATGTGTAAATAATTTTATAATTGTAACAAAGTCCAGTTCAGTGAAGCAAGGAAGGAAGAAGATGGGTTCGGCTTTAAGGAGACTTGGGAAAATTTATTTTTCTTAGATCCGTGATCCAACAATACATTCACACGCTCACTGGCACTTTTTTTGTTCCTCTCTCCGTTTGCCCGAGTCTCCAGTCCGTCTCTCTCTCCCGAATGTCTTCTTCCAGCTGGTTTTATGCAATCTCTTCGCACCCATTACTGGACCAAGACACAGGTGTTAATCATTTGAACCTGACCCACTTACGCCGCGCTCGTCTCCCAACTCTCTCTCCTGTCACAGACCTCGCTAAACCAAGCCCCCCTGGCACAATAATGATTTATATTTAATAGTTCATTCAATTGTTAAAATTAAGTAAATTAATAAACATCTCAACATCTTGATATATTGTTCTAAATGAAGATTTTGGACACATTGGGCTCTATCATACACCCGGCACAATGCCACGCTAGGCGAGACGGAAGTGTTTTTTGGTAGTTTCAGCCCCAGTTATCATTTTCACATCCAGCACCATGTTGTTTAAATTGCAAATGCACTCCCACCCATCTGTTCGCCCATGGGCGTGCTGGTCTGAAAACGAGGTGTATTCAAGCGCATTGTTGGCTGCACCATTGACCAACAAAAACTAAAGTCAATAGCGCAGTATTTTTTGTTTCTTAAAGGGAATGTTAGTAATATGCGCCTATAGGCGGGTGCACAATGTGCGTACACTCTACTTATTACACACACAGGAGCACACAAACATTTTTAAATATAAAAAATAAAAGTATTCCTCTCTGGAGACCTGTTCAGTCTTTCCGCAAGCAAATTCCGCCATGTACGTAAATAGCGAATCCGCCATGCACTCTCAGAAAAGAAGGTACAGTGGAGGTACAATTTTGTTCCTTGGGGAACAAAATGTATAACTGTATCTTTAAAGGTGCACAACTGGTCCTTAGGGTACAATTAAACCATTGGCTGGCAAGTTCGGTCCTAGTGAGTCGCTGTCCTGCAGAGTTTGGCTCCAACCCTGAAAGATGTCTATAGAAGCTCTTATTGAGAATTAACAAAGGTTTAGATGTTGATGTTTTATTGAAAATGTTTGGTTGCCATTCTGGTGATCAGTGTTCCCTTTAGTTGGGCAGTTTGACTCTTGGCTTTTTATGCGAGTTTGTGGTTTTTGTTACAGTGTTAACAAAACACATAATCTGTTCAAATCAAAAGAAGCCATAAACAAAAATTGTCATGAAGAAAAATGTTTTCACTAAACTCATCCCTGACTAAAAATATTAATAAATAATATTCACCAACAATACTTTCTTGCCACAGATCAGACATTCTGAATTCTATTTTTTAAATACATTCTAGGGGGAAAACCTTTTAGACACACACAGATATCAAGAATTAGCAGATGAATCTCAACAATGGTGACATACTTAATGCTGCAATGCATGCTGGGAGCCATACGTTTTATACTGTGATGGCTTAGTAGGGTTGGAGCTAAACTGCAGGACATCAGCTCTCTAGGACCGAACTTGCCTACCCCTGACTTAGAGGTACAAAAATGTACCCTTAAGGGTACCACCCTAGTGACGGCCACTTGTACCTTAAAAGGTACAATTTTGTACTCTTTGTTTTTAGAGTGTGGTGCGAGCGCAACTGGCTTTTAAAGGGAATGGGAGATGAGACTCTGAGACTCAGATGATTGGTTTATTGCACGTTACGCCCAAAACACACCCAGGACTCATTAAGAGACTAAGTACAACCCTTTTGGACCATGCGCCTGACGCGCCAACTGTTTTTTCCGTCGTTAAACTAGCAAAAGAGGATTCGGACTTAGTGCACCTGAGCCATGCACTTCAGACCATAAGCTCAGATCATTAAAATATGGCCCTTTGTGGTTGTCAAACGTTAGTGGATCATGTGCATAATATGATAAAGTCCATCAGTGGTTACTTTACAAGGACACCTGAGAAAAGCATCTTCTAGTATTACTTGTATGTACTGTAGATGCTGCTTGGTTTGATATTTTCTTTGTAATGCAATACAAATGCAGACATTTTAAGTGACTTGAATTGTCCAATTCATTTTTAGTCTCGTACATAATACATCGATTCAGCAGCTTTTCTTGCTTCATAAGGAGCCACGGTAAAAAAAGTGAATTGCTATTATGTGTTAGAGAACAGAAGAGAAGAGACATTTGAGAATGTCAGAAGTCACCGAGGTCATTTTAAATATTGGGTTAATGAGCGTCTGGAGCAGGGGTGTCCAATCCTGCTCCTGGAGGGCCACTGTCCTGCAGAGTTTAGCTCCAACTCCAATTAAACACACCTGAACCAGATAATCAAGGTCTTACTAGGCATACTATAAACTTCCAGAGGCGAGGTGGAGCTAAACTCTGCAGGACCGAGTTTGGTCCGGAGTGACAAGCACAAGTTACAAGATCATTCGTTTTTAATTTTGGCGTAATATCGGAACGACTTTCTCTCGCATATTCATTTGATCTCTTTCCCCCTCTGTAGGTCCAAACACCTACGACGATGCAGCTGCTTACATCCAAGCACAATTTGAAAGCAAGAACCGCTCGCCTAATAAGGAAATCTACTGTCACATGACCTGTGCCACGGATACAGGAAACATCCAGGTGGTGTTTGATGCCGTGACCGACATCATCATCGCCAACAACCTGCGAGGCTGCGGCTTGTACTGAGGCCCGCCCCCTCCCTCTCGAGCCACTTCTTTGGAAATGATTATTATTGAAAATGCAAGTTGGTAAATAATGATAATGATAATTTTAAAATAGGCATATACAAATATATAAATATATTATATATATATGAAATGTTTTTAGTTTGTCTTTCAAAGAGCTGCCAACAGAACTGATTTCTTATAGAAACCCAGCCTTTATGGTTTTAGAACAAAGTTGGGACCTTTTTTTGTGATTTTGTTTTCCTTTGCTGTCGTACGTTTCGTTCTACCCCCGTTTTCCACTGTGTCTTTATGGTTTGAACTAAACAACCCTCATTTCCTTTTTTGATAAATGTATTTCTTTTACTATTTTTTTATGTTTCATGTCATTGTATGTATATTTATTACACGAATATCAGTCGGGGAGGGATGTACATGTTTGCCTGGCTATATGAATTTACTTTGACGATAATGTGATGATAGCTAAATCCACAGTTGTGCTAGTCTCGAGCACTATGGTTCAAGTCAGTTGTAGCGTGTTCCCCGCTCCCGATTTGTAATCACTGTAGTAACATTCTATATCGTAGAGAATGGAAACACCCAGGATCGCACCCACCAGGCTTTTCTTGCGTTTCGTCTACCCATCCCCGTCACTTCCGTAGGTCAGCTCTCTGGGGGAAGGTCCCGGGGCAGCTGGGCGCGTGACCCCGGGCCCGTCGAACCAGTGCGATGATCGCAAGTATCATATCAGTGCCAACCTTCTGAGAATGACGTGTCTGGGAGTAGTACTAGAAACACTAGGTCACTGTTATGAGAACTTATTAACATTTGTCTTGTAAGGAACTTTTACTTTTGTATTGTTGTTGATTAATTTATTAATTTATTTATTGATCATCTGTCCCACACACTTCCTTTGTACTTACTACACCTTGTCCATTCTTCTACCTCTCGTCCATTGTCACCCTTCCCTCTTCATTCCTTCTCTTTCCTAGGTTTCTTCCTGTTTTAGTTGGCTGGGTAATGGAGTCCCCGTCACTGATAGCATGACCCCCTCAGCCTTTGTATAAAGAAACAGCTAACTGCTTCACATAGCTAATGGTGCGAAAATAAAGAATAAAACGTGAAATAAAAAGAACAAAAAAAGAGGAAAAAAGAAAACCGAAAAGACAGACGCAGCAAAAGGAAAGGGCATCGTGTGGGCGGGGTTAAGGGGGTGGGTGGGTAGATGTGGGGCTCAGAGAAATGATGTGGAGGCTTGCAGACGAAGGTCGTTGGGCTGTCAGTCTTTGTTGAAAGCTGTAGATCCTCCAATTCTAGAATCTTTACAAGTAGAAATAATTGAGAAAAAAAGAAAAAAAAAAGGATGACGATAATAACAACAAACGACGATGACGACAACGACAATGATGATGATAATACCAATATCAATGATTATTCTGTAATATTATTAAAAGGTATATTTCTTGTGCTTTGTAGCTACAGAACTTTTTTTTCCCCTCTCTCCCCCTTTTTTTAAAAAAAAGAATTTTGCAAGGGTTCCTGTGATCCACTCTTGAACCGTTCTTACTGACTTACCCATGTTGATGTTGATGAACTGTACCGATTCTTTTTGCCTGTTCGCCCTGCATTGCAATGTCTTTACTTAGCCTGAATTACAGTATATGTATTGATTTTTTTTGTTTCGGTTTTTTTGTTTTTGTTGAACGAACCACTTTTTGGTGGCACGGCCCCGCCCCCGGTGCTGGAGAGGGCGGGGCTGTGCACGGCTGTACAGATTCATGCGCTTTCTCTTGGTTTTTTGAGAATTGTACTCAAACACCTTCCAGGTCTGCATAGAAAAGCACAGCTCTCACCTATCACACGTAGATTTGGAAAGATGTATCTATCCTCCCTCTCTGCCTTCTCAGTTTGAAATTCAATGAAAAAGAGAAAAAAAACTGTACAATTACCTACACTGTTGATTTTGATCTCCTTCCCTTCTTTTTTTTAAATCCTTTCTTTTTTCTCTCCAAGTGAATGCTTTTGTGCTGCTTTTTCTCCCTCTTCTTTAGTGAATGGTTGTTCTTTCATGTGGGATGTTCGTGCTGGAAAACCAATCGAATGTAGTGTTTACATTAAAAGCCACAGTTTTCATGACTACAACCTGGAGCTTTTTGCTTTTGATTGTTTTTCATTTCTGCTTTGTCGTTTCTACATTACACTGCTACCTTGATCGGATACCAGCAGAGATCAGTTCGCGTAAGAATGAAAGGATGTGAGGATGTTAAGCTAAGGTCAACTTATTCGCCATCCATCCAGTGCTAAAAGGACAGTATTCATGATTAAATGTTAGGCGATTGTTTAAGGGGCCGTTTACACGACACCTTTTTCAACTAAAAACGTAAAACTTTTTGCACTTTGGACATTCATTTACACAACAATATTGCACCTGAGCTTTTGAAAAACGTTTTTGAAAACAATAACGTTATTGTCTCCGTGTAAACTACAAAAACACAAATTTGTGAAAACGATAAAAACATGTTCACTTTATAGGCCGTAAGTGTTTCTTTAAAAAGGGACATGGCCAAACCACTGGCATGCATAATACAGTGTTTTTTAGTTGTTTTCACGGATCCATGAGTAGGACCTGCCTGCAGAATGGGGTGGGGCTACACGTGTCGTGCCGCCCCATACTTACTCAGATTGGCTCGGCCGTCTTTCACAGGCATACATGATAGGAAATGTGTTCGTAGTCGGTGGAGGATGGAGTATATTTCGTTCAAATCTATATGAAATCGAATACTTCCCTACTATATAGTATGCCAACAAAGTAGTACCTACTACTAGACTGCTTCCAGCAAGATTCTGAAGTGCGCATTCAATGGACACTACTATCCCATGAGGCCACGGGAGAGGATTTATGAAGCGACGCAAAAATCTATGCAGTTTCACAAAGCCTTCATTATAATGCACAGAAGAACAAAACATTAGCCTATATCTCGCAATGACCAATCAGAGTAGGTATGGGATGAAGCGACACTTGCAGCCCCGCCCTATTCTGCCCCATCCAAGTACACCATTCTCAGGTGTGAGCGGGGATCATTTTAACAATGGTGTCGTCTTGTCGAAAAAAAATTCTGTTTTTAGTACATCGTTGTCGTGTAAACGTACCCTTAGTTCAATATAAAGTACTACAACCTATTTACAATGAGAATTATTTATATCGAAACTGTCAACATCATAGTATGCAATACAGGGAACATGGAGGAAGTGGTTGAATCCCAAGGGACATAATTATGTCTCAGCTTTAAGTGTGCAGCTTTAAGTGTGTCTTCAGCCAGACGGTCCTGGAGAAAGAAGAAGGAGATGCTCAGTCACTCTATACCACAGCTTCAAAAGAGGAAACACCACTTTGTGCCAGTCTGATTGAATGATAATTGCAATGAGAGCTTCACATATGGATAGAGAGAGAGAAAGAAAATGAGAGGAAGAGTTTGTGTGCGTTAAGATAAGAGGATGAAATACAGATCATGAAGGGAAACAGCAGAGGTAATTGGTATCGACTCTGTCCACCCAAATCAACACAGAAGCTTTATATAGCTCTAGGGAAACTGTCCTTCCCCCTCTTCTGGTGGTGATAGGCGTAGTCTCTTTTACACCCTGAGCACAATCTCAAAGCTCAAGTCCACAGGCTTAGATTGTGCCAGGCTCATGGGCGCCACCAACAGGTCTACTGCAGAAGAGAACCCAATGAAGAATTTAGGATAATTGTTTAAATAAATATAGCAATTAAATGTCTCCACCAACATTTAAACTAAACCTAAGCTGCTGCTGCACAATCATTCACACTAACTGCCACTAATTCTTTAATATGATTGCATGAACACTGTGAGTAACTGTAAGATCAAACGACTGGATTCTGTTCCATCACTAGCCGATGCTGCTTGCAGAGATGCTGAAGTATTTCATTCTTGTAACCACACAATGATGAGCTAGTGTAGTCTCTTGGTATGTCCTAAAATTCAATCCCAGGACCTTGTCCCTGTCAGCTTTTTTTTCCACACACACACACAAACACACATATATTTATAGTGCACCACCATGGTCTGTCTGTTGCTAGGAGACAGCCTGGTGCAGATTTCCTCAGCATGCAATACCTAATGCTTTCATCACCGCTATGTATTTTGTCACAAATTTTATAGTGTGAATTTGTTATTTCACACTGCATAAAACCATTCAGTCTCTGCATGGGCACAATGCAGTAATTCAAAATATTACGCTCTTCTGTTCTAAACACATTATGCATCAAGCTGACAACCTGCCGGATAATAATGGACATTGTGCTAAAGGGAGCGAGAGAGCGCGAGAGAAAAAGGAAGTGGTCTATGTGTGTGTGGAGATGGTGAGTACTGAGAAGGCCAACAGAAAACGTTGATTCAATTTATGTCACAAAGGTCAAGACCCCAATGTGGCTGTTGCCATGTAAACTGCATTGTTTACTCCTGTGTCCCCTCACTGCTGGAATGATGCCGTCTGTTCTGTTCCATTTACCTGGTCCTCTCGCAATGACTCCTAAAACTGACACATGGGCTCTCTCTAATCAGGATGGAAACGCTGTGATCCTTGAAGTATGCCCTTGAAAAGAAGACATTGATCAATGCCAAGTTATGAAGTCAACACAAGCAGTATGCTTTATCTCAGTAATTATTATAAGGTTCATACAAGTCCAAATTCCAAATATTTTGTGTTCTATTGTGACATCTTGTGTCAGTGTGTGTAACTCACTCTAAGAGTGACTACTAAAATACAATAAATACATATTCAGTGTGGCGAGGTTGACAAGCGAGAGACGTGGGAGGAGCGAGCGAGACTGGTGCGTGATTGAGAATGAGCGTCACCTGCGAGACACAACGGTCTCAAGTCCTCTCATGAGGGAGCATGGAGGCATATTAGCCAGCAGCCATATTACCATGTAGCCCAAGGCTGGTTTCCCGCTAAAGCTAAGCAGGGATGAGCCTGGTCAGTACCTGGAGGGGAGACCAACTGGGAAAACTAGGTTGTTGCTGCTAGAGGTGTTAGTGAGGCCAGCAGGGGGCGCTCACCCTGTGGTCTGTGTGGGTCCTAACACCCCAGTATAGTGATGGGGACACTATACTGTAACAAGCACCGTCCTTCGGATGAGACGTTAAACCGAGGTCCTGACTCTCTGTGGTCATTAAAAATCCCAGGATGTCCTTCGATAAAGAGTAGGGGTGTAACCCTGGCATCCTGGCCAAATTTGCCCATTGGCCACTGTCCATCATGGCCTCCTAATCATCCCCATATACATATACGATTGGCTTCATCACTCTGTCTCCTCTCCACCAATCAGCTGGTGTGTGGTGGGCGTTCTGGCACAATATGGCTGCCGTCGCATCATCCAGGTGGATTTACGCTATATAAATGTAACAAATGATTATATAAGGACGAGCGACACTAGTGAAGGACGAGAGAGGACCAGGCCTAGACTACGTTGTTTTGTTTATGTTTTGTTATGTGTGTGTGTCTCAGTCGTCCGTGAGGGGCTGCCGCTTTTACTTTCATTTTGTGTTTATTATTTGATTAAAGTCTTTTAACGTTCGCCTGTTCCCGCCTCCTTCTTCCCATATCAATGAACTTCACTACATTCATGTTGGGCTGTTGACGTGATGTGACATGGCATCTTCACTGTCACACAAGATAAAAATGTATATAAATAGTATTGTCCTCATTTAAAATGCAGTAAATGGTTTAAAAAATGTGTCTTTTTTTTGTTTCAATTTTTGAGCCAAATCTCAAAATTGTCCTATGGAGTGACTTTCTCGAGTATGGTTCAATAAATTAAAAAGAAAAGCATAAAAATGTTAATAAATACCTCAGGCATAATTTTACAAGTGTCTATTATTTTTTCATCCATATATTTCTAAAAGCGTAGGAACTTGCCACATTTTGTCACTGAAAACCGTGTCCTCCGGTGTGACACCATATCCTGATTTTCACAAGCAAGGACCACGTCATAACCATGAATGTTGGAGAATTATTTATTGAAGAAGTTGGGGATGAATAGGGAGAGGATGATGAGAACGAGAGAAAGGGATGTTAGTCAGGCTGATCTGGGCATCTGGTGTTGGCAGAGTGGGGGCATCATCTCAGTTAAATGTAGGCCGAGTGATTAGGACCCCCCGATACAACCTGGAATGGAAGAGAACAGGGGATGGTGAAGATGGTTGAATGGATGAGAGGGAGGGAAAGGGAGGGTTTGAGAGAACGAAACAAACAGTACTGTAAGGGGCGGCCCGATATAAGAAGGTTTTGAGAAGTCCCAAACACTCCCAAACCTCAGTTAACTATAGTTAACTCCATTTAAATCAGGCAATTCCCCTGACAAGTTTAATCAGTTGAAGGACCCCATTCATGGCCATGTTGTGAAGCGCATGACATGTGCACATGGTTAGATTTTGTCTCAGAATTGTTCAAATATTGAACTTTTTTGGAACCACTATAAAAGTGTTCATTTCTGTTGTCCTTTGGAGCGACACCCCTATATTCTTAATTCTTTTTATGTCACGCCATAGGACAGTAAAAATTTTCAGAAAACAGTGAAAGAATCTAAAGTAAGTGACCCCTTATATTTTCTCAAACATCAGACTTCACACTACATAACAATGCATTTTCTACAAAACTGCAGTTTTTATTACAAAACCTTTTTATTTTACTGCTTATTTGTCAACCACCCACCTATCTGTCACGGGAAAACTGATAATAGCTCCATAACAGAATTAACATTTTGATTTTATTCGTTTAGTTGATAACAGATCAACAGAAGCGAACACGCGATCAAGCCCGCCCTCTGGTGGACAGAATCGGAACTGAAACCGTCCAAGAACTCGACCTCGCCGACAGACAGACGGTCACAGTGATATTTTATTTACTCTCCCAAATATACCTGGTTATAAAAAGAAGACCTACATGTGAACTGCAGTCTGCATAAGTCACAAGTCACTATAAAAGAGCACGTTAAAATGCTTGCCGAAGGGGTTAGTCTTCTGTAAATGTCAGATGACATAATCATTTGGCCTCTTTAGACAGCAAACGTGACTTGAAGTAAGATTTTATGCCGCTCTGAAATAAACACATCTTCACACTGATGGCGTTTTGAAGAACAGACGCTCATGTTTCAGGCGGGAAAAATACTCCCGCCTGAAATCTGAGAGTGAGTTGAAGTTGAACTGCAGTTATTTTGCTTTGTCTCATTGAGCGAGTCGCCTCAGTCGGGCAGACTGACTGACGGACACCAGTGCCAAACCCGGGAGGTCTCGCCGTCTGACCTTGCGGCACCCCCTTCGGTTTCCTCGGGGCAAGAGTCCAGCAGCGACAACTGTCACCCGCATCTAGCGCCGTTTACGCGCACTGCGCGTGAGAACCGGGAGAGCCGTGGAGATTCGGTAACAGCGTTAATCATCTCAGGCGCTCAAACTGCTGTTGATTTCACAGTCACTGACGTCGCCTTCTAAGAGCAGCTTAATAACTAGTGTGTGTATACATACAGCACATAGATGGACAACACTGATTCTTGAGTAGACTAGGACTGATCAGGCAAAAAAAAAAAAAAAAGTTTATGTATCAATAATACATTATTTTGGACTAACGTGTTCAACGGTTTTGGGAGCACGTTTTTCCTTACCACTCAGGCCTGACCAATACCATATTATGGCCTAAAAACAATTAGCAAAGGTATTATGTTATGACTTTAGCCTACTTGTTGAGGCACATGACTGTTAACTAATTCAAAATGAATTAGGCTAAGAGTTAAGAGTTAGTTTACAGTCCTCAACAAGTAAAGTCATAACATAATGATAAATCATTAGCTGATTAATTAAAGCAGACAACTGGTTGAAGTAGCCACATAGCTTTGACCATGTGGTAATTAACATATGAATTTACATTATTAGTTAATATTATTAGGGAATTAATTAATGATAACAAATTGAATTAATCCAAACTTAATCTATTAATCATATAGAATGTTCAGTTGCTGATGCAGTAATCATTAATAAATGGTTTAGTTCTTCATGAGTGATTATCTGTGCAATTAGTTAAGCATTATTTAATGCATGTTAGTGCACCTGTATTGTAAAGTGTTGCTGCAAAGTTACTTCAAATCAAAATAATAACATTGTTGTTGTTATTGTTTATATTGGTAACACTTTACAATATTGTCTCGTTAATGTTAACTAATGCATTAACTAACAATGAGCTGCTACAGCATTTATTAATCTTTGTAAATAATAGCATAGTTACAGTTTTTTTTCCATTGGTTTGGCTCATTTCTTGAAACAGAAATTACATTCTCAAAACAACATGGACAAATCTCCAAATCACTTGGCAATTGTTCACAACAGAATAGCATTTCTCATTCATTTCATCAAATTGCAAATATCTAAGTACATGTCTCAATGTCTCAGTACATCTTTGCAAATGATTAAGTACAGGTAGCCTACATTTAGCACAATTTCCAAGTGAATAGATCTTGTTGATATAAACTGATTGTTTGATTCTCAGTCTAATGGTTGTTCGCTCCAAAACAGATCAGCGTCATTTCATTGTATAAGTCATCACATGCACAATAGTCTGTTCAATTGTCAAAATTAGTCAAGAACATAATACCATGAATACCATATCTGAATCCCTTGGTACATTTATTACAGCAATTGACAGTCAGGTGAAACTAGAACTTGACTAATGAAGGACTTTCACATATCTCAGATGACCAATCAAACAGTATGTTTACAGGTGCTGTCCATGACTGTGAATGCTGCCAAACATATATGTAAAGAGCTTGACCATGCAGGATCAGTACAATTTCTGAACATGGAGGCACCTGGCCAAGTAAATGAACAAGGGCAACTGCCTGCTCGAGGAAGAGGAAGAGTGAGGATGAGAGGGGGAGCCCGTGGAGGAAGAGGGATAGAGAGGGAAAGAGAGGGGAAGAGAGGGGAAGGGGGATGAGAGGGGTAGAGAGGGGAAGGGGGATGAGAGGGGAAGAGAGGGCGAGGGGGATGAGAGGGGAAGGGGGTATAGAGGGGTAGAGAGGGGAAGGGGGGTGAGCGGGGTAGAGAGGGGAAGAGAGGGGAAGGGGGATGAGAGGGGAAGAGAGGGGAAGGGGGTAGCAAGGGGAAGAGAGGGAAGAGAGGGGAAGGGGGATGAGAGGGGTAGAGAGGGGAAGAGAGGGGAAGGGGGATGAGAGGGGAAGAGAGGGCGAGGGGGATGAGAGGGGAAGAGAGGGGAAGGGGGTAGAGAGGGGTAGAGAGGGGAAGGGGGATTAGAGGGGTAGAGAGGGGAAGAGAGGGGAAGGGGGATGAGAGGGGAAGAGAGGGGAAGGGGGATGAGAGGGGAAGAGAGAAGAAGGGGGTAGCAAGGGGAAGAGAGGGGTAGAGAGGGGAAGGGGGATGAGAGGGGTAGAGAGGGGAAGAGAGGGGAAGGGGGTAGAGAGGGGTAGAGAGGGGAAGGGGGATGAGAGGGGAAGAGAGGGGAAGGGGGATAAGAGGGGATGAGAGGGGAAGGGGGATGAGAGGGGAAGGGGGTAGAGAGGGGTAGAGAGGGAAGAGAGGGGAAGGGGGAAGAAAGGGGAAGAAAGGGGAAGGGGGATGAGAGGGGAAGAGAGGGGAAGGGGGATGAGAGAGGAAGAGAGGGCGAGGGGGATGAGAGGGGAAGGAAGTAGAGAGGGGTAGAGAGGGGAAGAGGGGAAGGGGGATGAGCGGGG